>WOXC01004293.1:0-375962 GCA_011680675.1 Gymnobelideus leadbeateri
TGCACCAAAAGCCCCAAATGAAAATAGAAGCTGGCTACAGGCCATAGAGGACCTTAAGAAGTAGATAAGAGAAGTGGGGAAAATTTGGGAAGAGAAATGAAAAAGATGCAAGAAAAGTATGAAATGACAGTCAACAGCCTGACTGAGGAAAATAACACCTTAAAAATTAGACTAACTCAAATGGCAAAGGAGGCTCAGAAGGGCAATGAGGAGAAGAATGCCTTAAAAGTCGAATTTGCCAGATGGAAAAAGAATCTCAAAAGCTCACTGAGGAGATTCATTCCTTCAGAGTTAGACTGGAACAAATGGAAGCTAGTGACTTTATGAGAAATCAAGATACTATTAAACAGATCCAAACAAATGAAAGAATAGAAGGCAATGTGAAATATCTCATGGGATAAAATAATACCTTATTTATCCTCAGTGTCTAGTGGTAGGTTACATATAGTATATACATGCATAAAGGACTTATGATCTTGTCTTCCTCCACCAAAAGAGAATTAAGTGGACTTAATAGATAAGTCCTAGGCACCTTTCTGAGGCACATAGAACTTGTGACTTGCCCAGGTTCACAATTGTACTTAAGTATCAAAGGTGGGCCATGAAGCCTCACTCCAAACTTAGCATTCTCTCTACTCTGCCATGCACCCTCCACTGCACATAGACACTTAATGATAGTTTAAATTTTTATAATTAATTAATTTAGTTGTAGCATTGTAGGACAACATCCTCAAATACCACAGCCTTGTAAGGGCTCTGCTCAGATTGTGATTCTGGTCTTCTTTAATTTCATGCTACTCATATTACATGCTCTTATTTCAATTTTGCTATACATCAGATTGGTATGGATTTAATTAGTCACTCATGGCTTCTTTGGAACGCCCTCTTTCTCTTCCCACTAAGATTACGTTCTTTTTGCCCTTTCCCTTCCTCTCAAGAGCCAGGATACTCACCCACCTGTATTTCTTTTTCTTAAAATTCTTTGTAATATTTTATATCAAGCTTGCTCTTTTCCTCTTTGTCCTCCCTTAATTCTCTTGCTTCTCCCTCCCCCTCCTTTCTCGCTCATTGGATGTCAGAAAGCTATTTCTCTGAATCAAGCACCCCCTCCCTCTCTGTTTCTCAGCAGGAGCTGCCTTCTTTCTGTTTTCTTGCTGTACTGTTTGTTCCTCTCTACATTCTCTGACTTCCACCCTCTTTTTATCCCTTGTCTCTGACTGAAATCCATCATCTTTCTTATTCTTCTCTCCCTTTCGCTCCCCCACCCCCTTTCTTCCCAAAGACACATACTGTCTTCTCATTCTCTTTTAGATTCAGGTGACATCCTTGTATTTATTTAGGCCAGTGACATGAAGTCTCTTTTAGGTGACCCTAGATTGGACACAAATGTCACTTTGGGACCCTAAGGCCTAACAGGCAGCCAAAAAGGCTAAAAAATCCACAACAGCCACAAAAGCTAATATTATCTTAGGTAGTGTGAATAGAAGCAGAGAGTACAGGGGAAAAAGTGATAGTATTCTGTCTTACTCAAGCCATTATGGAGGGACTACGTTCATAGTGGGGTACTACATTTTAGGAAGGATGTTGGCAAAATGGAATACATTCAGAGAAGGGCGGTCACAATATTGAAGGGATGGGGGGCTGTGCCATCTGAGAATCAGTTCAAAGAACTTTGAATGTTTAGACTAGAGCAGGAGTGGAGAAGCTGCGTCCTTGAGGCCACATGTGGCCTTCTTGGACCTCAAGTGTGGCCATTTGACTAAATCTGTTCTGTGAAATGAAGTTTGGATTCAGTCAAAGGAGGACTGAGAGGGCCACACATGGCCTTGAGGCATCAGGTTCACCACCCCTGGATTAGAGGAAAAAAGACTCAGGAAGGACATGAAAGCTATATTCAGATGTCTTAAGAGTTGTAATATAGAAGCTAGGTGAGACTTTTCTTGTTTGGACCCAGAAACTGAGAAGCATCAGAGGGAAGAAAGATGGTATTGACTCAGTATGAAGGAAAAAAAACAACTTTAAAATGACTAGAATTATCCAAAAGTTCAGTGAGCCTCTTTAGGAGGTAATAATGATTTCTATTTCTAAAACACTTCAAGGTCTTCAAGGGATTTTTTTCATGATAATCTGGTGAGGTATATAGTATAAGTCTTATCATGCCCATTTTATTAATGAGGAAATTGGAGCTCAGAGAGATCAACTAACTTGTCCAAGATCATAAAGGTTTCATATGGAGACATAGGCCTAGAGTTGGAAGGGAGCTCAGATATTGTATTGTATAACCTTTTCATTTATCTGATTCTGTGGGTAAGTAGGGTTGATCAGGCACTCCTACTTACCCACTTCCATCCAACTAATAACATTTCTTAAGTGGGTTTCCTAGTTTAAATGTTCCTTCTCTTTTTTGAGAAGTTGAATCAAAGGATTCATTACAATCTAATCTTTTTTTAAAGCTCTGAGTCCCCAGTCAGAGTGCCCTCGATGTTAGATTTGTCTCTTCCTTTTCTCTGAGAGAAAGGGAATGCTCCCAATTCAATTTGTGTCCTTCCAACTGCATTTCTAATAATTAAAAAAGCACATTTATTTTTATTGCAAATACTTGTGACTCAGGTATTATTTAAAAAGACAAAATAAGTGTTTAAAACAAACCAAAAAACCAAACTTTCTTCATGAGGGGAAAAGTCTTCAGGCTTCTGTGAGAGAGACCAAGGGGAGAAAGGAGATATAGACTTAACAGCTTTGGGGTCTGTAGCCCAGAAGGATTTCAGCAACACAAAACTTATCTCAAGATTTTTCTTGACTTCTTGTGCCTAACAGACCACACTTCTAGGTTCTTGGTCCTGTTCTGTGTGGCAGTTAACTTTGCTCATGATTCTGTTCTCTCAGGTCTCAAAACCTCCTGTTTCCATTTCCAGGCTTAGTCATAGTACTTGGTTAGGGCACAGCTGTTCTCTTTCAGAAAGAGAACTTGCCATAGAACTGGTAGTAGCCTTGGTTTTGAGGTCAGCCATATCCCCAGGAGGTGGGAGTGCTGGGTCATTCTAATAGACTTCATATTGACCCTTGGGCAGCTAGGTTGTACAGTGGATAAAGCACCAGACCTGGAGTCAGGAAGACCTGAAATCCAGCCTCAGACACTCACTAGCTGTGTGATCCTGGACAAGTCACTTAACCCTGTTTGCCTCAATTTCCTCATCTGTTAAAAAAAAAAAGCTATAGAAGGTTATGGCAAACTACTCTAGTATCTTTGCCAAGAAAACCCCAGATTCTGACACAACTGAACAACATTTAGCCTTTCCTTAGCATAAGACTGAGTCAGATTTCACCCTAACTTATAGGACCCTTCCTGTACACTTCCCAAATCTACATCTCTGCTGTCTAGGACATAAACAGAAACAGCAAGTTGCCTAATAATCAACAAATAGCTCCGAACTATAAAGTACCCCATTTGAAGACAAAAAAAATCTAGGGAGGAGGAATAGAAGAGAGGGAAAAAAATATGGAACTCAAAATCTTATAAAAAACACATGTTGGAAACTATCTTTACATGTAATTGGAAAAAAAATACTATTTGTAACAAAAAAAGAAGAATTTCTAATTCTCTCCAGTATGTTAAAGAGTGAATGGGGAAAAGGTACTAAGGTAATCTATGCTCAGGGGACATATTCACTGTCTCTTCTGGCTACCCAGAAGCATTTCTAGCCTTTTCATATGCAAATGAGCTAATCAAACCTTTCCTTGTTTACAAGATACAAATGAGCCTACTCCAAGGTTTACATCCTTTACCAGATACAGAAAGATTCATTCATATCTGAAAGGGGCTCACATTTAAAAAAAAAATTAGGGGCTCACAAGGAAAAAATGAAGTCTGAATGGGATTCACCCCTACATTTTACTGCCTATATTTGCTCTTTACCTCCCACAAATTTGTCAAAGTCTTACATACAGATGAAAAAGATGTGGTCCAGATTTCAGATCCAAAGGACTTGCCTGAAGACACACTGGTAGTAAATGTCAGAGGCAGATCTGAACCTAGGGCCTCAAACCTAAAGAGTCCACATCCTTTTCTCTGTACCTGGCTATTAGAGCTAAGATTCAAACCCAGCTCTCCAGTAATCTTTCTTTTGTGCTCCACTTGTCTCTTCAAGTGGAGGCTGGATGATCACATGTCAAGAATGCCATCAAGGAAGTTCTTTGTCAAATATGTTTTGATCTATATTGCCATTGAGGTTTCTTCTATTTCATCTCCAATGATCTTATGAAGTGTGATGAAAAAGAAACTGGCAATAATTTTTCATCACAATACAAAAGCAATTCTTTGACATGTGAATTTAACATATCTCAATCCTGGATGGCCCATGCCCATGCAGAAATCAAATTGAACTAACAGTGATGGTGACCATCTATGAAACACTACTGGGGACCCTCGGCTGTGTTGTTATTAGGCAGAAACACCATTACTATGACTGTTATCATAACTGCTGTTGTGACTGGAAGTAGCTGGTCAGATTTTCTTCTATTACTCAACTCTTACCAAAAGAAAAAAAAAAACTTCCTCTATCCCATTTCATATATCAACTAGGTGTCTATACAAACGGATAAGGAAGATAGATTTAGAGCTATAAGGAATCTTAGATCCCATCAAGTCCAATACCCCTCATTTTAAAAGCTAAGGAAACCAAAACATAGAGAAAATATGTGATTTGTCCAGAGTTACACAGCTATTAAATGTCTGAAGGGGGATTTGAACACAGGTCTTCCTGAATCCAAGTCCAGTATTCTATCTCCTATACTACACTGCCTCTAGAAATAGTACTCCATCACTGTCCACCTGAGCATCTGGGACATTGCCCAGACATAGGATACCCCAGAGCCACAGACATAAAGAGCAATCTAAATAACTAGAAGGATAGAATGGGAAAAGCATGGGTGAAGAGTTAGATTTGTTTAGAAGAATTAGCTTTGTTTTTTTGTTTGTTTAGTTTGGTTTGGTTTTCTTTTTATGAAGAAAGAGAAAGCAGAGAGTTCAATCCTTGGTTCTTATCCTGTCAATAAAGGGACAAGATTATCTCCTGAAAGTGCAGTGTTTAAGGAAAGTGGAAAATGTCTGGAAATCTCTGTGGCATATGGGGTAAAATGCTAAAGTGTGGAAGAGGATCATTAAGGAGCTAGGGGGACCCAAATGAAATTAAATAGTTAACATTGGCAGAAGATCCAATCTGTACAATATAGTGACGCTCTCTGTTCACTATCAGAAGCTGTGGATTAAGAGATAAGAGAGAAAATAGTGGGGCTTGCTCAATATTTTAAATTGGCAAGTTAATTGCCACTGGCCAATTGCCATATGGACAAGGAAACAAGAAATCCTTGAGAGAGGATCACAGAAATTACTTATCCAACAGAAAGTCTCTGGAAAAGATGGCAAATCTTTCTGTAGCAGGGGAGGCATGTTTCTGGTCACACAGACACAGTAATGACAGAAATTTGAACAAAGGGTTTATGGTACAGAGGGTTGCATAGCTTCTTAGGGGCTTCACTCACTTCTTGCTTTCCCATATCCATTATTTCCATAGAAGACCTCAGGATTTCCTAGGATCCAAGGAAATTCAGAGATTTCACATGGGTATGCTTATAAGTGTATGTATATTTGTATTTTTAAATGCAGATCTTTCCCCCAACTAATTTTGTGGGCATAGTATTCCCATAAGTGAATAAGTGGAGATTATAAGGAATTTCTTATACTAAATCAGATAGTTGTCCAGAACAATGGACCATAATTCATCTTAGATTAAATGCCTATGGTCTCTAATTAGCAGGCTGGATGTTCTAGGGTCCATAATTGGCTAAGATTTTAAGAAATGACAGATTTCTCTCCTTAAAAAGGGAAAAGTCTCTTTTTCCTGGTCTAATGACTGGAGGTGTGAAGGGTTTGCCTTTCTTGTAAGAGGAATAAAGTTTTAAAAAGTTTTAAACCTTTTCCAATCCCTCTTAATTTGAGTACCTTAAAATTATTTCCTATTTATCCTATAAGCTTGTTTGTATACAATATATTTGTTTGCTTATTATCTTGAATATATTATATAATATACAATATATTTGTTTGCTTATTATCTCCCATTAGACTGTGAGCTCCTCGAGGGCAGGGACTGTCTTTTGTCTCTTTTTGTATTCCTGGTACATAGCAGATGCATAATGAACATTTATTGATTGATTGATCTCTTGCTCTAAGGTTAAAAGAAAAAAGAGTCAGAGGCTACTCCTTTTTTTAAGGCAGCAGGCACATAATGATGTTTGGGTCCAGGCTGAGCAGTGATCTCCACAGGGCAGGTCTAGTAGGGAGAAGCATCCAGTGGTAGTAGGCATAGGTACATTAGCACAGTGATAACAAAATCAGTGACCCTGAAGAAATTGGAGATATGATTTGTTCCTCTGTTCTTATCTTAACTTTATGTATGGACTCACCAAAGGTATATATCCTAGCCGATGTATTCTCTTTGAGGTGTCCCCTCCCCCACATATCTTCTGGCAGCATATTTTCTGTATCTATGTGTCTTATGTGTGGCTTCTTTCTTTGTCCATTCTCCCCACTGATGGAGTCTCTATGAGAAAATGTGCCCCAGATGTGTGTGTGTGTGTGTGTGTGTGTGTGTGTGTGTGTGTGTGTGTGTGTGTGTGTGTGTGTGCGCGCGCGGGGGGAGATTTTATGGATACTTTTCTCGATGTTATGTCATTAAATGCCTTTATGTTGTGTCTTCTGGTTAACAAGTAAAGTAAACACATTGGTAGGGGCTTGAGAGCTATATGGATTTAAGGGAATACAGACCCACAGAAAGTATGCAGAGACCCTTAACCAGAGGTAGCTTTCCCCTTTTCAAGAGGGGTGATTCTAGCTACTATGTTTCAATAGTTCCAAGTATTGCAGGTTTTATTTACATGTTCAAAGCTGTCCATTTAAATGTACGCCTAAGTTGTTTACAATCTTTATCACATTTCTCCAGCTTTTTGTTTGGGTTCAACTTTCTTCAGATTTTTCCAGATTATTCCAGAAGCCTCTAAAGGAGAAGCAAATTGCCTTTCATGAGTTCCCCCAGATATTCAGGGACAGCCCTTCAAGTTAACCTTTTGGGGTGAGATATGCTATCAAAACATTTCCCAGCGGTTTCCCCTTTGAGTCCCAAAGTTTCCCTGAAGTCAGAGAAAAGTGTCAGACCAGATATGTAAATATAGTTTCTTAATGATGTTATTTGACTTACAATCCAATTGGGTGACAGAGACCTCAGACTAGTGCAGTAACTTTTTAGGGACCTGTGGAAATCTTCACCAGGCAGGTCTATGACATAATGATACCAGTTCCCTGCCAAAAAGCCACTAAAAATTGAATTAGGATCAGGCCCTCATCTCTTAATGAGGACCTGTGTTTTGTGTCCTGAGGGGTTTCATTTTTATCCCTGGGCAATCAGGGAGCCTCTGACTTGTTCAAAATTCATCTCCATGAACTGGTGACAGCTGAATTCCATTCAGTTTGGGGCAATAATAATCATTCCTGTTATTGATTTCTGCTGTGCCTAATGGCTGCTTTTCAGGATGAATAATGGAAGAACAGCGCCTCTGTGGCACATGTTGAAAGTTCAGTCTCATAATGATTGAATGCTCCCTTGGGGGGCATGAATAAATCAGAGAAAACAGATGCACCAATTACTAAACTCCCTACTCCATTCACTGTTGGGGGGGGGGGGAGTTAATTAGCTAATGATAAAAAGCACACTATGTTCAGGTTATTTTATTCCAGGGTTTTCTCTGAAGTAAACAAGATAGGGTCATGACATATGGTATTAAAGCATTGTCACCAAATAAGAAACTACCCAGTGTAATCTATCACCTACAGACAGATCAAATTTCAGTGTAGACAACTCTCAATTTAAACAAGTAGGAATCCAGATTTAGCTTTTGGAGAACAAACAGCATATGGCCATTAAAGGAAAATTAGATTTTTTTTTTTTTGCAAGAAGACCCTGAAGCTGGAAGGAGAATGCTGTTATCTACCTGGTTTGTTCTTCCCACACACTTAAGACTAAATAAGTCAATGGATGAAAAGCTGCTGTATTTATGCACACATTGTATGATGCTGTCAGTCAGCACGGGGAGAGCTGTTCTGCACCTAGAAGTCATGTCATTTCTATTCCCAGCTCATCCCCTATGAAGCAAAGCTAAAAACTCAACAAAGGAGCTGCCTTCCACTAAGGTATATTTTTTTCCTATTCTCTTTTCTCTGCCTTTTTATTGGTATTCTCCCCCTAAGGAGCAGTAAGCATATTATATAACCTATTTGCCATAAAGCTAGAATCCTCATATCCACCACCACAAAGTAAGTGAAAATAAGAGTCAGTATGAGAGCTTACAAAGAGTGGTAAAGGTTTGGAATAACTATGGGGAAGCACACTAGGGAATTAAGAGGTGGGCAAAGGATTTTTAAAGCAACAGCAAGGAAATAAAAAGATGGTGAAATAGGAAGCAATCAAGGCAGCCTAACTCTCCTACAGTTAAGAACATCAGACTGAATGGTTTTTGGGAAATTTAAGTAAAACCATATTGGTTCATCTTTCCAGTCCTAGATAACAAATTTGATCCACTGTCAAGCAGTCAGGTCAGGAATTGTTGAACAAAGGTAATCTGGAATTGTGAACTCAGCTCCTGGATTCTGAACAGAGCCAGAGAGCTATAGCTCCAACATCTGGACCTGCAGAACCTTCAAGTCAGGTAATAGGGACTGGGGCCACCAACTGTATACTTGAGCTCCACCTAGAGGTAAGTCTACAGACCCAAACTGGGGTCTGGAGCCCAGAAAACCTGGGAGGACAACAATCAGACTGTGCCTTTGAACAAACTATGTAAGACCTTTTGAAAGTTTGTGGCTCCCTGGCCCCAGTCCACTACTTAATACTTGAAGAATGCATACTTGATACCTGGATAATGAAGTGATGAAGGACTATATAAGGCCACAATAGTCCCAAAAGAACTTCATAGATCTGGCCCTAACACAAAATCCCAAATTGGGAAGTAAAACTGGATAAATGAATAAACAAACAATCAAATGAAAGAAGATAAAGATCTATTATGGTAATACAGATTGCCTAAGGCACAAGCCCAGAGTTTAGAATAACTCCAAAAACACCTATCTGCAAAGCCTCAAAGAAAGAGAGTTGGGCCACAAGGTCAATAAGAATTCCTAAAAGAAATAAAAATGTTTTGAAGCATATTTTTCTCTTTTACTTATAATAACATACATTACATGAAATTATATTATAAATCAAATTAACATGTTAAAATTAAGAATTAGAAAAGAAATGAAAGTTTTGGAGGAAAAACTTCAAAAAAGAATTAACAGCTTAGCACAAAAAGTATGAAATCTTAACCAAAGAAACAGAATGCCAGAAAATTAGAATGGAATAAACACAAATTAGTGATTCCACACGATAAGAAGAAATGTTAAAACAAAGTCAAAAGACTGAGAAAAATAGAAGAAAATATAAAGTATCTCATATTGTTAAAAAAAAGCCAGCTAATGTAAAAAACAGATCAAGGATTTCCTGGTCGCCATGAAAAAAAAAATAGCTTCATTATCACATTCCTTTCAGTAATAATAATTTAAAAAAAGATACTGCCCAGATATATTAGAACAAGAAGGCAAAGTGAAAATAGAAAGAATCTACCAGTTACCTCCCGAAAGACTCCTAGGAATATCATAACCAACACTCAGAGGTTCCAAGTCAAAGCAGCAATGGGAATTCAGCTCCTTAAAGCTGGGCAGTGGAAACTTGTTGAAGGATGTCGTAATGGTTTCATTAAAAAAAATTATGTTGAATGAATGAAAAAGCACCTACTATGAGCCAGGTACCACACTCATCACTGGGAATATAAAGACATAAGAAACATAGTCCCTGAACTCAAAGAACTTAATGTTCTATTTCTTCCATTTAATTTTATTCTGTTTTTAGTTCCAGATTCTCTTCCTCACACCAACTCCTACCCCTCCCATTGAGAAGGCAAGAAATACAAAACCCATTACAAATATGAAGTCATGTAAAACAAATTTCCACGTTAACCATGTTCTGGGATGGGGAGAAAGGAGAAGGAAAGAAAAGAAAAGAAAGCAAAAGAGAAAAAATATGCTTCAATCTATCCTCTGAGGCCATCAGTTCTCTCTCTGGAGGTGGATGGCATTTTCTAATGCTTATTCTAATAGAAAGTAACAACACATATAGGGAAATGGTGACCAGGGAGACAATTTTCACTTAGGGAGTTATAGGGATTATGAACGGAACCATAGCACAGCTGATTATCATGGCTTTTTAGGAAAAGACATGATATTGATTTGGAGCAAAAGGGGAAAAGGAGATGGGGAAAGGGATAGAGTCATTGTGGTAGGGCAGATGGCAAGATACCCCCATTGGGCAGGACCTGATGGCCTGGTTGATTGGTTGATTAATTGATTAGATGAGATGTAAAGCATATTAGGGACCAGCATGATTTAGTAGGTTGGGTGAGTTTGCCCTCATTCGCTCATTAATTAAGACAGTTCAGTCCCAGGCAGAGTTCCAAAGCTGATTAGCTCAAGGAGGTGAGGCATTGTCTTAGGAAGTCTAGTCTAAAGCATAGCAGTTCCAGTTGTGGATAAAGGGGGCAGCAACAGGGCGGGGTGCCTGACTTGGCCTGTGTCTTCCGGTGGGTGGTTAATGGATATACCCAGAAGCAAGAATGGAGAAAGCATACGGTGGGCTGGGGTTCAGCAAGGCAGAAGATCAGCATAGCATACTTTTAAAAAGTTGAAAGGAGAAATTGGGTCCAGAGGAAGAAGAACATGAGCACTATGCTGAAGTAGTTTGTATGTATGCCACCTCCCAATCCACACTACTGTAAGATCCTGAAGGAAAGAGGCTGTGTCTTATTTTACCTCTGTGTCCTACCACCTAGCATAGTGCCTTGTACAATTAATACATAATTAATGTTTGTTGAATTAAATTAATAGAATTAAAATAACTGATTATGAGGAAAGGAGTGAGTCTAATAGTAACTTCCTTTATTTCTCTCAGTTCTATGGGAAGGCAGCAACCAGTATAGTCCAAAATTGTAGAGTTCTCTCATGAGTCAACACATTCTTAAATCCAGGGAAGAAATAGCTCTTTTGAGGAGATATCCCTCCATGTAGAGGTGCAGTTTGAACAAAAGCAGTGGTGACCTACATGAAACCTGTAGGGTGACGGGTTTATTTAATAAGTCTGTTTGAATTAATGTAGAGAGGTGGTTGTTTGCTTTTTTGTTTTGCAACAAAAAGTTATTGCCTAAGGGCAACTAGCAAAAAGTGAATGAAGAACACCTGGCTGTTTGATAGCATTTTACCCACAGTAAAACTTCTTTCAAAATTGGAGTCAATTCTCTCAAACCCTGCTGCTATTTTATCAACTACATTTATGCAATATTCTTTAATATTGTTGTCTTTGAAGGAATGGGGATGCCCAAGGAGCTGGTGGAAGTGTCAGTTAAAGTCAGAACATACACAACATTTATTAAGTTCACTGTCTTATATGGGCGTGGTTCATTTGGTGTCCCAACACAATTATGATAGTAAACTCAAAGATCACTGGTCATAGATCACCATAACAGATATAATAACAATGAAAAAGTTTGAAACATCGTGAGAATTTCTAAAATGTGACATAGAGACCTGATGTGAGCACATGCTGTTGGAAAAATGGAACTTGTTCAATGGAGGGTTGCCACAAACCTTCAATTTGTAAAGAAAAAAATGCAACATCTGTGAAGTACAACAGAGCTATACCTGTATATAGTTTGCTTATATGCATCTATTTTCATGCTGTCTTCTCATTAGACTGTGAAGTCCTTGAGGGCAAGGACTGTCCTTTGCCTCTGTTTGTATCCTCAGTGCTCAGCACAGTGACTGGCACATAGTAGGTACTTAACAAATGTTTATAGACTGACTTGTTTGACTGAGATGGTTTTCTTCTATAGAACTTAGTACAAGATAAGCACACAGTACACACTCAATGAATACTTGATGGGTTAATCAATAAATCAATCAAGAAGCATTCATTAAAGACCCATGTGTCAGGCACTATATAAAATACTGGGATACACACATATATACACACACATATATATACACATATGTATGTATGTATGTTTGTATAAAGACAAAAGTGAAACAGTCCCTGACTTCAAGGAGTTTACCTTCTAATGAGAAGACAAGATGTACACATACAAAACTAAACACAATATATACAAAATAAATACAAGTAGTTAGGGAAGGAGAACATTGGCAACTATGAGGTTGAGAAAGGGATTCAGGGAGAAGGAGATGCTTGAAGGAAACTAGGAATTCCAAGAAATGGCTGTGAGAAGGGACGGCCTTCTAAGCATAGGGTACAAAAGGCTCTTTCCATATCATATCCTGTGTAAGTTCATAAAAGATCCTGAACCTGAGGGTCTCAAAGATGCTAGAGGACTTGTATTGTCTGGATTCTATAATTTCAGGAACAGAAATGCTTATTTCACTTGCTGGGCATCTTCTGGACATAGAAATATTGCCTAATTCAGTCTGCCCAGGGGTACTTGATCACTGCTCTTAGAACTGTTAAATCATTGTCTTCTCATTTCTCTCTAGATTCTCTCACAATGATCTCATCTATTCCTACAGATTCAGCTCCTATGCAGATGACTCCAAAATATAACCTTGTAATCTTTCTTGTATACTCCATTCCTGTATTGGCAAATGCCTTCTGGACACATTTCCACCTGGATGCCACTTTGATATTTTAAATTTAAAATGTCTGAAAGTGATTGGGGCGGCTAGGTGGCACAGTGAGTAAGAGTGCCCACCCCGGCGTCGGGATGACCCGGGATCGAATCCGGCCTCAGAAAATAAGCACCCACACATAAATAATGACTGGCCGTGTAACATTGAGCAAGTTACTTAACCCCAATTGCTTTAAAAAAAATGTCTGAAAGTGAAACTCATTATTTTCCTAAAAAAATCCACTCCTCTTCACAAAGCCCTTACCCTAATTCAGCCCCTTACCACCTTGATTAGAACAATAATTTCTTAATTCTTGCTTCTAGACAAGCCTTTCTCCAATCTATTCTTCATGCAGCTACCAAAATAATCTTCCTCAGGCTTATGTCTGAATATATCACTGTCAAAAATTTTCAGTGGTTCCCTATTGTCTCTAGAAAAAGATGCAAACTCCCCAGCCGAACATGTAAAGACCTATATAATCTGACTCTAACTTAGCTTTTCAGACCGCTTTCATATCATTTCCCTTCACAAACTCTACCTTTCGACCCAAATGACCTGCTAATGGTTCCCTGAACTGGACCTTCGGTATCCCCTGCCTGGGTTGTCAATTTCAGGTTGTCTCCTACACCTGGAATGTATACTTTTCTTATCTCCCTAGACTCCTTCAAGGTTCAGTCTAAGGGTCCTACGCCCCCCACCCCGCCATGACCATGGGTCCTTACCTATTTCTCTCATTTGCTAATATTCTGCACCTCCTTTAGTTAATTTGTATTTGTTGGTAGTATTTAGGTTGCCATCCCTCTCCACCAGCCCATCCACACATATAGGGCCACAAGAAAAGCTATCTTAGACTTCAGGTAACTCTTTGAAAGTACATCTACTCAACACCATTAGAACCCAAGCCCCAGTTGACATGTTTACTTAGACTAGTCAGCTTACAGCAAAAGCATTTAATCAAACAGAACATCTCCCCATAAACCTAGGACATAGACAAACTCTAAGTGAGAAGAGTAGATATAAGGAACATTAATGGAAGGTTTTAAACATGATGAGCATATATGGCACTGCAAGGCCACCAAGAGTCTTCTGGTGATATCATTGTGTTCCTTCTGGATCTGTTCCCTGTTGGTCATGTAATCTCTAAGGGAGTGGAAAGTAGGGGTCTTCTGGTTATAGAGCTTCTGCTCAAGTCCTTGGCTGAAAGACTACTTCCTTCCCATAAGAGGCTGAGTGGATTCTATCATCTCTCTTTTCACTTAGATCCTAGAGGAATAAGCTTCATCTCTTTTAAGGGCACACAGTCCTTTCATGTGCCCACTAGGTAAAAAATCCTCAATTGCTTTCCTCCTCAGAAAGAGAGAGAAATCCATTAGTTTTCAGAGCGTTGGTTGTGTCTGATTTTTTTTTTTTTTTTTTTTGGCCTTCAGAAGGAATGTCTTTGGTTCCAGGGGCTGAACTTGTAAGGAACACAGAGTAGCTAAATAGCTAATTAGTGTAAATGGGCATTTAATTTCTGCCTTAGTGTTCACATCTCTAAACACCCTCCAAAAGTAACTCACCATTTTTGCCAATTTGCTGGATATGATTTGAAATCTCAGAATTGATTTCATTTGCGTTTCTATTATTTGGAGCATTTTTATATAGTTGTTAATAATTTGCAAACCTTTAGAAAATTTTTTATATCCTTTGACTATTCCATTAGAGAATATTTTTTCATGTATGTATATATTTATATATTGGTTAGTTGCTTATATGTCTTTAATAGTAGAGTTTTGTCTGAGATAAAAGTTGTAAAAATTTTCCCAATCTATCACTGTCCTTCTTACACTAGCTACATTAATTTTGTTTATACAAAAGCTTTTCAATTTCATGTCATTGAAATGACCTATTTTATCTTTTGCAATTGCTTTTATTATTTTTTTGGTTAAGCATTCACTCCCTAACCATAGCTGTGAAAGTTGTAGTTTTTTTCTTATTTTTTTTTAATGTTATTATCTATAATATCAAGGTCATGCATCCAAGGACATGAGATTTCAGGTGTTTTTTTGTTGTTGTTTTGTTTTTGAGTTTTTGGGGGTTTTTTAAGTGGAAGAGTAGTTAATATGTCAAAGTTTTAAGCCTGGAAGAGATCAAAAATAACATCTAATTAGTCATCTCATTTTGCAGATAAAGAATTTGAAGCCTAAATGAATTTGAGCACCAGAGAGCTTCAGAGGTGTTGAACTCCCTGCCTGCAGTTGAAAACCTGTCAGCAAAACCCCCAAACATAATAGAACAACATTAAAAAGTAATTGGGAAGTGTCTAACAAAATAAATAAAAATATAGTACAACATAGATAATGTTAATTTGTGGTTTTCTAAGTCAATACACAGTGACATTTCTATTTGAGTTTGACACTACTGGCTTAAATGACTTCCCCAAGGTCACGTGGGGAATAATTGGCAGAGGTCACTGTCCTCTACCTCTAAACCCACCACTGATTCCATACGCTTCTTGTTCTCAGTGCTATTGGGATTGAGTTTTTATTTTCATATTATAAAATCCAGACCTTTCCATGGGTGGGGCTGGGCATTTTCTTAGAGTTAACCTAACAGCATTTTGGGGTTGGGGAAGGAAATATTAAATCCTGGGCTGCTACCAACCAGTCCCTACAACTGCACAAGTGAACACTGGGGCCGTGAAATCAGTGTATTCCCTGCAACTAATTCTTCCGTAAGTCCTTCTCCACCAGCCTATTCCCATTCCCCTTGGTGAAGGCTAAGAATCTACATGTGTGTTTGAGAGTGTGTGTGTGTGTGTGTGTGTGTATGTGTGTGTGTTTTAAATGATGTGCAAGCTCCCCTGTCAATGACAGAGAGTTTCCACTTTTCCAGTCAAATATACCAGGGAACAATTCCTACCTCTCCACCATGCCTGCTTGCCTCCAGCCAGGCAGGGGGGCTTCATTTGCTTGTTTTTCCTAAGGTTTTGTAGCTTTTCTTTTGCAATAACAAGACTCAGGATGATTTTCCCTGAAACGCCCCCTCTCCTCAGGACACATGGTCTTTCAGTGACTCAAAACAGCCCCATCAGCATTTGCTTGGGCAGGTTGAGTAAGCAGCTGTAAAGGCACAGCTAGCTGCTGGTTGCTGCCAAGTCAGCCCCATTGCTTCTCCCCCTTTGGAGGCTCAACCATTTCTGAAGCATGTCCTAAATTTTCCATTTGAGCTTGAACACTTAGCCATTCTTCTTCCTTTGGGGCTGGGGGAGGGGGCTCATCGGAGCAGAAACCAGCCCTGCTTAACACTCCATAGCATGAGGTCCAGGGTCTGACTCCAGTGGTTTTCTGGCAAGGATTCAACATGGATATTTTAATGTGATGGTGACAGCAGTAAGGGTTTAATAGGCAGGCCTGGTGTGAGCTGAAGGGGTGAGAAAGGCCTTGAAAGCTATTACACATCAATATTCACATTCAGAGAGTGTGTGTGTACAGTTCAGCAGATGCACCCAAGGGACCCCATACAGTGTGTATCATCAGAGTTGAGGGAGTCCTAGGGGTCTGTTAAGAGTTCTGAGGAGCTTGGATAGAGTAAAAGCAGGGGGAGCAGGGAAAAATAAAGGGCCTGAGCAGAAATTCCTCTTTTTCTTCTAGAACACACACACACACACACACACACACACACCCACACACACACACACACACACACACTCTACAGAAGGGGTCTTTAGGTTTCAGAAAGCTCACTTTGTGGGGCAGTTAAACGCCAAGGCAGATGAGATCAGAACTAGGGTTCACTACTGAAAATGGGTAAAAAATTCAGACTGTGAGTACCTTGAGCGCAGGGATTGGTTTCTTTGTTTTTCTCTGTGTCTCCAATACTTAGCACAGCGGGCTTAATTATATTAGGTAGTATCCTTAATTAATAAATGCAACTTAGCCTCCCTATCTCTCCAGGCTTCTTATATTTCATATCTCCCCTCCCTCTCCCCATGTACTCTTTGATCCAATGAAACCAACCTTGGTGCTGTTCCATGAACGAGACACTTCATCTATCCACTCTGGACATTTTCACCAGCTGTTCCCCATGCCTAGTGTTCTCTCCCTCCTCATCTCCATCTCCTAGCTTCCCTGGCTCTCTTCAAGTCCCAACTGAAATCATCCTACCTTCTACAGAAAGCCTTTCCTAATCTCTCCCAATTCTAGTGTCTTCTCTTTCTTAATTATTTCCTATTAATCCTCTATACAACTTGTTTGTACATAGTTATTTGTATGTTATCTCCCCCAGTAGACTGTAAGCTCCTCAGGGACAGGGCCTGTCAATTGTCAATTCTTTTTTTTTTTTTTTTTGCTTTTTGGAGGGCAGGTGGGATTAAGTAACTTGCCCAAGGTCACACGGCTAGGTTTTTGTTTGTGTGTGTTAAGTGTCTGAGGCCGGAACCAACTCAGGTCCTTCTGACTCCAGGGCTGGTACTCTACTCACTGCGCCACCTAGGCGCCCCAATTGTCAAGTCTTTGATTCCCAATGCTAGCAAAATACCTGACATATAGTAGGAACTTAATAAATTCTTATTTGACTGATTAGCTAAAAACAAACAAACAAAAAAAAAAAACAAGGACTGAAAGAAAAAGCCACAGGTATACCCCAAAAGCCTGGGAAGGAGGAAAAGAAGTATCGCTATGGAAGCAGCAGATTATAGCAGAAAAATGCAAATGTCCCCATAGTGAGGAAATGGGGGACAGGCTAGGATAGGAGTTCTTAACCTTGGTTTTTAAGAAAATATATTGATTTTAAAAATTGTATATTTAAAAACATTTCTTTTAGAGAAGTCCATTGACTTCATCAGGCTGACAAAGATGTCCATGACACACAGAATATTAAGAACTCCTGAGCTAGAGGACAGTCTTTTGTCAAAGTGTGGTTTGGGTGATTCATATTTTCACTTCATTCCACTAAAGTATCATCTGTGAGTATAAGAAGGTTAGTTAAGTAGGTAACAGAGGTGAAAGGGAGAAGGGCTGTGTCTACATGCAGGATCAGTTGTCCATTCAACTAAATTTGACTAAACTAATTCTAACAAGTCAATTATAGGACAAACTTAAAAAAAAAAATCTAATTGTGTTAATTAAATTGTCTGATCCATTCATTTAAGAGATCTCAACCAATCCTATGAATAATAGTCGAAAAAGACTGCTTTGACCATATCCTTCCAGAGTATTCTCAAAGAAGGAACTACCTGCCATATTTTGTCATGGTTTATTTACTTGCCACATAAGTCAGATCTTAGGGAGGAAAAAGATGGGAATAAGAGAAAGGGAAATAAATTTTGTAGAACACATGAAAAACCTTGACATTCTGCCTTTATTGAATTGGTTAGTCATGCCCAGAGACCATAATAATATCTTAAATTTGTATAGCTTCTTAGAGCTACACAAAAAGCTAGTTTACAACAAAGGCTAGTTCACAATGCCTTTTCACACACACTAATTCACTTGACCTTTGTAATAATCCCCCAAGGTAGGTAAAGCAGGTAAGCAGTCACTAAGGAGAGGCAGGTAGGACTTTGTCACAGACTCTAATATCCAGAAGATAAGACAGAAAAACCTGGAAAAGGGAATGTCCTCCTTCTCAACCAACAACTACACCGTCCCATGTACGGTCCCAGAAGGCTATACTCATATACCCATAGTCAGAATGTCTCTTCTCTCACTGCTTCTTCCTCACCTTACGCTCTGAGCTGCCATACCTCTAAAGACAGTCACTACCTCACAACCTATACCCCCTAATTATTTCTGCCCTAGGTAAAGAAAAAAATTCTTTCTTATACATCTGTTTCTTTTATGGATGTGAAAACTGAGAACCAGGACAGAAAGACAACTTGTCTGGATAGTGACAATACTGTCAGAGGATCTAATTTGTAATCACTATTACACCATTTTCTACCTGTATGGTCCTTTCCTTAGTTTCCTCATCTGCAAAATTAGATTTAGTTTAGATGACTTAAAAATAATTTATTTATTTTTAGTTTTTAACATTCATTTCCACAAGATTTTGAGTTCTAAATTTTCTCTCCATCTCTCCCCTCCCCCCATCCCAAGATGTACTCTTTAGATGATTTCATGGAGTCATGACCATCTGACTCTAAGTCCAGTGTTCTTTCTGATTCACCATAGCTGTCTGAGGGTTAATATCTGGTAAGTAAATTCCCCATGTTAGATTTCAAATGATAAGGGCTGGGGAACTGAATTCCCAGGCACATTTGGAAAGGCCCAATCTAAGCCATCTCTGCCCAGATGGTTATAATAAACCCTCCTTTCATATAAACGAAGAAACCAGCACTCTTATGCCTACTATTATCCCAGGAAAACATGGGAAGTCGACCATCTGAGTCACCCATTTAAATCAAAGGCAAGTTTTATTTTCAGTAGACAAGGTTACTTGTTATTTGATACCCAAATGAAGTCTAGAATCTTATGTCAGCTCTCCAGTCTGATGGTTTGCTGATCTTTAACTGACTGAGATGTTACTTATTTGTTGAGTTCAGCTTGAGGCTAAACCCTGTTGACATCATGAGCTCTAGAGATCAAAGTTCAGTGCAGAAAGGGGATGACCAAAAAAGATCCTACTCTAGGAAGCTTTTGGACACACACACACACACACACACACACACACACACACACACACACAGTGTGCATATGTATATGCATTTTATAAATACATATATATCTGCTTGTAAGGTTTCATTTGTAAAATGTATATATGTATATATACATATTTATATACACACATATGTATAGTTTATGAAACTGTTTATATAGGAGCACTCAGGTTTCTTCCAACAACTTTTTAAAGTGATGAATATTGCTCATGGGCCAGTCATTATTAACTCTTCATAGACTCATAAGTTTGTGTTTGTGGTAAGATATTTTCTGATAAATGAATCCTGTATATCTACCTCAGAAAAAAAACCACACATGTATATGTATAGATGATATAAATTAGATAGGTTGTGACCCAGTAAATAAAACACCAGATCTGGAATCAGGAAGACTTGAGTTAAAATCTGGCTTCAGGCACTTTCTAGCTGTGTGATGCTGGGAAAGTCACTTGACCCCCATCTGCCTCAGTTTCCTCTTCTGTAAAATGAGGAGGATAATTATACCCAAGTCTATCAGGATGATAAAATGAGATAATATTTATAAATCAATTTGCAAACATTAAGTCACTACATGAATGCTAGCTATTATAGCTAGAGAAAGAAAGAGATATTTAAGCTTTAACTTAACTGAATTAAGATTTTGGGACATCCTTTGCATAATATATTTATATATTATATATTCAGACATATATACTGTCCATTCACCCATCCATCTATCCATCGATCCATTCATCTGTCTGTCACTTCCTTTTTAGAGAGTGCAAAGTAGATTTTGCCCTAAATCCAATGACCTACTACTAATGACCTGCCTGACTTTTAGGAGCCTTGAGGATCCTAGGCACTAAATAGCCAGGCTCAAGCTAGAGACAAGGAAGGATTCCATGGTCTATCACTTTTCAGATTCAGCGCTTCCAATTGTTTTTAACATCACTATTGCTACAAGGATAGGACCAGTGAAATGATGTTAATAACATTTTATTTTTAAATGTTTTAATATGTTTTTTCTCTTCCTCCCAATCTTTCCCCCTCCTCCTCCCATCTTTCTTCTCCACTCATTAGAAAAAAAGAAAAAAGAAAACAAAACCCTTTGGTGGGACCAGTGAAATATAAGACATCCTTCTTTTTTTTTAAATGTTAAGCTTATTTTTATATAGTGCTGCAAACAGAAATATTCATGGAACATCCAGGCTTCCCAGCTATTTCCAGAAATTTGGCTAAGGCTTCTTGAAGAAATGCTTACTGTTTCAGAAGGATTTGGTCTCTGTTTTAGATCTCATTGACTTCAGGATATTTTAATGAAGTCTAAGAAACTGGATACTATAGAAACTGTCCAAGAACACAGTTAGGGCACTCAGCAAGCTGTTTGTCACACCAAGTCATGAGCCCTTCAACTGGTACCCAAAGCTTGAGGTGGAAAGGCTTTTCAGGTCCTCTTCTTTCTTGGTTAGACTCACTGTTCTGTGACCAGCTGACCCTTATCCTTCTCCGTTTGTTTATGTGAGTGGCTAGTCATCTTCTTGCTGGTTCTCATGTTTCTAGATCCCAGCATAGCACAATGCACCAGCAAGATTCTGGGAATTGTTTTTCTCTTCAGGCTAAATCTGGTCAGCCAAGTCAATTATCACTCAAGACCAAGAACAATCCAATGGTGGGAAAGCCATGGAATGAGTTCAACCTCTCACTCTTCTTACCTTCTTGTTTGGTTGATGGGGAAGGGCTGGCCAGGTTCCCATAGCAGTAGCAAAGTATAGAAATTCAGACAAATGCCACCAGTCATATCTATGAAAATCAAATATTTTTCCCTCATGAACTGTCTTGCTTTCCTGATTTGCTATAGCTAATAAATAATAATAATTCAGATTTATGTGGCATTCTAAGTTTTATGTAACTATTTTCTCCAAACAATTCTTTAAAGTCAGAAGAATTATTCATGGACCAGTCAGAATTAACACATCATAGTCTCACAGGTTCATGCTTACGGAGGGTGTTTTCTGGTGAATGGACCCCATGTGTCTTGAGCTCTCACCTCATAAGGAAACTAATGAATTATAAAGACAATTCAAGTCTGGATAATCAGTTGTTTCTCTATAAATAGAAAAACAGGCAAACAACAGATTACTACAATCATCCAATTAAAAAGGATAAAAATGTAAAAGAAAATCACACATATTCTCAGCTACCATTCTCCAAATAAGTATATTCCTACTTTTCTTCTTCCTAGCCTAGTTCACTGAGGAAGATATTACCTACAACCTAGGACAGAATGTCCTATGTCTGGTAGCCTTGAGCATCCATTGATCATGACTGTGGATCTTCAGCTCTCCCTTACCTCATCTACCTACTACTGGCTGGCCCCAAAGTTTGGACAGCTTGGCTAACTCAGCCATTCACAGCCAGCCAGAAGTTGGTGTTCCTTTAGTAAATTCTCACTTCCATATCTATTTAGCTCTGTAACTCAGAATCTCTTGCCATTCTTCTATTGATTTTTGTGTCCCATTCCTTCTTCTCCCATCTCCTTGCTTTGGCCATAATCCCCTCACCACACATGCAGCACCCCATAAGAATGCAAACCTTCAGCCATCAGACCCAATTTGTGATATCATGGGAAACTAATTTCCTAATTCAGTGGCATTGTCCTTGTTGCCTAGCATAATAGGAAGTACAGACTTCCCTTCATATAATCCTTGTTACTCCATGGTGAAGTAGCCATCAGCCAAAAGTCTACAGTCTACTTGAGAGAAAGAAGAATAGCATTGAAACAGAGAAAATAACTACATGACTATTTGACTAAGAGAGCACAAGCAATTATAGGAATTAGAAAAGGTTTCCCATAAGAGGTAGTAGCTAAGTGAAACTTAGAGAATTAGAGAAGAAGAAGGCTCAGGCACATATAACTACTCAGTGACTCCTTTCCCTTCTGGATTCATGGTTTCTATACCATCTGTGAATGAATTGGTATACTTAAGCCCTCTGCAGTACCAATTCTAATTCCCAGAGATGGCCCAGGCTTACCAGTGCTGTGTCTAATCCCTACAGGTTTTTTGGACTTTCTCTCTGGACTTTCACAGTTGGGATATCAACCAGAAACAACTTTGAATTCATCCCTATTTCCTTTCCCTTTTTGTCACACATAACCATCCATGAGATGAGCCCCTCAGATCAAGAGACTGTCGGCTAGCTACCCCGACCCTCAAGAAGATACCAATACATGGTTGCTTCTTATTATTAATTTGCCCTGGATTCTTTCTATATGAAATATATGGAAAGCACCAACTGCCCATTAAATTGTTGAGTAGGTACTTCTTGGGCAATGTTTTCTTGCATGTCTAATACCCTTGTCCTTCTGGTCACCAAATAGTCCAGCACTTCTACAGGCAGTGATTGGTTGCAATGTACCACCTTTTCAGGGCCCTATTTTTTTAGGACTCTTTTCTAGATTTACAAATTACTTAATCTTTCAAGTACTTTGAATGGGGGTGACTCTTCTAGCCACGATGTTGTGTTTTCCATTATTTTTCTTATCTCTGGCTGGAGGTGCCATTTTCCTGACAAGGAAATGCTGGATAATGATGTTTTTTGCTCGTTTGTTTCTTAGCTTTTCTGAGAGGGTGCCATAGCTAGTTGGTAGCTGTCCCCACAGCCAAATCATGAGTGTTGGTTGTGTAACTCCATCTTCTGACAGCACAGATCAATAGGGAACTATAACTCCTAAAGTGAAGACTAATATACTTCCTGTGACATGTATGGCCTAGAAGGGAATATTCAGTAGCATGTAATTAAAAACTCTTTCTGTGGGTCTCTTTGATGTTGGTATGGTGCAACTGTAGACTCTCAGAGTCTTGCCAAGTACCTCAATGAATGACGGACTCTCAATGTCTCAACACCAATCAAAATCTGTAGATGGCTTAAATCTAAAACATAGCTGAGATGTTGGCTAAAGGAATCAGGATACAAAATTATCTCAGTGGAGCTAGAAAAATGGGTTGAATCTAAGAAGACCATCAGTCAATATATATTTATTAACATCTAGCTGTACAAATACGGAATAGAGTAGATATTGCTGGATCATAGCTCACTCATATGAACAAGATCTGGGGGTTGTAACTGACTGCAAGCTCAATATGAATCATCTTTGTGAATCAGTAGCCAATAGAGGCCAAAGGTTTAAAATGAGATGTAGGAAAACAACTTGAAGTCTAGTTAAGGTTTGTTGAAGTGTGTGTGGGTGTTCCAAGAGGACTAGCACCTCTGGTATGAAGGTTTGCCAAGTCCTCTTCAGTACTGCTCATCCACCTTTGGTTTTCACCTGGTACCTGGTATCTGTGGCTCCAAGAAGCTGTAGCATGAGCAATGGCCACATTCCAGTAAAACCATCTTGGCAGATGGGCTGTACCAGGTTGAAAGGAACCGACAATCTTCAACCCTTTAATGAGTTGGGTGGGGGGGATGTCTACCGCAAGCATATAGAAATGGGTGGTTGAGAACAGTTTGCTCCAACAGTCATGAAGGCAGTTGACACAGGCTCTGTGGAACAGTTGGTTGGTTGATTGGTTATTGTCTTTCATTCTCAGAGGACCCAGATGATGTCACTATGCTAAAGTCAAGTTTCAAAGTGTCCAACTGTGACTGATTAGATCAATACGAGCTCTGAATGCTCTACCACAGGTTGGGCACAAATAGTCCATGTGAACATTTGGGGTGAATTCTCCAAATTTGCTCATCCTGTGTTTCCTTTGAGCTATTTCAATTCTGCTTTGGTCATAGAGCACAGCACCTTCTTTGATGTGGCCAGCCATGCTGAGCAGTCCTGTGCCAGTGTCTTCCATGTTATACAATCAATTCCAAAGATCTTGAGAGAGACCTTGAGAGTGTCCTTATATCACTTCTGACCACCATGTGAATGCTTGCCCCATGTGAGTTCTCCAGAAAACAGTCCCTTTGGCAAGTGTATGTTTTGCATTCAAATAATGTGGCCAGCCCATAGAAGCTATGCTCTCTGAAGCAGAGTTTGAATAATCTTTGGCAGTTTAGTTCTAGTAAGGACCTCAGTGTCTGGTACCTTATCCTTCCAGGTGATCTTCAGAATGTTCCTAAGATAATTCAAATGGAAGTAATTCAGTTTCCAAGCATGGCACTGGTAGACTGTTAAGATTTCACAGGCATACAACAATGAAGTCAGCACAGCAGCTCTGTAGACCTTCAGTTTGATGGTCAGTCTCTCCCATACTTTCCTCTGGAATCTCCCACCATTGAGCTAGCTCTGGCAGTGTGTGTGTCAACCTCCTTATCAATGTGTACATCCCTGGAAAGTACACTACCAAGGTAAGTAAACTTATCCACAGCATTCAAAACTTCTCCATTTGCTGTAACTGATGGTTCCACATATGAATGGTGTGTCGATGGCTGATGGAGCATTTAGGGCTTGGTTAGACACCAAAGATGCCAATGTCATTCACTGCATTCTGGGCCATTGCCAATAATCTTGACTTTTTGTCTTGCCACTGGACTCTGATAACTCTGGAAGTAAGAGTAAAACTCATGACTTTGCACAGCTCTTTGCTTAAATCCAGTTCATGTACAAGTCAAGACATCACCCCATAGTGTCATTTGGTCCTCTTAGAAATGAAGGACAAATGACAATGTTTAAGAGTAGGGGACATTAGGGTATATTTGTAGTCAGCAAGAAAGGAGTCAGTAGAAGGAAGAGGTTGAAGAATGGAGAAAAAGGGAATTCAAATATTCCAGACAGCAATCTTCTGGAGAATATGGGAGAGGATGGGATCAAGAGAACTCATAGAAATTTTGGCCATGATGAGAATAAGGTTATCTCAATACCAGAAACTGGATTAAGGAATAAATAGAGGGAAATAATGTCAAGGGATTTGGGTATAAAGAGAAAGAAAGAGCAAAAAATTCATGGTGAATGGCCTCAATCTTCTCAATAAATTAAAAGTGAAGTCCTCAGTTGATAGGGTATAGAGAGGAGGAAACAGGAGACTAGTGGAGAAAAGAGAATGTTTAGAATAGCCTGGGGGGATAGAAAAGCAATTGGGGAGCAAAAGGATTGTCTTTCTTCAGAGAGGGTACAGTTGAGGTGAGATAAAACATTTTTTTCTAGGATCTGGTCAGATCTATTATATCCAGAGTAATCTAGGGTTGGGATTTGAAAAGGCATGAACAGGGTCAAGATAAGAGATTTTAGTCCAGAGTAGATAAAGAGGAATTGAACTGGCTAACTATAGGACTGAGATTGGGAAGGTCAGAAAGTCACAACAGAGTAAGAGTAATAGAACAGGTCCTGAGGGGTGAAGGAGCTGGTGATTGAATCATAGGTTTAGGAAGGGAGAGACCTAATGATAGGAGATAATGAACAGAGAGGGGAATGTCAGTGTTTGGAGTTTGGGGGTTGTGTTCTTTTTTAAATTTATCATAAATGTGCATGACCATCTTGGGTGTTGCCAAGGGGGACTGGAGGATTAGGGCAAGGAATTTCAAGAGGATGAAGAATTGGAAAGTCAGGGTATTTGTGGGTTCATAGACATATTAAATTGTAAGTTTTAGGAGGGTAGGGACTGTCTTATTTGATCTTTTCATAGTATTTGCCTGGCCCAGTGCTCTGCATATAAGATATGAATAATGAATATTTATTCTGTTTAACTAAGAACAGAAGAAGGAAGGAAAGAAGGAAGATAGGAAGGAAGGAAAAATATGAAAGAAAGAAACCCTTGCATTCCATTAGACTGTGGCACCAGGGCTCCAGGTGGCCTTGTAAAACGTTGTTTACCTGATGATAGTCCATGGAAAATTTTTACCAGACCACAAAACTATTATGACCAAGGTTCCTTGCGCCTTAAAATTTTGCTCCTTAAAGTGAATCTTCTTTCGTTGGCATTTAACTTCCATTCCTCATTCCAGGTCTTTTCTCCCTGGCTCCTGCTCTTCCTTCCTTCTCTCTGTGCTACTGGAGGCCTATTTATATACTGAAGCCATAGAGAATAACAGTCTTTCTTAGGCTACTAAGAGGTAGTAATTGGGGATTGCCTTAAAGGCAGGGGCTATGTCTCCTTTAAACTCTGTATCTCAACTCATGACTTTGCACAGGCCTCTTTCACTCAAATCAAAGCCAATTGCAAGTCATGTCATTACCTCCCTGATGTCATGGTCCTCTTTGAGAATGAAGGACAAACCACAATCAACTCATGGGCAGGTAGATAGTGCAGTGAATATAGTGCCAGACCTGGAGTCAGGTAGACTCATTTTCCTGAGTTCAAATCTGGCCTCAGACACTTGCTGGCTGTGTGACCCTGGGCAAGTCACTTATCCCTGTTTGCCTCAGTTTTTCTCATTCATAAAATGAGCTAGAGAAGGAAATGGCAAACCACTCCAGTATCTTTGCTGAGAAAACTCCAAATGGGGTCACAAAGAGTCAGACACGATTGAAAAAACACATTTCAACTCATCCAAGCATCCACCATGACGTCAAAACCTACCCCAAAGAGGCATTTTACCATGTACCTAACACTACCCACTTCTCATCAGGAAAAGCAAATCCCAAAACTAGGGCTTCTACAGGACTTAGTTCACCCCAACCCAGGGAAATAAATCCACTTCTTAGTATTGGGATTTACCCTGGACAGAGTTGACTAGATTAGAGTCACAGTCCTCAATCAAACCCTCAGTATGAAGTCTTAGAGGGAAAGTTGGAAATCTTGCTCAATACCAATATTTCCCTATTCTTTTGTCCTCCACATTCAAAAACCTCTCTTTTGAGGTCGCTCTATCTAAATCACTCAACCTAGATGGTGATGGCTGTTCTCCATGCCTCTAGGTCATTTCTAGTCCTTTTTCAAGAAACTCACCACCTGACAGTGTCTTCCTTGAATTTCTAAATTGTGACCTTATATTAGGGCACTTCTACACACATATGGGGAAAGGCTTGAGGCTGAGAGAGAGATTATGAAGCCTTGTAGTAATCCAGGAGAGAACTGAATTTATAAGGGTGGCTTTATGAGTAGTGAGACGGAGAAAAATGCAAAAGATGTCACAGAGGGAAAAAAAGTTTGGCAACTGATTGGATATATATACGAAGAGTAAGGAATTGAAAATAATGCTATGTTTGCAAATAAAGGAGACTGGAAGGATGGTGGTATTCTTGAGAAGTTCAAAAGAGGGGTGGGGTTTGTGGACATCAACATCATGTCTAATCACAGCTTAGTATACCTTGTTTTTATTTCTATGCTTTTTGAAAAGGCTATTAAAATACATGCCCATTTACAATAATTCTTGTTCAAACCTATAAGTATACAGTTAGAAAGGGAGTGCTAACCTAAAAGAGGGAGGGGAGATTCTGTCCCAGGTCAATCTGGAGTAGAGGTGAGCTATCTAGAGAAAGTATTTCTGTAATTTTATTGATATTTGAGAAATGTATGCTCTGTGCTGCATTTATTTTTAACCTGGTGAGAAAGTTAATAAGGAAATTAGCCAGTATCAATGAAAGGTGGAGGCTAGTTTGTTTGTTTATATAATTATATAGATTACCCATATAACGTTCCACCTGTCCACCTGCATAAACAAATATGATTTTTTAAATGCACTGTGACACTCAAAAGTTCAATGACCTAGTCTATCTTTCCAGGATTCCATTCTGTCTTTCCAGGCTGATTACACACTATAATACATGAGACACTCTACATTCTATACACTATGACTCACATGTTCTTTATCTGCGACATTCATCCTATGCTCGCATGCTTTGTACAGGCTATCCTCCATACCTTAAATGTTATCTGTCGTTCCTTCTGCCTCTTGGAATCCTGTTCTTCCTTTAAGACTCAGCTCAGGTATTATATCCTTCAAGAGTTCTTTCCTGGTACTTAGTTATTGCACCCTCTCTACTACCCCCCTAAATAACTTTGTAGTTATTTGGTATGGATACTATATTTATTTAACTGTTAACATATCTTATTCTTCCCACTTCCACCTAAAATGCAAGCCCCTGGAGGGCAGGAACTGTTTCACTTTTGTCATTATATCCCCAGCACCTAGCACAAGGCTTGGCACATAATAGGAGCCTAAAACAAGCTTGCCAATTGATTGTGTACAATTAAAGCAAGTTCAATTTTATAATCAGAGTTGTGCATTTCTCCTCACTACGGGAACATGAAACAAAAGCCAAGAAACAAGTGTTGCACCAGCCTTCTAGCATCAGTTGTGAAATCTGAGAGGAGATAAAATGATTCAATGTGAATTCAGTCACTTTGGAAGGTAGGAAGATAATAGAGTTTTTGGAGATACCAAGTGGCCTGAAGTGAGCACTGGGCAAAAAGTCTGGAGGACGGAGTTCCTTTCCTCCTTGTACCCCTGAATCTGAATGAATTATTAATCATATGGACCACACATAGAATTGTGAATCTCTCATATTCAATTGCATATGAAACTTGTGTATTTTTATTCTTTCTATCAATCCATCTTCCACAGAGCTGTCAAAGTGATTTTTCTTAATAGCTAGTCTGTCCATGCCACTCCCAATACACAATCAATTCCATTGATCCTGTATTTCCTCTAGGATAAAATATAAGTTCCTCTGTTGGGCTCTTAAAGTCCTCACCCAACCTACCTCTTCAGCTTTTTTGTACATTCGTCTTCTTCCTGTACTCAACACTTAAACTAAACTAATCTTGCTGTTCTTCACATACAACACCCTGTCTTTCATCTGTGACCATCCCCATGCCTAGAATATACTACATCCTTACCTCTGTCCCACAGTATTCCTTAATTCCTTCTAGACTGACCTTCTACACAAAATCTTTCCTGATCTCCCAGTTGGTAGGGCCCTTCCTTCCTAAATGATCTTGTGTTTATTACCAAGTACATTTTATATGTATAGACATATATATATACACATATATGTAATATGTACACACACATATATAATAAACACACAAATATACAATATATATGTGTATGTTTGTGTATTTAGGAATGTGTATAGGTAGAATTTGAGTAGGTTTGTTTATATTGTTTCCCCTAAAAGACTTGTCTATAGGGAGTGGCATGGACAGATTACCTCTTGAGGCAGGGACTGTTTGATTTTTGTTTTTATATCCTCAGTGTCTAGCACAGAATAGGAAAGGATTAATACATTAAATAAATTAATAATTGATTAATGAATGCTTGTTGAATGATCAATCAATTCCCTATCTAGATAGTAAGCAGACTATGTTTCATTCAAACATCCACTAGGGCACCAAAGCCTGGCCAACTCGAGCATCTTGTTCTCACTCTTCTAACATATGTTATGTGTATGATCTAAAAACTCCCCTCCCCCACTCCACCTTTCTACCCTTGTTCAGGGAACAATAATCAAATCAGTATTACCACTGCTATTAGAAATGATGTGATAATTTACTGGGGATCCATTCACAATTACTGTAACTGCCTAAACCACCTCCCAGATACATAATGTATCCTCATTAGTAGAATGCAAATGCCTTGATGCTAAGAATTGTCTCATTTTAAAATCTGCATTGCCAGCATGTAAGACAATGCCTGGCATATAGCAGGGATTACATAAATGTCAGTTGATTATTTGATTGAAAGTAGGTGTTTCTATGGCTATTATGGAAATATGTTTTGCATGATTTTACATGTGTAATTGATAACATATTGCTTGTCTTCCTAGTGGGTGTGAGAGGGAGGAAGAGAATTTGCAGCTCAAAATTTAAAAAGAAATGAATGTTAAAAATAATTAAAAAAAATAAAAAGTAAGTGCTAAATGCATTTTTATTGGATTATGGATATTTTACTAGTCTGCAGTCTAGTTTGGGTTGAGCAACATTGTTCTAGGAATGGAAAGCTTTTAGGGTCAATGTCTAAAACCAAGAAATCAAAGAGTGGAGACTCTATACCAAATTAAGAGAGTTTAGGTGGAGGCTAAGAGATGTTAACCAAGTCACATATAGAGAAATCACCCAGAAGCTGGTTTTACTGTCTGAACATGTAGGTTATCCCTATCTATTGTCATAGCTCTTCAAGCCATGGGGAATGGAAGAGGATGAGATGAGGCAATGCCAGAGGCCTGAAATCCAAAATTTCCAGCCCAAATTGTGCCTCAGTCAATAGTATCTATAATAAGGTATATTTCTTTTGGCTGGCCACCACCATCCTCCCAATCACCTAGACTTGTCACCTAGGTATCATCCTACTACCCCCACCCCCTCTCTCCCTAACTCTCTCATCTAATAAATTGCTTAATCCTGTGGATTCTGCCTTTGGGATATCATAGGATTCTTAGCTATGAAAATTACTACAGCTAATGGAAAAATAACTTACAGAATTTCAGTAGGTAAGGAAAGCCTATGAAGAAGTATATAAAACCCTTCAAATTAAATAAACATACTTGGTTATTTCAATTCAAAGTAAGCACAGGGAAGGATGGCCAAAAAAATTGGAAAATATGGCTAAGGATTAAGAAATGAAAGAGATCAAAATCTCATAGACCATACCAATGTCAAATAGCTATATTTCATGAGTACTGGCTTTGATGAAAGGGTTGGGAAGCACAGTGCAGGGCAAAGCACCAAAGAACTCAATACATAAGAAAATGAAAGACCAGGACTTTGCAAATAGGAAGAAAGCAGATGCTGATGTGGCTGTTGATTCCAATTCAGCAGTCTGTGTACAGTTAGATCACAAACTTTTTAGATCAAAGATAAAAATTAACACCAAGTTACAAGAAAGAATAAATGTGAGAAGAAAATACAGTGTGTGATTAAATCATTTTCAGCCTAAACTACTAAAATGAACTATTTATTCTGAAAAAATGGGAAATTACTTTTAAAAAAAGACACTGACAGATTATGATGATGTTTTCTTTTTCTTTTTTTGGAAGGGGGAAGGAAGGGCAATTGGGGTTAAGTGACTTGCCCAAGGTCACACAGCTAGTAAGTGTTAAGTATCTGAGGCCAGATTTGAACTCAGGTCCTCCTGACTCCAGGGCCAGTGCTCTATTCACTGTGCCACCTAGCCGCCCCGATGACCATGTTTTCAAAGGAAATGTAGTCAGTGTAAATCAATTGCCACAATGACATAACAAAAAAAGTCTAGCAATGACAATAATAATAAGTGATATTTATGCACTACTTCAGTATTTACTTGCATTATCTCCAAACTATCTCAGCAAGCTAACACTTGACACCCTTGCCAAGCGGAAAGATATGGTAGCCAAGTCATTTAAGAATATAAAACTCATCTGTAAACTCATATTGAAGAGCAAGGTAGATGATTATAATAGCTAACATTTGTATAGTGTTTTATGATTTTCAAAACGCTTTACAAATTTTTTATTTAAACCTCACAACAATCTTAGGAGGTAGGTGCTATCCCCATTTTATGGATGAGGAAACTGAGGCAGACAGAGGTTAAAGGACATGCTCAGTACCACCCAAACAATGAGGGGTGGGGGGCAAATCTTCATGACAAATCTCAGATCTTCATGATACCAGGCCCAGTTCAATAACCAATAGATACACATAACATACGGTAGAAGAGCAGATAACAAGATGCTTACATTGGTCAGGTTTTGGTGCCTTAGTGGATCTTTGGATGAAGCACAGTCTGGTTACTATCTAGACAGGGAACTGATCAATCATCCAATAGCCTAGCTGCCTACTAGGCAGTAAGAAACCAGAGTAGTAGAAGCAGAATAATTTTGTAGAAAGCTCGTCAAAAGACTCAAGCCAAATCACCTCAGGAGCATTTAAGAATGAAACGAGAATGAGGGAAAACAAAACAGACTAAAATTAGAAAAACATGTCAAGATCCATCACAAAATATCTATAACAAGCTATTTTCCCCTAGCAATTACAGTGTAACTACCATGTTTGGACTCTAATGTCACAGCAGCAAACGTACCGTGTGAGGAAGCAGAGGTGCTATTAAAGAAAACAAAGTTGAACAAAACTAAGGTTACCCAGAGGAAGCCTCTGCTGGAGGGAGTGTCAGCTTAAGAGTATTGAGGGACTGATTCTCAGGATAAATGAGAGAAGATGACAGCAAATGGCTTGGGAAAATTAATGGACTTTATTACTGTCTCCCAAATGGCTTTTGAAAATTCCTGGAATGTTTCCTTCTCAAGTTTGATCAGGGAAAAATGCAGTTTGAGAGTGTAGGGGTGTCTGGGACCAAAGGGATTACACCAGCCTTGGCTTGGTGGATGCCCTTCTGTCTTGTTGACACTGAAGACTTCCTAATATTAATGATGCTAGAGTGGCACTGTGATTTCTGGTTTCTCATTTCCCACAAGCTTCACTTCTTGGACTTGGACTCCACCATCCCCTATGCACTGTACTCCCTCCCCCAGCTTTTCAGCTTTCTTCTTTGTGTTGTCTTCCCCCTTAGACGATAAGTACTTTGAGGGAAGAGACTTTCATTCTTTTTCTTATTTATATTCCAGTCTTATCACAGTACTTGGCACCTAGTAGGCCATCAATAAATGTTTATTGACTAACTGACTGACTAACAGCTCCCTCACTCACCTTCCCTGCAACTCTGTCAGCAAAAAGAAATGTGGATCCCAACTATCCCAATGTCCTATAAAATGCCCTGGCCTTTCTGTTCCCAGTTATTCTCTTATCACACATTTAGAAATCTAGTGTTTCAACAGAGGAACAGTAGATGATGGATATTTAAAGTGGAAATGTGCTAATATAAGAAAGCAGAAAGGTATGAATAAAACATTTGAAAATGTATTAGCATGCTCTACATTTTCTCCAATCCACTTGCAAATTTCTAAGGCAAAGTCTAACCTAAATGAAATAATATGTGAGGGTACTTTGGGGGGAGATGAAGAAAAATATTTTGTGAGCATGGCAGAAAAAACAAACAGAAAAAGCTTCTCAAAGGCAGGAAGACAATGTACTGCTTGTTTTTAATGATCCCTACAACATCCAACTCAAACTGGTAGATTTTCAAAAGTATTCATTAAAACTCAATTAACAATAGCTTCAATGTGGATTCACTGAAGGATAGAATGAAATTGTCTAAATGGAAAACTGAAAACCCAAGATGAGTGAGCAGAGGTAAAGAATACCTGGTTTATCTAATTTGCAGATGACATGAAGCCTGGAAGGATCATGAATAAATTGGACAACAGAGCTTGAATGATGAAAACAGGTTAGAATGATGGACCAAATCAAATCCAGTGGAATTGAACAGATTTAACTAGGAAGTTCTACCTACATGAGGGTGAAAAAAACTCAACTTCTGTTTTTTTATGCTTATTTTATCTGTTTATACAGTTTTTAATAAAAAAAGATATTTTGTCTCAGATTATCATTTTTATGTTTCATGGGGGGTAAGATTTTCTGAATTGCAAGTATTTGAATTACGTGCATTTCTGTATAATTATTTGAATTCCAAAATATGCTGTTGGTACATTAGTATTTCTATAATCAAACTACTCATTTTTGAGCTTACCTACATAAATATTGTCAGCTCCTATATAATATGTATCATTTTGTCATGTTCCTATAAAAATTAAAGGGCATTTGAGATTTTAAAAAAATAACTTCACAAGTACACAGTAGGGGAATAAGTAACTAGGCAATTATTCATGTGAAAAAGATGTAGGCATTTTGAGCTACAAGCTCAACAATGTGATGTGGCTACTGAAAAAGAGATGAATTTCTATTTTTATGAGAGCTTTAAAGGTTATGAAGAATGTTCTTCATAAGTACCCTGAAAAGTTGTTGATGAGTGAATTATTATTCTCATTTTACAGAAGAGGAAACTGAGGCTCAGAGAGCTGTGATTTGTGTCCATTTCTCCTAATTCTAAGACCAGTACTCTTTCCATTACTCCTGTAATTACTGCCCACAATTGCATCAGTAAAAATAAACAAACAAATAAAACAATGGGATCTTGGGCTGTGTCTGCAGAGGAGTTATATGTAGCTAAAGGGAACTTAATTTTGTGACCTTGTCATTAATGAGTTGTTTAATGTTCTTCTGTGCTGGTCAAAGCACACCTAGGGTCTTGTGTTCAAGCTTGAGTGTCATACATTTACAAACTGGAGTTGGTCCAGAGGAGGATGAGAACAATGGTGGAGGCCCTTGACACTAAGCCATAAGTCTATAAACTGGATGTTTGTAGACTAGAAAGGAGAAATGGGAGTAGGATTTGAGTCATTCTGATTGGCCCAGAGGGCAGGACAAGAACAATGGGCAGAAGTTGTAGAGGAACTTTTTTTTTACTCAATACAAAGAAAAAAATCTTTCTAACAATTATTGCTGCCCAAGGTGGATAGGGCTGACTCACTTTAGAGTCACTGGAAGACTTCAACTTGAAGTCAGGTAAGCATTTGACTGTATATATTATAGAGGGGGTTCCTATTCATTTAAAGTTTGGAGATTCTCCTTGGAGATTCTATAATTTCTATGATTCTCTTTCCTTCTTATTAGCGACAGAATGTTTTCAGTATTTCTTCTGGAAAGAAGTATAAAATGTTAAACAACTTAGGCTCATAAAAGCCTAGATCAATAGCTAGAAAGGGACTATCTATCAGAATCCATCCTTTTATAGATGCATCAACTGAGGCTGGGAGATATTACCAGTGACTCATGTCCAAGGTCACAAAGGAAGTGAATATCCAGTGGGACTTGGAACCCAATCCTTTGACTCTAAATTCAGCATACTTTCCATGGCCTCATATTTCCACCGAGAACATAATCTGCTTCTTTTGATTCGCTCTGTGTGAAGGCATGGCAATATTCTAGCATCTAAGAGGAAGCAAAGGCAATTACTGGTTTGCCACAAGCCCTCTTACTCATGTTGACGGGCGTCTTTGCTGAAGGGGTTGGGCATACCAACACCAGCACCTAAATATGGGAAGGGAGAAGATGATGGCATGAGGATGTGGTAGAAAAGCACTGGGATGAGGATGAGGAATGCCAGCTTCTAATTCTGCCTCTGCCACTAACTAAGCAAGTCACTAAGACTGAATCCGTGAAGTGGGTGACTGGAGAGAAGGCGGATTAAGTGTCCTCCAAGGTTCCTGTCAACTCTAAGATTCAATGACTCACAACATAAATGTTTGTCAGATGAATACAAACCAACCTGGAAACTAAGGAAACTTAGAAACTAAACATTCCACCCCAATTTTGGATCCCAAACTTCCCCTTTTCTCTCAGCCCCAAAGGGAAGGAAACAAGCATTTAAAAAGTACCTACTATGTGCCAAGCACTTTGCAAATACTATCTCACTTGATCCTCACAACAACCCTGGGAAGTAGGTATTAGCATTATTTTCACTTTTACAGTTGAGGAAGCTGAGGTAGACAGGGTGACTTGCTAATGGTCACACAGCCGCCAAGTGACTGTGGCTGAATTTGAGCTCAGGTCTTCCTGACTCCAAGCCTAGCTACCCAGTTCCCTCTGTAATACTCCAAAAGCCCAAAGATGATGTTTAAGAAGGCAGAAGTGCCCAGAATTTTATTGCTCCTGGGAGATTGAAGTCTTGGATCTAACAGAGCTAGGTGGCAAAATGGAAAGTGCTTTGAGAGGCTGATGTGTGCCAGTAAGAACTACATTGAAATGTTTGGGACAATTTAGGATTACAGGTCCAGATGAATGAATGAATGAAACAGCCCTGAAGGTTTACTATATACCAAGTACTGTGCTAAGCCTCTGGAAATACAAATACAAAAACAAACAAAATCTGCCCTCAGGGAGGTTGCATTTTAATAGGAGGAAATAATACCTATAGGTGACTTGGAGACCAGGGGAGGATACTGAGTTTGGAAAGTTAAAAGGATGGTAATCAGAGCTATAGATTGACTTACCCTTTCTACAAGCAATGCAGGTTGATTTGATTATGGTGCCAGGAATTGGGGGTGGAGGACAGGTTGCTAAAGAGGAGATGGCTAGGGAGTGAAATGGAGCATGGTTGGAGTGGAGCTTAAAGGGAGTGAGTGACTGAAGCAACCACCAATCTTTACAGCAGGGCCCCAGAATGAGAGCTCTGGAAATAATAAGGTTTAGTCCTCAGAGGGTTGTTTTCTGGTGCTGGCAACATGGCAGGTGGGGAAATATCCCAAGACTGGAGTGAAATCAACTGGAGGCAGGCCTTGATATAACTGACTGAAGTATTAGAATTGGAAAAGAACTTAGCAAACATCCAGTCTGACCATATCATTTTGATGAGGAAACGAATGTCCAGAAAGGGTGAATGACCATTTGCAGGCAAGCCTCAATGGTTCAACAATATAGTCCATTTTCCTTACAAGATGAGTAGTCAGGTATCATGCTGACAAGTCTTCCAAAAACCACAGGAAGCTGCAATCAATTCTTTAGGTACTGTCATTGTGAATTATACCCACGAACTAAAATTGAGGTGACTACTACAGGGTGGTAGAGAATACTTGGAGGACATACACATTTTGGTTTTCTTTCCCCTCCAGCAAGATTCTATCTGGATTTCAGCAACTGGAGAGACATGAAAAACATGCTAAGAAGCCTAAGTATTTCTGGAGAGTGCTACAAATTGGTATTATTTTCATCTTGATATTCTACAGAAATTCCAATTGTTCAGACAGGTGGCATTCAAGACTGAGGCCTGCAGGAAATGTGTATATAAAACAAGCCAAAGGCAGTTGTTAAATTATGCCTTGATCCTTTACCAGAGAACCCTTTTTTCTAAGGCTAAAAATAACAGCCCAATTCCAGACAGTTTTAGGTTTTCAATGTGTGAAATAAAAGAAGACTAATAATTTGATATAGCTTTGTATATACAAGAAGTAAAATAAATGAATGAATCAACAAGGATTTATTAATCACTCCTCCTACCTGTCTGGCCTCTCTGTCTCCTTTGGTGAATCTTCTTCCAATTCATGCACTCTAACCTTAGGTGTCTTTATGGTTCTGTTCTGGCTTTTCTCCCTCTATACTACTTCACTCAGATGGCATGGATTTAATTACCATGATTATGCTGATGATCCTCAAATCTACCTTTCTTACCCCAATCTCTCTGCTGACTTCCAGTCTTGCATCTCCAACTGCCTCTCAGACATCTCAATCTAGATGTCCAGTGCATGTATTAAACTCAACATGTCTAAAATTGAATTTATTACCTTTCCTCTTAAATCCTCTTCCCCTCCTACCTTCCCTATTAGTTGAATGAAGGCGACATCATCCTCGAAGTCCCTCAGGTTTACAACCTAGGAGTCATCCTGGGCTCTTCACTATCTCTCCCCCTCTATATCCAAGCTATTGCCAAGGCCTGATGATTTCACCTTTGCAATATCTCTCAATTACTCCCCCTTATCTTCTCTGACATAACCAACATCCTGGTATGGGCCCTCATCACCTCATGCTTGGACTTTTACAATAGCCTGCTGGTGGGTCTGCCTATCTCAAGCTTCTCCCCACTCCAATCCATTCTCCATTCAGTCGCCAAAGTAATTTTCCTGAATCAGAAGTATGACCCATGTCACCCTCTATTGTTTCCAGGAGCAAACACCAAATGCTCTGTTTGGCTTCAAAGTCCTTTATGACCTCTCTCCCTCCCACCTTTCCAATCTTATTACAGCTTCCTCCCCAACATGTATTCTTTAATCTAGGGACACTGACCTCCTGGTTGTTCAATGAATGAGACACTCTCTTGGCTCCAGGCATTCTTTCTGGCTGTCCCCTTTGCTTGAAACACTCTCCCTCCTCTGACTACTGATCATCCTGACTTCCTGTAAGTCCCAACCAAAATCTCACCTTCTACAGGATGTCTTCATCAACCTCTCTTAATTCTAATGCCTGGGGTGGAACCAAGATGGTAAAGTAGAAACAGGATTTCCATACGGCTCCAGCTTCCACCTCCTCCAATACATGTAAAAAATTACTCTAAACCAACTTTAGAGCTACAGAACCCACAAAGTGACAGAGAGAAAGCATCAAAAGCCTCCAAGAAAAATATGAATTGGTTACAGGCCATAGAGCTCGAGAAGGATTTTGAAAATCAAGTAAGAGAAGTGGAGGAAAAATTGGGAAGAAAAATGAGGATGATGCCAGAAAATCATGAAGAGAGTCAACAGCCTGCTAAAGGAGACCCCCCCCAAAATACTGAAGAAAATAACACCTTAAAATAGACTAACTCAAATGGCAAAAGAGGCCCAAAAAGCCAATGAGGAGAAGAGTGCCTTAAAAAGCCGAATTTGCCAGGTGGAAAAAGAATTTCAAAAGCTCACTGAAGAGAATAATTCCTTCAGAATTAGATTGGAGCAAATGGAAACTAACAACTTTATGACAAATCAAGATACTATAAAACAGATCCAAACAAATGAAAAAATAGAAAGCAATGTGAAATATCTCATTGGAAAAACCACTGACCTGGAAAATAGATCCAGGAGATATAATTTAAAAATTATTTGTCTACCTGAAAGCCATGATCAAAAAAAGAGTCTAGACACCATCCTTCGAGAAATTATCAAGCAAAATTGCCCTGATATTCTAGAACCAAAGGGCAAAATAGAAATTGAAAGAATTCACCGATCGCCTCTTGAAAAAGATCACAAAAAGAAAATTTCTAGGAATATTATAGCCAAATTCCAGAGTTCCCAGGTCAAGGAGAAAATACTGCAAGCAGTCAGAAAGAAACAATGTGAGTATTGTGGAAACACAATCAGGATAACACAAGACCTAGCAGCTTCTATGTTAAGGGACTCAGGGGCTTGGAATATGATATTCCGGAGGTCAAAAGAACTAGGACTAAAACCAAGAATCACCTACCCAGCAAAACTGAGTATAATGCTACAGGGGAAAATATGGCCATTCAATGAAATAGAGGACTTTCAAGTATTTTTTCTTTGCTTTTTGGAGGGCAATTGGGGTTAAGTGACTTGCCCAAAGTCACATGGCTAGTAAGTGTGTCAAGTGTCTGAGGCCGGATTTGAACTCAGGTGCTCCTGACTCCAGGGCCTGTGCTCTATTCACTGTGCCACCTAGATGCCCCACTTTTAAGCATTCTTGATGAAAAAACCTGAGCTGAACAGAAAATTTGACTTTCAAATACAAGAAGCAAGAGAAGCATGAGAAGGTAAATAGGACAAAGAAATCATAAGGAACTTATTAAAGTTGAATATTTATATTCCTACATGGAAAAATGATAATTGTAACTCCTCTCAGTATGAGGATAGCTGAAGGGAATATATCTGTATATATATGCATACATACATACATATGTATGTATAGGAGGATGTATGTTACATAAATATATATGTGAGTGTGGGCATTTGTATGTTCGTGTATATATAGGTAGAGGGCACAGGATAAGTTGAATATGAAAGAATGATATCTAAAAAAAATAAAATTAAGAGGTGAGAGAAGAATTAATTGGGAGGAGAAAGGGAGAGATAAATTAGGGTAAATTATCTCATATAAAAGAGGCAAGAGAAAACGGTTATAATGGAGGGGAAGAGAAGGAAGGTAAAAGGGAATGGGACAACCTTATTCTTATTGAATTTGACTTAAGGAGGAAATAACATACACATTCAATTGAGTATCTTACCCTACAAGAAAATAGGGGGATTGGGAATAAGAGGGAGGAGGATAGAAGGGAGAGTAGATTGGGGGAGAGGGTAGTTAGAAGCAAACATTTTTGAAAAGGGATAGGGTCAAAGGAGAAAATAGAATAAGTGGGGGGTGGGATGGGAGAGAGGAAAATACAGTCTTCCACAATATAACTACTATGGAAATGATTTAGGTAACTACGTAATTACAATCTATATTGAATTGCTTATCTTCCAGGTGGGAATGGGTGAGGAGGGAAGAAAGAAAAAAAATCTGGAACTCAAAGTTTTAAAAACAAATGTTTAAAACTTGTTTTTTTACATGCAACTGGGAAATAAGATATACAGGTACTGGGGTATAGAAAACCATCTTGCCCTACTAGAAAGTTAAGGGGATGAAGGGGGAGGATATGAGAAAACAGATTGGGGAAAGGGTTATTCAGTAGACTTGATATTTTGTGGTGGGGGAGTAGGGGAAAGACAGGGAGAGAGTAAATTGTAACTCAAAATCTTGTGGAAATGAATGTTGAAAACTAAAAATAAATAAGTTTAATTTTTAAAAAAAGATTTTGAGTTCCAAAATTTTCTCATTCTCTCTCCTCTCCCCTCTTCCTAAAATGATAGGCAAGTTATATATGTATAATTATGTAAAACATATTTCCATATCAGTCACAGTTCTGAAAGAAACAAATAAAAGGAAAAAAAACCATAAAAAATAAACTGTTAAAAAAGTAAAAAAAAAATAGGATTAAAAAATTCTAATGCCTTCCTTTTCTTAATTATTAACTATATAACCTCGGGCAAGATGCTTAACCTCAGTGTGCTGTTTCCTCAACTGTAAAACATGGGTAATAATAGTTCCCACCTGTGAGGATTATGATGAGCATTAAATGAGATAATATTTATAAAGAGCTTAGCACAGGGCACGGCACATAGTACAAGCTTAAAAAATGTTTGTTTCCTTCCTTCCAGAGTGAAGTAGAGAAATATATTGACAAGATCTGAGATGAAATGGAAAATTTGTATGCTCTGAGATAGTGGAATATCTTGAATCTTGGAAAGGGAGAAGAGGTGGGAAAAAAGGTAGCCCTCAGTTTAAAAATTCACCCTTTGGTCAGAAGACCAATAAACTCCACAGAAAAATACTTTGAAAAATAAACCAGACGGTTACAGATAGACTTTAAAATAAAAAGAAATTAACTAAGCTCCTGAATATGTGTGTGTAGGAGGGGATTGAGGGGTGGGGTTCCCTCTTGAACTCAGTGTCTCGATCTGTGGTATCATGAATAATTGTGTTCTGCACCTATCATGTTCTTTCTTATTTTTAACACCTGATGATGTCATATTCCTTGCCTGTTCATGGCATAGTCATGTGTAATGTCTGACTAGTTTCAACCACCAATAATGAAATGCTTATGGTGGGTTAGATACCAGTAGTATTTATAGATCTATTCAGATTAAAATGTTCTTCTGAAGGCTGTCCTGTTCTTTGCAGCCCCACCCCAGGGCTGGACAGGGGCTATAGTTGGGCAGGGTGTGTGGTGCTGACTGAAGCCTTCTCTTATTCATAGTACTGGAAGGGAACTTAGATTTAGAACTGGCAGAAACCCTAGTTTCTAGTTCAGCTGCTCTCACTTTACAGTTAAAGAAATTGAGGTCTAGAAAGGTAAAGTCCCTTGCACACAGGTACTAACTGTCAGACCTAGGATTTAAACCCAGTTTCTTAACGAGGTGGTGCAATGAATAGAGCTCAGGGCCAAGAGTCAAAAAGACTTGGCCTCATGAGTTCAAATATGGCTTTAGACACTAACTGTCTAGTCTAAGTGACTAGCAAGTCACTTAACCCTGTTTGCCTCAATTTCCTCATCTGTCAAATGAGTTCGAGAAGGAAATGGCAAACCACCCCAGTATCTTAGCCAAGAAAATCCCATGGACAATATGTGTGACCCTGGGCAAGTCGCTTAACCCTGTTTGCCTAAGTTTCCTCATCTGTCAAATGAGCTGGAGAAGGAAATAGCAAACCCCTCCAGTATCCTGGCTAAGATAGCCTCAAATGGGGATGTGAAGAGTCAGATATAGCTGAAATGATGAACAACTACCTCAACTCCAGGTTTAGTGCTTTTTCTATGTTGCCATATTGTTTTGGTTGGGCAGAGGTAGGGGTGGGCAGGACAAGTTATTTAAATCTAACAATAGACTTTAGGAAGAACACTATTGCAGAATTAGGCAGAAATCAGGGGCTGAGATATATGTCTTGGAACTGAAAGAGTCAGGTCATCCTGATGTCTGATTTGGAAGCCAAAACTTGTACAGCTTGGTTGCTTTCAGAGCTACCTTAGCCCAGAGCAGTAATAGTGTGGTCCAAAGATAAAGCTAGGTCAAAACCAGTGGGAAACGAATTTCCAAGGTTTAGGAATGAAGGCTTTGGTGTGGAGTAAGCAATAGGGCTTCATGCTAGACAAAGAAAGCTCTAATTTGCCAGGTTATTGGTTCGTATAATTTTCTAATCCAAGCTATGTAGGACCAGGCCCTCTGTCCCAATATCTCCTAAATTTCTTTCAACTGGAGATCTCTTGTGGTGGCCTCAACTCTCAATGGTTTCCTTAATATAATTCTGAAATCTGTAAGCAGATTAAATACTGTAAGCAGACAGTAGCCTGGTTTTCATTTTTGTTGTAGATTATTAAGTTGGTTTCCAAACAGTAAACTGAATCCATAAAATCAATACTATGCTTGTTAGTATTGAATTGATCAACTAAATACATTAACTATGAGACATTAGATGGCATAGAGAAAATTGAGAATTTTTATTATATATTGGTAAATGTATTTAATCTGTGACAAATTCCACTTATATTATTATCCTTATTGATTTCTAATAGTATTTCTCAATATGTAAGTACTAAGGGTATACAGTGTAATGAGTGTTGCTAACATTATTATCACTGTTATTATCAGCTGATATTTACATAAAGTTTTAAGTTTTGCATGAGTATAATATCTCATATGACCTTCCCAGGCAACCCTGTGAGGTAAGGATAGTGTTATTGTCAACTCCATTTTGCAGATGAAGGAATTGAGTCTCAGAAAAGAGGAATGATTTGCCCATGGTTATAAGGGGTGGGATTTGACCTTAGGTCTTCCTGACTCCAAATCGATCCATGGTAAACTCTTGTGAAATTTCAATTAAAGTAAATATTATTGGAAGTGGTAATTGCCAAAGCAAGTTTCAGATGCTTGATTCAAATCAAAGTGTAGAGAATAATAATGGTCACCTGCCTAGGAAGGTACATTTAAAGAAAAGGCTCAGTTTTTTCCTGGTCGGGAGCAAGACAAACCTCATTAGTACCTGTAATTTGTCTCTACCTAGACACTAAAGACTCTCTGGCTCTTTCCTCTACTAAACACCAACATATGGGACAATGTTAGGACTCAGGTTTGGTCCTCTAAAGGGTTCTATACAAGATCCTTCCAAGAGCTGAATCCATGCCTACCGCTGATAAGTTCCCTTTCCTGAAAGGCCAATGGACTCGGGAGACCTAGGTTGCTTCTGGTTCTGCCACTAAATAACCATGACCTTTAGCAAGTCACTGCCTCAATAAGACTTAGTTTCCTCAGCTATACAATGAAGAGTATGGACTAAATCATCTCTGAGGTCCCTTTGAGCTTTTAAAATGATAATAATTTAATATAACTAATGGCTCTTTCTGATTCAGTGATTTTTTAAAAATAGTAGAGTGCATAGGAACTTAGGTTTACACATCATTTATGTACTGATCAATGTAGTGAATGTAGGGGAGGTGAAATTTAAACTGATCGTCAGTTCATATAAACAAATATCAGATGGATTGAATGGATATTGTTTTTTCAGTTACTTCTGTGATATGAAGAAGTACTACTACACCTAGTTTTAAAACTTGAAAAGTAGATTTTGTGGCTGCAATACATTATGATGGTTCACCCAAAGGGATGCCCTGCCCAATTCCTTTAGTGAGAATTATTTGGGCGAGGGACTTCCAATCTTTTCATGAAGAAGTCTTGAGATCACTAAGGTAGATACCCATAGCAGAGGAAGAAAAGCAATGCTAAGAATGAAATCCAGACGAGGTAGGAATACACAAGAATGAGAGTTGCTAAAAATCGTCTTTAGGGTTAAGGAAAAAGAGATGCTGCTGCTAACTGCTTCCTGAGCATCATTCTCCACCAAAAAGCCGAGGAAAGAGGGGAGTAAGGGAGTGTCTTGTCTAAGGGCACAAAACACTTCTTATGACAAAGTCCCACTGGAAGGAGCATCTGGGAAAGGATCTACCATATAAGTGCTCAGTCTACTAGTCTGGTAGCCATGATTCGTATTTAAATTTCACCGTATATTTAAAATTTTGTTTTACAACAATGCAATAAGATGATCTAGGTCCTTCAGACACCTGAGAAAATTAAGCTCTAATCTGTTGTGCCACCACCAAATTGTACTTCTCTGCTCAAAACTCCTCCATGACTTCCAAGTAAATTCCCTACCAAATAAAGATCAAGCTCCTTAGTCTGGATCACAATTTATCTTTCTGGTCTTATCTCACACATATACATATATCCCCACATAGTCTATGTTCCAACCAGACTAGACTACTAGCTGTTCCATGTAAAGACTGAGATTTGCTAAATCTTTGCCTTTATTCATGCTGAACCTTATGCCATAAATGTCTCCATATTCAGCCTAGGAAAATTAAGGATTTGAGTGGATAATTGGGTCTTGAACTCTGTCATAGGGAAGAGGGAATAGAACAATGAAGGACAGTAATGATCATTTCTTTGATCCAGAGATTGTTGATTAGCTATTCGTATGTAAATGAGGGTTACCACTCAGGAAATAATGAGGGTTACCACTCACTAAGAAATAACCAAAATCAGATGGCAAGTACAGGAAGCAGATGATTTACTCATGCAGAACTTGGGAGTTTTAGAAATGGGAATTGATTCATTTCTTGACTGGTGGGCAATCAGAGCAAGAGAGGTAGGTCACATAAGAGAACAAAAGGGATCAACACAGTGCCTTCCTTCAAGGTTGGGATAGAGTCAATGTCTGCCAGAGTTTTCCCATCCCCTACGAGATGAGTTAGGCTCGTTCTCTCTAAAAGGCGACCTAGTTGTTACCAGGGCTCAATTGATCCTTTGAATTAAGTATTATTCCCATTTCACAGGTGAGGAAACTGAATATGAGAAAGATTAAGTGACTTGCCCAGGGTCACACAGCTAGTAAATGTCTGGGGCAGGATTCAAATTCAATCTTCCTGACTCTATGTCCAACATTCTATCCAATGTGCCATTTAGTCATCTGCCAAACCAAATGGAAGAAGGAAGAGCTGTTACCCTGAGCCAGTGAAATAAGTAAGATTTCTTAAAGCTAGAGACCATAAAAATGTCCAGGAAAGAGCAAAGGTGTTATATTGAAAAGAGTATTGGATTTAGATTCAAAATTTGGTTTAAATTCCAGCTCTGTCATTCACTACCTATATGGCCTTAGGTAAATCCCTTGACATCTAAAAGTCTCAGCCTTCTCATTTAGAAAATGAGTGGGTTGGAGCAGATGACCTCTAAGATGTCTTTCAGCATTGTCTATGATCCTTCAAAATGAGGTGACAGCAAGAAAATGTAGGACAATCTAGTGCCAAAGAGAAGCATCTTGGGGACCTCAGATAGAAAAGCCCCTTTCCCTTATAGAGGCTGGGGAACCAGACTGGACTCCAAAGAGGGGAGAATGGTAGCCAAGAGTGAAGAAGGAAACACTGACAAGAGAAACCCAGACTCCTCAACCCCAAGAATCTAGAACCATCCAAAGAACCTCCCTGACTCTAAGTCAAATACTCAGTATTTAACATCATGAAGAGAACAAAAGTGAGTAGAGTTAGAACCTAAAAGTCACAAAAAAACAGTTAAGCAAGAAATTGGAAGTGAGCTCAATTTACCATTTTCTTATGTTCCTAGGACAGTTTTTCTGGAAACTCTGATTCATTGTTTTTCACTCTACCCCTGTTGTTTTCTGACTGTTTGTTCAGCTAGCAGTAAGTGCTTTGAGAAGCCAAAATAATTATGTGATTGCTTGAGGAACACAGCAGGCTAAGAGCCAATGGTGCTAGGGTCTGTGTCCTGACTCTGCTGCAAAACAGGTCTTGATGGGAGACTGGTCCCCCATGAGATGAGAGATGGGTCACTGGTGGTGATGAAAAGACAGCAGGGTTAACTCTTGGAACTAAAGAGCAAGTTGAAATAATGATTCAAGTAAAGGTTCAAGACTCCAGGATCCAGGGAATTTGCATTGGGGGCAAGGGTTGTTCCCCAATTTGACCTTCACAGAATTTGAAAAATTCAGGGCTGTAAAATGAATGTGGGGAATGATGAATAAGTGCTCAAATCTGATCTTTGCTGCTGAAACCCTGGAAAATAGCAGTGGATCCTACAAAAACTCGGCAAGTGTCACCTGAACTTAGTGGTAGAGTTTCCAGAGATAATGGCAAGACTGTAGAATCACACAGTAATTCCCTTAAGCCACTCAAGCAAGACCTATTGGATTTACCTGGATGTCACAAATGGAGTAGGATCTATGAGATGAGATATGAAGGATAGATGCCAGGAGTTGAAGTGTGACATGTCATCAAAAAGAAATTATGTTTCCTGGAAGAAGAGTGATGTCTCTGGCTAGATGGCTGTGACTGGCCTGATAACAATCCCAGCTAATCTGACAGCTGCCATTGAGGTGGTTACTTTTGTCCATATGAAATAGGATGTCCAAATGTTAACATGGCCTGGGGCAAAGAGGAGGCAATATCACTGAATGTCTCTGCTAGTAGTTATGACTGAGAATGAAAGAAATAGGGAAATCCTCAACAATGGGAGACTATAGAGGACCTGGATCCATGCAGAGAGAGCAAGTATAGCTAGGTAATCTTTTTACCTCGTGCCAAGATAAGAATAATGGACAGGTTTATTAATAGCTTTGTTTTCCACTGTCATTGAAGCTAGAATGAGACTATAGAAGTCAAAATGGAAATCAGTGGGACTTGGGTTAGCCATAAGGCAGAATGGAATTTCATAAAGACATTTAAGAAATATCTTCTTGTTTTTTAATGAGTTGCACAACATTTAAAGGTTTTCAAGGTGTTCTTGCCTTACTATGATGGCATGAGAAACTTAGAATTGATAAGCCCAACCCTTCATTTTATTGATAGGGAAACTGAGGTCTAAGGTGAGTCACCCAAAGTCACAAAGAAGTAGCTGAGCCAAGATTCAAACCTTTTTTTTGGAGATCTCCCTAAAGAGGATGAGACATAATTATATTGAAAGATTTTCTTCCAGTTCATCTTGGAGGACACTCAATCAGATGATGACTGTCTAGCAAGTACATGGAGAATAGCCACTAGTATTTCAGGAAAGATACTGCCAATACCACTGGAAGACAAAGGCATTGTAATTAACAATCATTAAGCTGGAAATAAGAACAACATATTAGAATTCTAAAATGCTACCTTCAGGTTCATGCTAAGAATGGCAAGAGAAGAGTAAAAGCAAGTTTAGGAAGTTTTGATATATGTCCTTGATCAATGTCAATTCAGTTTAACAAACTTATATTAAGAATTACTGCAAGTCACTGGGAATACAAAGACAGATATAATATATGCCCTGCTTTCAAGGAGCTCGTGTGCTTGACATGCAATAGGCTCCTAACAAATATTTGTTGTCTTGACCTGATGTGGTAGGAGACAAAATATTACAGTGGAAAGAGCTGTGACTCACGTGGTCTGAATTTGACTCCCTGTTTTGCCATTTATGGTATGACCTTGGTCAAGTCTTCTTGGGTCTCAGTTTTCTCATGTGTAAAAGGAAGGGGTTGGACAAGGTGGCCTCTGAGGGTCCTTCTAGCTCTAGGTCTAGATGAATGATCCTGTAGATGGAGAATTATGCAAATAACAAAAAAAATAAAATTGAATAATTTTTTCCAAATATTTGTTGAATTGAACACTGAAATTGAGGTAAACTATATCTAGAAAATTCCCTTCATGTACCACTTTTAATAAGCATCAAAAAACCAAACTAAAGCACATCTTGATAAAGTCATGAGACTCTTTGTAATCTGCACCTTTTTCTGTTTACTAACTTTCACCTTATTTGTTTTTTTTAAACAAATGCTTTATTAACTTCTGTTTTACTAACTTTCACCTTATGAGAGAGTGAAGTGGTACAGTGGATTGGGTCTAGAGTCAGGAGAGACCTGAGTTCAAATCTGGCCTGAGATACTTTCTAGCTGTATGATCCTGGGTATGTCACTAAGTCTTTGTAAATTCCAATGATAAAATGGCTTCTTTTTCCCCTCCATTGATCTTTAACTAAATGCTTTCCACTTTGTATTGCCTCCTCCATCCTATTCCTGGATTTTCTCACATAGTACACCAACTCAATACATGGTGCTCCACCCTTCTCTTTTGCCTCTCTGTTCTCTTTTGAATAATGTATTTTCATCCAGAGCTACATTCCAATCACGAGTTTCATCCTACCAGATCTCCATTATTCCTATTAGGTTAAATTTGTCACCTTGGGTGAAGACTTCTATTTCATTTTCTTTGGTGTCTAACTTTTGCAAACTTGTCTATGGACATTTGAATCTGTGGGTTTTATTGCTGGATCTTTCTTGTATTTTATCTCCTATGAACTACTGGGTGCCTTAGCTGCTAGTCTTCCTTTGCTCTAGCTACGGTTTTGGGTATCTAAATTGATTGATGCAGAATAGGTAGTTTTCTCTTTTCCTCATCCTTATTTGAAAGGCCTTTTGATTAGATTTGCAAGATGTCAAGCACATACATTCTTATTATTCTTGGTCATTAGCTTGTCATTCCATTATTTTAAGCCATATAAATCCAGAAATCCAAATTCCATTCTCAGCTACCATCTTCATAGCTAGCTGCTCCCTTCTTAAACCAAACCTCTTCTTTTGCATCTCTTGCCTTCAATACTTAATTTAGGATTAGAAAATTTGAGTTTGATCCTTAGTCTACCACTGAGTTATTTAACCTTTGGCAAGATAATTAATAATAATAATAATAATAATAACAAACATTTATATAGCACTTTAAAGTTTGTGAAGTACTTACAAATATTAACTCATTTGGTCCTCATAACAACCCTGGGAGGTAGGTGCTATTCTTATCCCCACTTTACAGGTAAGGAAACTGAAGCAGGCAAAGGTAAATTGACTTGCCCAGGGTCACAGGCTATTTAGGACCTGAGGCTGGATTTGAACTCAGGGCATTCTTACTCCAGGTGCAGCCTTTCCAGTAACCTTTAAGTCTTAGTTTTCTCAATTATTAAATGGTATTCACACTACCTACTTCAGGGGTGGGGAACCACTAACCTTAAGGCCACATGTGGTCTTCTAGGTCCTTTTATTGAAAGGATCTATTCTGTAAAATTTGGGTTCAGTCAAAAGGCTGTACTTAAGAACCCAGAAGACCACAGCCCTGACCCAGTTCTAGAGTTATTGTGATAAAATTGCTTTATGAACCTTAAAGTACTATACGATGTGCATCATTATTTATCTTTGTATCCACCAGAGCACCTAGTGCAGTGTCTTGCATATGGTAAACAGTTCAATTCAATTTCTTGAAACAATTAAGTTGAGATGTTATAATCATATGTTTGCAAAAAAGACAGGAGGAAGACAAGTCATGAGCACGTAGTAATCTGCAATGATTAAAAATTGGTGTCTACATTTAGGATGCTCTCTCCTTTCAAGTTCCAAATTTATTGTTTAAGCAACTTTGGTCTAGGTCCAAGGAACAGAAAGCTGCCACGGCTTAGTTCATTTGTCTGGGGTTTAGGATTGAGGTATGTTGTAGCCACAAAGGCTCAATGGATGTCTTACTCCTCCTATTTCCCAGCCAAATCTTCTAAATTCAGTTCAACTCAATAAACTTTTACGAGATGGGTTCAGAACACATCAAAAACAAAAAAAGATCTGAGTCCTCTAGGAGTACATATTCCACCAGGGGGAATTAATACAGACTTGAACAAATGGATGGGAAAAAATACACAAAAGAATTGACCATAAAGACAACACCAATCACCAAGAGCTTGAGCTCAACCTTGAAGAGAACTAGGAAATCCAAGAGCTGAATGTGAGAAGGGAAATCATTCTAGCCATGGGATACAGTATTTTTTACAAATTTTTTTTTACAAAATTCCACCATGGTGGAAGATATTATGTCAAATATGGGATGAACAGCAAGTAGGACATTTTTTAGCTGGAACAGAGAGAACAAGGGGATCAATGTAAAGTCAGTATGGAAAAAAATAGGTAGAAGTCAGATTAAGATAGACTTTAAATGCCAAAAAGAACATTAAGATTTTATTCCAGTAGCAATATGGAGCCATTGAAGTTTCTTGAGTGTAAGAGTGACAAGGTCAGAACTGTGCTTTTGGAATATTCATTCAGCAGAAGGGGAAAACTGGAGGCAGGTAGGTTTTTGCAATAATCTTGGCAAGAGGTGATAAGGGTGTGATCTAATGTGGTAGTAGATGAAGAGTTAATGAAAAGAAATTAAAGAATATAAAAAGTGATGGTTGAAGGGGTAAGCTTGCATAGATGAGAGGATAAAGGAACAAGGGCGCAGGCAGAGGGGTTAGCCTTGACAAGGAGAAGAATCATCTCTTTCTCTAAGACTGGAAAAAAAAGGAAAAAATGAATGTGGAGGGGATCTGAAGTATAGAATGAGAGAAAAGAGGGGGTTTAATACAGGTAGCCTCAATTTTCTTAGCAATGGTCCTCAACCAAAAGAGGGGAATAATGGTAATGATGGTTACTTAATGTGTAGATAGAAAATTTGGAGCAAACAGTATGGGGAGTGCAACCATGAGGCAATCATTGAAGAGTAGTCACCACAATTCATGGCTAGCCACACTAGGTACTGAAAGCCCCAGAGATAGGTGAGGGAGACTAAGAAAAAAAGCGATAGAGAAATCAGTTGGGTTAGAGGAATGAGCTCAGATGTGCTCCCACTTTCCCCAATGCCCAGCAGCTAGTGTTGAGGGCTATTTAGCATCCATTTCATTCAAACCTTTGCCTGCTTTGGCAAAGACACAGTACATTCTACTTAATGAGAAAAAGCTTCCCTCACTGAAGAAATTGAGCTGTATGAAACAAAAAGGGATTTTTTGGGAAAGAATGGCTATGTTCTTATCTAGACTTCTTTTCCTCCAGCTGTGAAACAGCTGGATGCTCGGAAAGCCCCCAAGCAGCCCCTGCTGGGAGTTAAAGTTGTTGTTTCAATTCAGGGAGAAAAAAAAGTGGGAAGGATTATTAGAGAAAGATTTTTCTTGATATTGTCCTCAAAATGGAAGGTTGGGAGAAATGATAAAGGGGTGGGGGTTAGTAAAATAAGAAAATATGGTAATTACACTCTCTTTTGAAAAAGAGACCCACAGAGTTTAAAGACACTTGAAAATTCATTTAATCGTCTATTAAGTAGATTTTTCAGATTGCTTTTAAAGAGCATGAGGCCACAAGTTTAAGGAAATAATTTCAATAAAACACTTTAGTCAATTAACAATGTAATAGAAGCTGGAAAACAGTAGTTAGTGGTACCCAACTCCCAATCTACACACATTGAGTATTTATCCTGCAATTCTGCTGTAGGAAAATTGAAGGTAAGTATGGCAAAAAACATTTTAAAGAATCCCATGCCCCAGGCATCATAATAGCTACAAGACCACCAGGTGTTATAAATGACCTCATTCCCTGACATTCTTGTGATGGTGGCTTCTGCTGTGTGTACACAACTCTCTTAATTAGTGACTGACCTGAAGTCTTAGAGTGAACCATTTAAGGAATAGATGAAGACTCCTTGTTCTTGCATTCTCACAAGGCCAGTCCCATCCACCCCAACCCTGAGCTATTGATGATGTGAATTTCATTTCTCCATTAAATCTGATCCTTTGAAAGCTTTGAGAGACTCGATAGAATGATGCAATAATTAGTTTTCCAAACTCAACTGCTTTTCATTACCCAGCCCTGACTTCAATGAAAATACTGAACAAAATGTTCCATGTGGGATCAGGAACAATTTCAATGACAGGGTTAAAAGCTTTGGCTTTCCTTCCCCCTGTCAGTATGGGATTGTACTTAGTTATGTTTTATTTTTGGAAACCACATTTAAAAAAAAATGTAATCCCTTTCTATTTGTATCTTGAAGTCTGTAGGGCATATGTGCTCTAGGAACTAAACTGTGAGGGAGCACAAGGCAGGAAAGGGCCAAACAGCTGTCAGATGGTAAGGATATTGCCCTGAGTCAGTACTGATCTCTTCCATTAGAACAGCAATCTTAAGGCGGGGCCTCATATTCCATCCTAATAATTCTGTGCCTTTCCCAAGCCAAGATTTATATTTTTCACTCTCCTGTCTACCAAGCCAAGTCTGTTCTACCATTTAATTAATAAGCAAGAGTCAGCTGGCAACATTTATTTGTACAAACACCTACCTATATTATTCTGAGGACCATCCTAGGTATTTCTAGGGTAATGGAAGAGGTATTGGATTCCTCCACCCCCATCTCCCTTACCCTCAGAGATCTTCAGTGACACTACAGAGGGGGTTCTGGTTCAGTTCTCAGTTGGACTAGATGGCTTCTGAAGTCTCTTCCCACTCTGAGATTCTGTGGTTGTTTGATCTGACAATCCAGAAAAGGGGGAGATCAGGCCAATTCAGATGGAACCCATCAGAAGAAACATAAAATCTGATATGCTTTCATTATAGTTTCAGCCATGCTAATAGCTTACTAAGGTGATGTGAGAGATTAGAGTTGGGTGGACTGGTCTGGGAAGGATTCATTTAATTAAGTTCAACAAGAAGATATTAAGAGTTGAGTAAATGAAAGGCACTATACCAAACTGAGGATAGGAAAACAAAAATGAAAGAGGCCCCTGCCCTCAAGGAGTTTACATTCTACTGAAGGGAAAGAAAAAAAAAGTATATAAATAAGGAAATACAAAATAAGTACAGCATCATGAAGGAAGGCAGGAACACTAATACTATAGGAATCAAAAAAGGCTGCTTGTAGGAGATGACCCAGGACACCTTCATGGAGAAAGTGTGTTTGGGGCAGGTTTTGTGGTAGGAAAGATAAAGAATCTGATAGAAAGAAGATGGTGGGCCATAGTGACCTGAAAGTGGAAGCAAGAAGGTTGTGTATAGCAGAGAGTAAGCAAATGGTCTTGATTTCAATAAGCAAGGAACAAATCCCTTAGAGGCAGATTTAGCTATGATATAAGGTCATCTACTATTATAGCTATCTAAGATGGGTGGGGTTAACTCAAGAGAATTGTGAGTTCCTCCATGGTGGCAGGGTAGGTATCAACTTGCCAGGGAAGACCTATTTCAGTAAAAGACCAAATAACTTCTGAGGTCTCCTCCATCTCAGAAATTCTGTGAAGAGAAATAAAGAGCAAAACCCAACACATTTTGGGATATAACATGCAAAAGAATAAAACATGGATGAATGCCCATCCTATTTACTTAAATTACTAGCTTCTTTTTTTGGTTTGTTTTTCATTTGAAGTGGTTAATTTTTTTTTATTCTAAACTTGACAAACACTAACAACCATGAATATTTTCATACCCAAAGAATAGAAAAAAGGATTATATGTGAAACCACAAATATCAATTATATACAGCTTGCTTTTTTAAAAAATATATAATAAATTCAACACATTAGTTTCACTTCTGTCTTGCTTGCCAGTGTCTCCCTCTGAACTTCCTTCTATTCTGTGCATTTAAAAACAAAGTTCAATGAATCTCCCTTCTAAATCCTTTTCTTCCCCTTTTGGCATCACTATCCCCCAACTGATACCCCCTCCCAATTAAAAAAAATTCCTTTGTCATAAATAAATCGTCAGGAAAATCAAATCTACACATTGGCCACATATGAAAATATTTGTCTCTTTTTACATCATGAGTCTAGTACCAGTCTGTTAGGAAGTGGATAATGTGCTTCATCATTGTGGAGCCGAAGCTGGCCATTGTGCAGATCAGAATTCTTACAAACTACCAGGTTCTTAAAAGCAAGGGTTAGGTTCTCCACTGCTATACAATGCCAAGTACAGCACATCTTAGACACTCAACATCAATGCTGACAATAATGCTGAGATAATGGTTGAAGCTTCTCCACCACCATCCCCTAGGGGAACAGAGATTTTTGAACTAAAACATTCTTCAGCTATTTCTCAATATCTTGTTCAGCAAGTACTTTAACTGACGCAGGCAACTTATCAACTGGGCTATTACACAGGGAGCTTTGACACGAAAGAGCGAAAACCAGATGTTCTCGATTTTCACTAAAAACATCAAGAGGGAAACAAATCTATATTGGAGCTTGAGAGATGTGATTTGAAAGTAGATAACTTGATAAGACTTCAGACCCCATCTCTTCCATGAAGCATACATTGGTCCCCATAGCTGAAAGTTCTCTTTAAATTTCCCTTGAGTGCTTTGTCTAGATCTACCCAACCCAACATTCTCCCTTGTTTTAAAATACTGCTGTATATGCATTCTATGCTCAATAACTTAATAGAAACTCCCAGAGAGCTAGGGTTGTAATTTTTTCTCCTTTGTATCACAAGCATCTAGCAAAGTGCTCTGCATGGAAAGGAACTTAATTAAATTCAACACAAATGTACACCTGCATGTCATTGTGAGTGAGTAGCAAGCATTAATAAAATTTTTTTAAAAAACACTACACCATTGAATTAATAAAGTTCACGGCACCTCATCTCCAGTTTAGGTGTAACTGTGTCATTTACAAGGAGTGTGGAAAAGAGCAATTCTTTCAACAATCAGTTGAAAATAACTTGAGAGATACACAGTCATACCTCAGTGAATTACGTGTTTATCTGATTATGGGGAAAAGACTGACGTCTCAAAAGTTATCTCCATGAGAATGTGACATTGGGAGAGGGATCCATTTCCAGAAATGTTAATTCACAATTTGTTTTACAATAACATCCTGTGACATACCTGTCATGGTGGCCAGAGTATAAATCTGCAACATGGTATCAACTCATGTGAATTGTCAGGAGGAAGAAGTCCTTGTATTTCTTAAATTCATCAACACTCACAACCAACAAGCAAGCTCTTCTAGACCACTGTTAAGATCTAAAGGTTACTAATAAAGATAACAAATTGTAAACATTGCAGGTACATAGTTAGGTAGATTGGTAGTAGAAAGATAGATGATAGGAAGGAAGGGAGAGAGGAAAAAAGAGAGGAGGAAGAGGGGGAAGGAGAAAGGAAGGGAGGGAGGGAGGAAGGAAGGAAGGAAAGAAGGAAGGAAGGAAGGAAGGAAGGAAGGAAGGAAGGAAGGAAGGAAGGGAGGGAGGGAGGAAGGAAGGAAGGGAGGGATGGAGGAAGGAAGGAAGGAAGGAAGGGAGGGAGGAAGGAAGGGAGAGAGGGAGGAAGGAAGGAAGGCAGAAAAGAAGGAAGGAAGGGAGGGAGGGAGGAGTAAGGGAGGGAGGGAGAAAAGAAAATAAAAAGGTAGATAGCAGATAAATAAGATGGGTGGGGGGTAAGTGGATAGACAGGTAAAGCATTTGTTGAATGATATACACCAAGTATTTCATTGAGAATAAAAATACAAGCAAATAAGAAAATCCTGACCTCAAGGATCTTATATTCTAAAGGAGGAAGACAAAATAAGAAGATTGCTAGAATGTAGTGGAGGGTAGTGGCAGGGGGTGGATAAGAAGGGAAGTAGTATGGTACTTTGAGGTCCTGGAAAGATAAGGTAAAAACTCACCTGTTAGGGCAATTGGTTTTCTAACCAAGAGACCTGTGGTTAGGTCTCTCTACCTTTTCCTTGAGCCTTAATGTAAATATTTCATTATCCAGGCACACCTCTTTTTATTGTACTTAGCTTTACTGCATTATTGCAGATACCACAGTTTTTGTTTTGGTTTGATTTTTTGCAAATTTGATTGTGGCAACTTTGCCTTGAGCAAGTCTATTGACACCATTTTTCCACATTGTGTCTCTGTCTCATATTTAGGTAATTCTCTCAATATTTCAAACTTTTTCATTAGTTTTTTATCTGTTATGGTGATCTGTGATCAATCATCTTTAAAAGCTGTTGTAATTATTTTGGGGTACCGTAAGCTGTGCCCATATCAGACAGCGAACATAGTCAATACTTGTGCGTCTGACTGCTCCACTGACAAGCCCTTTCCCATGTCTCTGTCTGTCCTTGAGTCTCCCTATTCCCTAAGATACAATATTAAAACTAGTCCCATGAATAGTCTCACAATGGCTTCTAAGTGTTCAGGTAAAAGGAAAAGTCCATCAATGCAGCAAACTTCAATTATTGTCTTATTTTAAGAAATCTCCATAACCACCCCAATCATCAGCAACCATCACCCTAATGGGTCAGCACCCATCAACATGGAGGCAAGGCCCTCCACCAGCAAAAAACTATGACTCACCGAAGGCTCAGATGATGGTTAGCATTCTATTTTAGCAATAAAATATTTTTTAATTAAAGTTTGTACACTGCCTTTTTAGACACAATGCTATTACTTAGTAGATTGCAGTATAGTGTAAACATAACTTTTATATGCCCTGGGAAACCCCAAAATTCATGTGGCTCACTCTTTTTTGCGATATTCTCTTTTCTATGGTGTTCTGGAACCAAAAGCACAATATCTCTGAGGTATACTTACACTAACCACGATTCCAAACTTCTCAGTTATCCGAACCCAAGTTTTAAGCCTCTGCTCTCTCCTTGTAAGTACATATGGCTGCAATAATGGAATACCACCATCTCAGAAGAATCCACTCAGCAGGTAATGCAAGGTATTCTGAATCAGGTAGCAAGGCAGAGTAATAAACAGAGTGTTGGATTTGGAGTCAGGGAGACTTGAATTCAATCTGCCTCAGATATTAACTAGGCATATGACCTTGGGCAAGTTGCTTAACTTCATCAACCTCAATTTTCCCATCTGTAAAATAGGGATAATTTTAGCACCTTTCTTATAAGTTGTTTCAACCATCAAATCAAATGAAATAAAATATGTAAAGTACTTTGCAAACATTAAAACACTGTACAAAGAGTAGCTAGCTATTACTAAGTAGAAGGCAATATATTACCAACTATAATATACATAAAATGGCATAAATGATATTCTCTATGAGCTATATGACTATAAAAGACGGTAAGCCTTATGGATGAATGCGATCTTACATGTAACCATGCATAGAGTTTGCTTCCACAGAGTTTCTTGTACTGATAAAATTACAGGTCTAGATTTTTTTTTTTAAAGGTAACGAATCAGTTTTGATTGTGTTTGTAGTAGGAGACTGGACCAAATGATCTCTGTGGCTCTTGTTCTAATAGTCTCTTCCTATGAAGGTTATTTTTTTCATGAGAGGAATCTTGTTCTGTGGAAAGGAAGGAAACAAGCATTTATTAAGTATCTACTATATGCCAGGCACCGTACAAGTATTATCTTGTTTGATCCTCACAACAACCTAGGGTGGGGTGGGGGGAGGGTGCTTTTATACCCAACTTTACAGTTGAGGAAACTGAGGTGCTTAGCATAGTTCCTGGCAGTGGTAGGCATTTGATAAATGCTTATTGACTGATTGAGGCTAGATAAACTCAGGCTTTATCAACTAACTTAGTGTATAGAGAACTGGCCTTAGAGCTAGGAAGATCTGAGTTCCAATTCCAATTCTGTCACTAATACATACTGGCTGAGTGACCCTGGATCATAGATTTAGAATTGGAAAGGACCATAGAAGCCAACTAATCCAACCTACTCATTTTACAGCTAGAGAAACTGAGGTCTGCAAGATTAAGTGACTTCCCCCAAGGTCACATTGGCAGTGAAAGAGATGTAATTAAACCCAGGTCCTCTGACTCTTTCTTGTTCACCCTTTCTTTTTCACCTTTCTTTCTTTTGCTTTTTGGAGTGGGGACGGCAGGGCAATTGGGGTTAAGTGACTTGCCCAAGGTCACATGGCTAGTAAGTGTGTCAAGTGTCTGAGGCTAGATTTGAACTCAGGTCCTCCTGACTCTAGGTCGGGTGCTCTATTCACTGCACCACCTAGTTGCCCCACCCTTGTTCCTTCTACTATACAAATCAGAAAGTCTTGAATTGATTAAGCACCTACCTAAGTACCATACTTCTTCAAGTCACTAAACTCTCAATGCCCTAAGTAATCCTTTAAAAGGATTTCAGAGTAATTGGAATCTTCCATATTGACATTTCCTATACTAATGAAATCACACATGAAAAGTATGTGCATGAATGAGACCCATTTGGACTATCCATTTGGACCCCTACTCTTTTACAATCAGTATAATCAGGCTGATATGATTCCATAGGAGTGGTGACTATAAGTTCTGTATATTAGGCCCCTGGAGCTGTGAAGTACAGATTGACAGTTCATTTACTTAATCCTAGGAAGCTAAAAAGAGGACCTCCACCTTTTTTTCCCTCATTATGGTGACCAAGCCCTGCATGGCTGAGGTGACTCAATTACATGGATAGTCCCCCAACTTATCTTTGTGCCTCCAAACTACTCTCTCTTGTCCAATGTGAGCAGGTGACCATCTTATGACCAGTCAGTAGAGATACCCCATGCTTTGCCCAACACCAGACAAACCGTTTTTTGACTGATATTGGCTTTTTTGGCTCTCAAAGCAAAGCCTATCAATCAATGGGGTTCTGTATTTTATATAGCCCCTCTCTGTTGTGGTCAGGTATCAAACCTGGTATGAAATCTTATTTAAATAATCCTCTGGAGGAAGGGAGCATCTCAAACCGTGAAGAAGGTCTGTGGGCCACTTCATTAGGGGAGATCATGGACCATTTCATAAAGTGCCATTGTCTCAGATTTCTTCCTCAGTTTCTTTTATTATAGGTTGGACAATTTTAAACTCTACATGTACACATATATTTGCAAATATGTGTGTATATACATATAATATATATGTGTGTGTGTGTGTGTGTGTGTGTGTGTGTGTGTGTGTGTAGCGTGTGTGTTTGTATAGACTATTTAAGTAAAATAAGTAAATAAGTAAATAAGTAAAATAAATGCTGGCATTTAAAACCCAGGAAATACAAGAAATTCTGTCTCCCAAAAGGCCACAGAAACACCACCAAATCCTATACAACATCAAGAAAAACAGGCAAAACCCAGTGCTAGACCCACAGTGTATATAATACAACACTGATGTGTTTTCTGAGGAGATGTGCTAAGTGCTGGGATGGATCAACCTAAGATAAATTAATCTTTAGGAGAAAGCAGATGGTTATACAGTGTGCCTTGTGAGTCAGATTAATTCCTGGAAAGAATGAAAATAATCAATTGACAACACAGTCTCCTCCTTTTTTTTTTTTCTCACAAAAGGCAATTAAGAGGACACCAGGAAAAATAGAAATCCTGCCTTGATTCCTCCCAGAAATAAGGGCTAATGAGCAAAATAAATTCTTCCATATAGTTTGGGTGCTTCTTCTTCTCCTCCTTCCTTTCTTCTTTCCCTTTTCTGTACTTTCTAAAATTAAAACAACCCTTCCCTTCCCAAAGAGCTGATAGCGTTCTCTTTGCTGAGTCAGCCGATGGAGTGCCCGTGACTCTGCAGACAGACTGGCAATCTCACTTGTCCCAGCAGACAGACACTTGGGATTCAGTACATTCCATCCGACTGACGGGCTTCACTGTGGGATGATGGAACAGTAAGCAGCATTTCCCAGGCACCCCCAAACTCTGGACAAGGGCTGAGGACACTGCAGCAACCTGTTAGGGTCCATCAAAACAAGGCCTGTTTCCCTTCCTCTGTCACTTCTGAGGTGATGAAGAAGGAACCTTTTACTTCCTCCCCTCCCCCTTGCAGCCCACCAGCTGATAAAAGATGAGGAAGATAGGGTATTAGCTTGGGAACTGCTGGTGTAGACAGCAAGCATTTGAAGTATTTCTCTAGTTATTTTTATGGTGCTTCATAAGGAATGCCAACCTCACGCCTTAACTGTAGCATCTCCTTGGAAGGAGAGAGTCAGTTGCAGTTGGGTGGCTTATTCCTGCTCTAGCCCTGGCTGGAGATAGTGGGGTGGGGAGCAAATGAATTTGGATGCTGTGCAACAGAAATCTCAGCAAGAACTTATCAAGAGCAGTGTTGGAGGAGATAACCTTTTGTGTGTCCATGCTTGATCTCTGAACTCAGCTCTAAATGTTGAACAGGAAGAATAAGAAATAAAAACCTATTCAATTAAACAAATACTTATTAAACATCACTCTGTGAGAGTTGCAGGTCTGGGTTCTAAGGCATAGAAATTAAAATTTAAAAAAAGTCCCTGACCTCAGGGAGCTTACACTCGACTTGGCTTGAGGTACTGAGGGTAGAACACAAGAAGTACACAAAAAAATAATGCACTATGACATTTGAGAGAGAGAGAGAGAGTATATGTGTGTGTGTGTGTGTGTGTATACAGGATAGGAAATGGATTGATTGGTTTTCGAATTGTTTTTAAGTGGATAGAATATGATTCTATACCCCAAGCTCTAAGAAAAGGCTAGTATGTTATAGAACAGAATGCAATTAAGGATGGTTGCCATAACCATACTGACTTTTACCAAAGACTTGAAATGTGTCATGGAACCTTTCCCAATATGGTTTGAAATAGTGGGAAACTAAGATTTCTTGTATTTCCTGTATTTTAAATGCCAACAACTATTATTATTTCCTTCAAATATATACATACTACAAATGTGCATGTTATATATGTGTACATACATATTTGTACAATATATATGTATATGTGGGGTTTTAAGTTGTCCAAGCTATAATAAAGTGTTCGAAAATCATATGTTCTACATTCCATTGCTCTAGAATTCCTTGGGCCTTTGAGCCTCTTAGCTATTTTGAGTTTATTATATTATTTTAAATAGAATATGTAATATATTAATATATGACTATATATTAAACTCAAATATAATTATTATATAGTATACTTTTATATTGTTGCATTATATAATTGTCATATTTTTATAAATTGTATATGATATATAATTATACAATATAATTGTAATTACATAATTACATAAATAAGATATAATAATTCTATATTATTGCTATATTATTATGATATTATGATATATTATATATCATATAATATTACATTTATATTTTATATATTATTATGATATTATGATATATTATATATCATATAATATTACATTTATATTTTGGTTCAACCCAATTTCTTGTATGAAGTAATGCACATAGTAAGCATTTCATAAATATCTGATGAATAACTGGACCTTGAAATCTATTTAATTCAAGAAGAAATGCAGGCTCCTTCTTCTATTTCCTTCCAACTTCAGATCTATGATCCTATGACTTGAGTAATATTCTTTGACCACAATTGAAATTCTGATGCATAAGAAAACTATCCTTTCTGAACATTTCTCTGAAAGGAAATTTATTGATGTAAGTTCAGAAAAAAAAATAGAGTTCAAATGAGCTCTCTGAGTGTGGGCCTCATGCTCATGGGTCCTGTTACTCCTCTTTTAAGCAGAAGATGAATGATCATCATATCCCAAGGTTTTACAATGGCTCCTGTATAGTCCAGAGTGCACTTAGTTACCAATAGGTTTGATTACAGGGTCTCCAAACAAATTCCAGAAACTTCTTAGCCTTTGTCAAATGCAAAATCAACAACTATCCAATTAAGAAAAATCTTTCTTTTCATGCACCCTCCTGGAATGTAAGGTCTGCTAAGGAAGCATTAAGATACCAGTGTCTGCACTCTGGGGAGACAGCAGATGAGAGTTGTAATATATCACCTTGGTGTGTAATATATCAGCATGGTGTGTAGCCAAAGGGTTCTCCTAACCTTCTTTCCTCAGAGTCAAGACATCAATACCCAGGAAACTCGGACAGCAATTCTATGAAATGTCTAATCCATTGCTTAGTGACTTAGTGACATTTTTTTCCTATCAATGCTCATTAACTCTGACTTTTTTTTTCAGTAAATTAATCAAGTATTTTTAAAGCACCCATCGTATTCCAGAAACTGTGTTAGGTTCTGAGATTACAAGTACAAAGAACAAAACAATCTCTACTCAAAAGGAATTTATATTCTAAACTGGGAGAAAAGTATATATATAAATACATACAGTATAAATATAACGTGAATAAATATAAATGTATAGAAAGTAGTTAAATTCAAGGTAGTTTGAGAAGGAGGGCCCCAGCAGTGGAAGGGATGAGCAAATGCCTTATAAAAAGGAAGGTGCTTGGGCTATGTCTTAAAGGAACAGAGGGACTCCAAGAGGCAGAGGTTAAGGAGGGAGTAAACTCAGTTTTTGTTTTGCCAAGCCATGCAGTCCTACAATGGGCCATTGTTGGCCAAGTTTCCTTGCTTTCTGCACCTGTGTGGTAAATGCCTTGACAAGGGTTGGCACATTTTACACAAATATTATCCACATTTCATCATAGCTTTCCGCACCGAGTGGACAATGAATGTATTATTTAGTCTGGGATTCAATAAGTTTTGCCTGAGACAGAATTAACTTAGGAAGGGTCTGCTACTCCCACCTGAATATCAAGTCAAACTAATTTCTGTTTGACTTTAAACAGAAGACATAAATAGACCAGTGATGTCACTAGGAAAACCCATGCTGAATCATAGCGAAGTGGAGAAAGCACCATACTGGGTATTATGAAGGAGTGGTTTTGCCACTTTGTGTAATTGTGTAAGCTCAGAGAAGTAGTGTAAGTTCTCTGGGTCTCAGTTTCTTCCTCTGTAAAATTAGGGGATTGGGTCTGTTCTGTAAAATTTGGATTCTGTCAGAAGGTCACACTTAAGGATTTAGAAGGCCACATGTGGCCTTAAGTCCCTAAGTTCCCCACCCCTGGGTTAGATTATCTCTAAAGTTCCTTCAAGTCCTAGAATTCCATTCATTTCTTATTAGTAAAAATTTAGGTTTATAGATGTTGGCACCTTCAAGTCTTCTATGATAAAGCCTCAATTTGAAGGAAATAAAGTTGTTTCGACTCAAGAAGAGAAGATTGGAGGGAGGCAGGGGATAGAATTAGGGGGACATGATAACCATCTTCAAGTACTGGGTTTACAGGAATTAAGAATCGTTCTGCTTGGCCCTAGTACCTAGAACAAAGAGCAATGGGTTGAAATTGCAGTTAGATTTTTGGTCAGTATAAAGGAAAACATCCTAACAAGCAGAGGGGTCTACAAATGGAAAGGAGGCAGTAAATTTCTTGTCAATGAGGATAAGCCACTCACCTGAGATGATGTAGAGGGAGTCTCTATTCAAGTATGGGTTTGTCTCAGTGATCTCTGAGATTTCTTCTTCTAAATCTGAAATTCTGGGAAGTTATAAGGCAGTGGCAGAGTGTGGGACTTAAACCTAGGCCTAAATCCTTCTAGGGGCTGCTAGGTGGCACAGTGAGTAAGCGTGCCAGCCCTGGAGTCAGGAGGATCTGAGTTCAAATCCAGCCCCAGACATTTAACACTAGCTGTGTGACCTTGGGCAAGTCACTTAATCCAAATTGCCCTGCCTTCCCCCCCTCCAAAAAAAGAAAAAAGACGTTCTGGGGAAAATGTCAACAAGGTAGATGAAACTTAAAAATGTATTCTGAGTACCTCCCCTCCAAGAAAGCTTGCTGCTAAATATTTACCAGCTGACTGCTAAGTTAGAAATCTTTCTGACTTTTCCTATCATTTTGCAGATGAATTTGTTGTTGTTCAGTCGTGTCTGAGTTTTCATGACCCCATTTGGGGTTTTCTTGGTAAAAATACTGGGGTAGTTTACCATTTCCTTCTCCAGCTCATTTTACAGATGAGCAGACTGAGGCAGGGTTGAGTGACTGGCCCAGGGTCATACAATTAATAAGGAGCTGAGGTCACATTTAAACTCAGCTCTTCCTGACTCTAGGCCTTGGCACTCTTATCTTCTGCATGAAACCAGTTACTTGCAGATGAATGGGATGGACTAAATGCTTAGCACAGTGTCTGGAACATAGTAATAAATGCTTACTGCCTGACTGACTAAACGATCTCTCGGCTTCCCTCTACCTCCAAGACCCTGTGGTGTTGAAAGGTTTAGTCAAGTTCTCCTGCCAACAGAAGCCAAGTGGTTTCCAGGTTCAGAAATCAGTTTGTCCTCACAAAAGAATCACCAAGAAAGTAGCAGGGTTTTTTTTGTTGTGGTTGTTTATTTATATGCTCATATCTACATGTTATACAAAGCAATCTCCCACAAGTGGGAGTAATCAGGCAACAAAAGACACGTTCTCACCTAAGGGGTCCTTTAACCTTTTCTTCTAAGGCATTCTAGTTCAAAATTATAATATCAAAGGTGGTACTGAAGAAATTAGATTTGGATCTTTGTTATTGCAAGCCAATAATTTGGCTCCCCCACATCTTTCTGTTGGCTGCTTGGAGATCCTGAGAAAAAGATGGCTTAAAAATTTTTAGAATAGCAATTTTTACCTTAGAAGAAGATGAAAGTGAACGCCCTGGTTTCCTTTATAGGAAAAACAAGAAAATGGAGGAAGGAGGTAGCTTTTTTTTTTTGTCTGCTAACAGTTTATTTTAACCCAGATGCTTTCTCCTTTTGTAATTCAGGCCCACTTATGTTTTCAGAAGGGTTGCCAATACTGATAGGTTTCCTTGGCGGGGACTTAAGAGACAAGGCTAAACACAGCTGTCTGGTGCCTGCAATCCTTGGGAGTCCAGCAGGACCTGAATAAGGAAAATAAACTCTGCTGAGGCTGTAGGCCCAGGGTCTCTTGAACCAAAATTAGCATAAACAGGCATAGAGTCAAAGAAGCCACAATTCCTCCTTCCCAAAGCCTCAAGGTCAGGGGCAATCTGGGGACATGCATTTTAAAGGGATAAGTAAATTATTTATACTATTGTTACCATGAGAAAGTAAAGACCCAAACCCTGGACCTTCAGGCACTAGGATATGGTTAGGAAAAATTGTCTAGGTCAGCATTCTGGTTTTTTGTCAGATAAGCACTATTTGCGATAAATGTTTCATTTGCTGGAGTTTTTTATTAGCACGCTGAAGTTCAAGTACTGCTTAGTCCATTTTGAGGTTTTGTATTCTGAGGTTGGATATTTCAGGCAAAGTGGTGTCATTCCAGCTACCCATGTGATTAGATGTGGCAGAACTGAAAATGCGCTGGTCTCAGAATAGTAGACATGGAGTCAGCTCTTGCCTTGGACAGAGTTTCTCTCCTGACATGAGGGGTCCAGACAGACTTTGGGGACCTCTCACTTTTCTGGTTCATTGCCTCTACCCAGATGATTGGGGGATGTCAATACCTGGCACTCCTCAAGGGTAGCCCCCTTAGAGAAACAAAGGCTCAATCTGTGGATAGTTTTATTTAGAAATTAATGGAAACAGATAACTAGCACCTGAAAGAGTAAAGATATTCCCCCAAGGAGCTAATCCTCCCCTCGGAGATCAAAACATGTTCTGTCTTAGAGTACTACTCTGGGCAAGGTTTCAGTCAAGGATGGGCAGGGCTTGTTCCCTAACCAATGCTTCTCTCCACAGGTCCTCTGTCTGTGCCATGCTACTTGATGGCTATAGCTATCCTCCACTCCCAGAAGACATCCCTATAAGTCCCTCTACTTCTCACCCTGTAGCTCTTCTCTGCTCATAGCAAGTGTTGGGAGCTGTTCTCTGCTTATCACTCGCATTGTCCTCTGTCACCCCCTTCTTACTGAGGCTTAGTTTTCCCTTGATTCACTGTTATCCATACTCAAGATTTCCTCCAGTAAGAGATCATCAACCATCTCTTTTTTGTTGAACAGCTGTTTCATGCTCTTTGTAATAAGAGGTCCCTTTCAGTAGATGGTGTTGTTTCCCTTCCCTGGGGGACCAGTTTTTTTAACTTTCTCTGGCCTTGTATAGGACAAGTCCCTGAGAATGTTTAATAACAGCTCAAATTCATATCTCTGTTCTTATTGTGCTTTCTTTTTGTATTTAATCTCCAAATTGACATCCTTCACACCATTAGAAAAGGGTAGGATGTAGGGATTAGCTCATGGGAGTCTTTCTTACATCTCTGGGTATCCCTCTGACTTTGCTCAAGGGAATTTCTATCTTTGACTCGATGTAGGCTTTTGTTGTTCAGTTGTTTCAGCCACATCTGACTCTTCATGATGCCCCTTTGGAGTTTTCTTGCCAAACAAACTGGAGAAGTTTGCTATTTCCTGCCATTTCCTTCTCCAGCTCACTTTACAGATGAGGAAACTGAGGTAAATAGAGTTAAATGACTTGCCCAGGGTCACATAGCTAGTAAATGTCTGAGGCCAGATTTGAACTCCTGACTCTAGGCCTGGCACTCCATCTACTGTACCACCTAGCTGCCTTCTCCACAGGTTTACAATGAGTCAATGCCTTTTGTCTCTCTCCCCAGAGCACAAATTATAATCATTCTTGTTCCCGGTAGATATCATTGATAACTATACCTTGTTAATGCTTTTCTAAAGCTCTTCCAATGCTTCCTGCGAGAGGTAATCCCTTCAAAGTTATGACTTCTTCTGGGTCTCAGGGCTCAAAGGAGCTCCTTTGCTGTCTCACAGATGGGAGGGTCTTACATCTGGAGTCAATGAACTTTTTAAAAATAACATTTTGATAACTATTTCAATATATTTTTGTCATCCTTCACACTTTATTTTGTGCATTTAAGAACATTATTCTGAAAAGGGGTCCATAGGCTTCACCCAATTGCCAAAAGAGTCCATGACATAAAAAAAATGGCCAAGAACCCATGTCCTAGACTGTCTCTCTACCCCTCCCATCTACCACATTCCCCCTGTGGCATATGGGTCAGGTTATTAAAATGATCTGGGGTTGCTTCTGGGAGGAAGAAAAGATGGCACCAGCTTCTCATAGCGGTAGATACTGAGAGGCCAGGAAGGTGTAATGGAAATGCAAATTTAAAGATCTTCCCTGCCCCTAGCTTAAGTGCACCTGGAGCTTGTGGTGGGAGGCTTGTTTTTCAGGAAAGCCCACACCTTGATACTTTGTGATTGGGCAGTGGGTCAAGGAGGTTGTTACATTCTCTGAGCCAAGAGAAGGCTATATAAGCCCTGAGGAGAGGCTTTGCTTTGGGGCTCACTTTGAGAAGTGTTGTGTGATTTGACCAAATGAGACTCTGGGAAGCCGTTGTTGAGAGCCCCCCGGCTTTGAAAACCCAGATGTTGATGCTTCCCTCTCTGGTAACTGTGATTTGGTATTGATGTATGTAATGTTGGGACAGTTTGGAAGCCTGTCTGTAACTCTGAAGTTCTGTAACTCTGAAGTTCGGGGTGCTGACCTTTTTCCCCTGAACTAGGTAATGTATGTTTGTTTGATTAAAGTAAGCTTGTTAACCCATTTTGAGTTGCTTTCCTTTTGAAAAGCAGATCTAAGAACCTGTGTTGGCAGCTACCCTGGGGATATTGGGGTGCTTGCTGCTACAGAAGGGGATGGGATTTGTGATTCTTGCTAATAAAAATAAGGAATTATAGTATTTGTGCTACTAATCACTAAGGATTGCTATAATGGAAGTATTCTGTTAAACTTAAAGTGTTACATAAATGCAAACTTGCAAACTACCCTCATTATTACAGTAAAAAATAAAAATATGAAACAAAACATCTTGCTTCAGCCCTAGTTACACAAATAATTCAGATAAGAGAGGAGAAAGTGGGTTGGCTGCTGTTTTGTTTTAGTCTTCATGATCTGTATTATTCTTCACTGTCCATATTCATTGGATAATTAATGACCCCCCCCTTTTTTCCACTTTGTACTTTATATTCTAACAGAAATGAGTGAGTCTTGGTTTACAAGGTACCTTATCCCAAAATCTGTTTTTAATAGATTGTTTTATTTTTCCGAAAGGTGTTCCAATAATTTACTCATTATAAAAATGGGATTCACAAACAACAGGTAGGTGGCCACTAATTCCAGAAAAAAGAAGGACTGGATGTGGGTGGTAGCTGACACATAGGAAAGACAGGTCATGTGATGGAAGCTGCAAGATAAATATGGAAAGAAAAACAATAACAGACCCCATGGGTGTCATCCTCAGCCCAAGAAAGTAAGCAATATGTCACAGCCAACCTGATTCTTTTTACAGAAGCTGTAATTGGTCATTAGGGGCAATGGCAGGAGTCAATCTGGGTTGTGGTGATGAATATTTGACTCAGCTCTCAATGCACACCAGCAGCTCTCAGTTTGTCATTGCCTCACATGAGCATTTCTACAAGAAAGAAACTATAAGCCTGTGTGTTTTTTGTTTAACAAACTCACTATTGTAGGAGAGAAAAAGTTCTTAGAAGTGAGTAAAATTCTGACCTTTCCTGGGTCTGGCAAAGGAAGGAATATAAAAGATAACCATGGTATGATAGTAGGATGAATTCTAGTAGGGTTAGTCAGGAGACTGGGGTTCTCCTTCTCTTCGATCCACCCCTAATTGGGGTGCTGCCTCAGTCAAACTGAGACCTGTTAAAGACCTTAGTTTGAAAAGGCCAAGGTCCTTCACTTCATCCTGAGCCATCTCCAGTTGTCCTAATCTATATCTAGCCACTGGACCCAGATGGCTCTAGAGGTTAAAATGAGGCTGATGACTTTGTACAGCCTTGCCTCACTTAAATCCAATTCACTCGCATGTCATAGCATCACCTTCCTGATGTCATAGTCCTCTTTGAGAATGAAGGACAAACAACAACAACAACCCCTAGTTACTTGTGCAACCCTTGGCAAGTCATTTGACTTCACTTAACGTCATTTTCCTTATTTGTAAACTGAGGGACTTGGACCAGATAGATGACTGCTAAGGTCCCTTTCTGCTCTTGACATTCTATGATAATGACTGTTCATAAGACTTTTGTAAGTAAGTATTTCTGGCAAGAAGGATGCAATCCTGGCATCTGCTGCCACTGATAATGAGTGTGTCTTGGGTGTTTTATGTACTTTCCTTTCCCATTTCACCTACTTTCATCCAACTATGAAGATAAGCATTTCTATTTGAAATCAATACCAAATCATTTTCCACTTACTTGCAATGTGACATTGGGAAAGTGACAATCTAACAGGACCTTAGTTTCCTTATAAGAAAAATGAAGAAGGTTCAATTAGGAGATCTCTGAAGGTGCTTCCAGTCTTAACATTCTATGTTGGCAAGTGATTTCCCAAAGGCACTCTGGTCTCTTCTTTCCTATTCAATTCTGGGCTTTGGAGTGTTGTAAAGTTCTTTCATTAATCTATACTTCTCCCCAGAGCAAAGATCTACCTCTTTTTAACACCAATATTCTTCCTGTGTTAACAGACTATAAATCATAGACCACTGCAGTCTATGAAGAAGTATAGTTGAAAATTACACAAAGGTCAATGTAGAAGTTGAAAGCTTACCCTCTCTTCACTTTCTTGTTACTTTCAAGACTCAGCTCAGGTCCAACCTTCCATATTGGTCTCCAGATACTAGTGCTTTCCCTTCTCAAGATCCTTGCATTCATTTTATAAATATTTGTTATACATGGGTATGTGAACTTGTTGTCTTTTTATGGAATGTAAGCTCTTTGAAGGCAGGGGCTGTTCAACTTTGTCTTTGTATCCTCAGCGATTAGCACATTGACCCATAGTAAGAAAATATGTAAATGCTTGTTGTACAGCCGATTGATGGTAGGCATGACCCAATACACTACAAGCGAGGCATTTTCTAGGACCAGTGTAAAGGATGTACTCAAAGGAATGTAGGACTGCAGAAAGAAGATGAGCCAGTCATATGGCAAGAGAGCAAGGGACAACTGGTGGATTACCATCCCTGTGCTTCATGGGTACCCTCCTGTAACACCAGGAGAAAGTGAGAAAGGTTGTCAGGATGGTGGGTGGAGCCCCAAAGTAGCCTTAGGGGGGATATAGATGAAGTTCACACAGGATGGACAGGCATTGATCGGCTGTAATCTGCATCATTGGAGAGAGTACCCACATCACAGATCTATTGGAATATTAGAGCATGATGGCACCATTGTCATCTAGCTGCTTAAGTCCCCGAACTATTTTGGAGAAAACAGGAACACCACCACCACCACCACCATCACCACCACCACCACCACCACCACCACCACTACTACCACTACTACTACTACTACTACTACTACTACTACTACTACTACTACTACTAGCAACAATTCACATTTACATAAGTACTTCATGATTAACAAAGAAGCAGGAACTATTCTGGCTCCAACACCAGCTAAATGTATTTATTATGAACAAGTCCCTTAATTTCTTTGAGTTTCAGTTTCCTCATCTGAAAACTGGAGTTTAATTATTTTATTTCATATTATGAAATTTGCTCCATTTTCCTAGTCTGTAAACATCTTTTTGGATCCTGTGTCTGTCGTCTAACACATTCTCTCTCAGCTTTGTGTCATGTGTATGTTTGACAAGGATGTCTTCTATGAACTCATTCAAGTCATTGATAAAACGGTTAAACAGTATAACACCAAGGACAGATCCCAAGGGAACTTCACTAGAGATGTCCCTCCAAGTTGATATTGAGACTTTAATAACATTTCTTTTGTGTCTAATCATTCAATCAATTCTAAATACACTGAACTGTAATGTCATCTAGCCCATATCTCTCTTTTATAAAAATTTTATTTATTTCCTTTTTAGTTTATGGAATAAAATAAGGATTTCTATAACAGTATTTTTTTATAAAAAAAAAAGATATTGTTTTCCCTATCTGACTTGAAAGTATTATGAGTTCACTGAATCAAAAGATGTGAAAAACTTAAGTACTATACAAATTAAATATATGTATATAATATATATATATATTTTTTCTTCCAGGAAACCCGGTGTAACTATTCTTTCCTTCCCTTATTACTAAGCTGTCCATTAGCTTGGATGGATTCCTCCTGGAGGTTTTCAAAATGTGAAATAAATAAAATGAAAAACAGGTAGGAACTTTCAAAAAATGACTCTGGCTTGCTTTAATCAGGACCTTAATTAGGCAGTTTACTTTGTGATCCCACTGAGCTGTGCCCTGGATACCAGCTAAGGCATTATGGATGTTATGGGTCAATTACATAATGATTATGAAGCCTTTGGAGCTTCAAGATGGTGAAAGCACCATCAGTAAGCTGTGTGGCTCTTCTCTTTCTATTACTTCAGAAGTTTCTCCAGTCAATAGGAAGTCAGTATTAGGGACATTTTAAAAGTTTACGGTCAGTATGGAAAACAAACTTCCCTGAAAACCAAGGTGCCCCTGTAAGCCACCAACATTCTGACTCAGCCAGCATCTGTGAGGATGGGGAATTCTGAAACGGTGATTGCAACACATTACTGGCAAGGTAGAGAACAACACTGGCAGGAATTAGTGCCAGCCAAGTGGTGTCTCAGGCTCCAATGAAGGAGAGAGACTGAACGGAAGCAAAGTCTTGGAATTGTGCTTCCCATGGATAGATAGACCTGCTAAGGAGCCTGATTGCACCTGGTAATTCCAGTCTAGAGATTCTAGCAAGCAGAAATTGTCATCTGGAAGATGTGTTCATTTTGCAAGGTCTTTTCTGTTTTGACAATCCTTTAATGGATTCAGCTCTGGTCATACACAACACATAACAGGGATAATTGTAAGAGCAGAAAATTGACTATTCAGAACTACAAAGGATCTTGACAGGTTGGAACAGTTTTTGTGAACAAACCAAGTAATCTTTAGCACTTGGCTCAGGGCTTGTTCATGCTTAATAAATGTTGGATGGCATGGAATGGAAAGGTAAGAGATATAAGACAGATGGAAAATATGCTAGATTAGAGTAAATCAGATCTGAGTTCAAAATCCAGCTGATTAGAGTCTGTGTGACTTTGGACAAGTCCTTTATCTTCTCTGGGTCTCAATTTTCTCATCTATAAAATGAGAGCTTTGGATTAAATGATTTCTAAGGTATCTTCAGCCCTGGAGAATCTATTATTCTCTGAAATGGAACTAAACTGAACTGACCTACAGGGCCCAGCATGGTATTTCATGCCTGTACTCCTTGCTTCTTGGGGGACTGAAGCAGTTGGATTGCTTTAGGTTGGAAATTATGAACAACAATAGGGTTAAAGTCAATCAAGTGTCCACACTAAGTCTAACACCAATTTGATGAACCTTCTGGAGTGAGGGATTGGGTCACCAGGTTGTCAAAGTTGGAACTAATGGGCACATCCCAGAACTGGAAAAGGTCAGAGATTTCATTGCAAGCAGCATTGGGATCAGCCCACGTTGTTTTGTTGTTGCTTGATTGTTGTTCAGTCATTTCAGTTGTGTCTGATTCTTTGTGACCCCATTTAGGGTTTTCTCGGTAAAGATAATAGAATGATTTGCCATTTTCTTCTCCAGCTCATTTTACAGATGAGAAAACTGAGATAAAAGGGTTAAGTCACTTGACCAGAGTCACAGCTAATATCTGAGTCCAGATTTGAACTCAGGAAGATGAGTCTACCTGACTTCACACCCAGCACTCTATCCACTGTGCCACCCTAACTGCCCTTCAGCCCATAAGTGGTTGCTATATTTCCAGCCTGAGGGATACAAGGAGACCCAATCTCAAAAAAACAGAGCAAAATAAACAAAAGATAAATTTTAAAAAGGACTAGAATTGAATTCAGAGTTACACACTAAGGAAAGAAAAAACTACACGGACACATGGAGAGCAGTTTCTTTTGTGTCTCAAAGGACTCAAATGTCACATATGACTACATATGATCCTGGGATGTATAAGTGGAAAATGTGAACTAGTCTATGCATTTTGTTCAGTATAAAGCAGAGCCCCACTTAAACACCGGCGTGTTCTGGCTTCTTTCACATAGAGAACTTGGCAAGAACACAGAACAGAGCAATAAAGATGATTAAAGGGTTGCAGAATCAAGCCTACATAAGGTGGTGCCCCTTTCTGATTCTGACAATTTTATTAGTAAAAAAGAACCTAAAAAAGGGACAGCTGTGAGGGAATAAAAACCACTGAGAAAGCAGATCACAGAAAAAAGACTCTTGGAGAGATGGATGAAATGTCCTGTTTCTCAGCATCTAACTTACATACAACTGATATAAGAACTCTGAGGTTGCTAACTGGGGACTATGCTGACTGTTTGGGGACTATGGAACAAGTGTGCTTGCCTCAACGTGGATTAACCAGGAAATGGATTTGGGTTTTTCACCATAAGATAAAGATGAGTCATTCTACACAAGAGACCCTCTCAAGCAGTAGGGATGGTCCAGACTGGGCCTCCAAGTGTATCTGAGCAGTCTTTGGAGCTGGAACCATAAAGTGCCTCTGATCAAGTCTAGGAACACCCCCTCAGAAGCTGCTAGGAAGAGGAAGATGGAGGAGGAAGATCTTGCATTGTCTTTGCCTTTTCTTTTTTTCCCCCTGCATTGCCACCTAACACCTGAGATGTGGAAGCCCTTCAGAGCCCAACCAAGGCAGCTGATAGGAGAACCTCTCCATGTTTGCCTCTGTATTTCACACCCCTACCTCTATGTCACGTGGTCTGCAAAGGAAATATTAGGGTTTTTTGTTTTACTGAAAGAACATATAGCCAAGGGAATCAATCTTGAAAAGCTCAAAAGTTCCCAGGCTTAGGGTTTCTGTGTTGCTTAGGATTGCTGTGTTGGGGCAACTAGGTGGTACAGTTAATAGAGTGGCAGGATTGAAGTCAACAAGACCTGAGTTCAAATCTGACCTCAGATACTTAGTTATGTGACCCTGGGCAAGTCACTTAACCCTGTTTATCTCAATTTCTTCATCTGTAAAATGAGCTGGAGAAGGAAATGGCAAATCATTCTAGTACCTTTGCTAAGGGAAGTGCCAAATAGGGTCATAAAGAATCAAACACAACCAAACAACAAAAGTTGCTAAAAGAACTTAGCAGTCCTTCAGCACCACAGATAAGGAGCAAACTTCAGAGAAGTGCCCCCTCCCAGAAGAGAAGTGAAGAGTCCCAGAAGAGGAATAGCCCTTCCCAGCAGTGAATTGTTGTGCATACTGTTCCTGAAGAAGACAAAGGGCATCAAGTCCTACTATTCGGAGTTGTGAGTTCCAGGCACACATGTTCTAAATACATACATCTTCTGGTTAGTGTAAGTTTGTGCCCACTCCCCCACCTCATCCCCTTTTATACTGCATTCATTGGAGGAAGACTGTTTATGAGTGAAATATTACATTTTAGTTATCTTTACTTTGTCTTCTGTTTAGTAAATGTTTCTGATTAAGAGTAAATGGTATCACCTTGGCTGATTTGTTAAGTGGGAAACACTCCAGGGGACTCAGGATCTCCAGTTATGAATGCTAAATGTTAATTCTCCCCACCATAGTTACCCTTAGGATTCTAAGAGTGAGTTTCAGCAATGTAGCTACCCTTCTGGGAATCTCCAATCTGACAGTATAAATTAAAGTTAGGTGAGTGTGCCAATCCAGCCCAGAAAGAGAAGAGAAAAACTGGGTTTGAGGTGCCACTCCCACTAACCACAACTATAAAGGAGAGTCTAAGTGATTGGTATCTTTAAGCCAAAATAAAGAAAAATCGCAGGAAAACTAATGGGTGGTCTAAGCTATTAACAGTCTTTATTTTAGAATGATGATCATCATACTGTTTCACTGAACACAGAAAGAAGTGGGTTTACATTACCATATTAGGCATATGAGGAACCCTCCCTGGTAGAGAAAGTTTTTGAATATTAGAATTGATAGTTTATTGAAGAAGGCATGGAATCTCCTTCTCTGAATGAGTTTTAATTTTTTTAAAATCCTTATTGGTTGTGGCAAAGAATTGGAAATTAAAAGGATGCCCATCAATTGGGGGATGGCTAAACAAGTTATGATATATGAATGTAATGGAATACTATTGCGCCATAAGAAACAAAGAGCATATAGACTTCATATTTACCTGGAGAGGCTCATACAAACTGATGCTGAGTGAGAGGAGCAGAACCAGGAAAAATTTGTACACAATTACAGATACAACGTATGTGTGATGACCAACTTTGATAGACCAGACTCTTCTCAGAAATGCAGGGTTATAAGTAAACTCCAGGAGACTCATGATGGAGAGAGATGTCTGCATTCAGAGAAAGAACTAGAAAGAATAGAGTTTGAATGCAGATTGAAGCAAATTACCTGCTCTCTGTCTTTTTCTTGTTTAGTTTTGTTTCCTCTTTCCCACTGTTTATTCCATCCGATACAATCCTTCTTTATAATCTGACTAATGTCTAATGTGAAACTATTTGCAGATCCTATACTTGATTGTATGCCACCATGGAGGTGGGGGGAGGAGGGAAGGGAGGGAAAGAAAATTTGAAATTCAAAGAACTGGGGAACTGAATCTTGTAAACTCAAAGTAAACTAAGAAATCAATAAAGACAAAAAAAAAATCCTTATTGGTCCAGGTATGGTTCTGCCTAAAGGCAAAGGAATGAGGGTGAAGATCACCTTACTGTTGATTAAGGCTCTATGATCTTGGGAGGAGAAGCCACCCCAACCATCTTGCAATCAGAACGTCAAACTTTCTCCTACAACCTTCCTCCTATTCTTTTCTTTCCCTAGCCCCTCTGCCCTTCCATCTCACCTCTACTATATCCCTACCCCAACTATGGCTTTGGAAAATATTATAGCCATCCAACTTACAACATGGCACTCACAATGGTGTTTTTCTTGTCCTTGATTTGTCCCGTGGTTTCAAAACCTTGGTGCCTGAAATTTTCCATTAAAAATGTAACAAGTGCTACTCATTTTCAGGAAAAGTGCTTTGGTTGAGTAATCACTACATAAGTACCAAATGTTATTGTCATTTTAACTCTTTGGTTGGATTTTGTTTTTGTATTCCCCATCCCTGCCTCTATTTCATGTAGTCTGCAAAGGCAAATATAGGTTCTTTTTGGCCTCCCAATACAACCAATTTTCACAGTTTTCTTTGGGCATAAATTTAGGTTGTTACACTAATTTAAAAGCCCTGTGTCTGTTGGGTAAAAGGATGCTAGATTGAAATTCTACATTGAGCTCCTGTAGAGGGATGGTAGAATTATTTTTAGAAATTCCCTTGAAGCTTCCTGATGAATAGTGAAGTCTAAGGCCAACCAAATAGAAAATACTTGAGAATTTGGCCCAAAGTTGAAGTAGTCTATGTAACCTTTCTCACATTGGCATTTAAGACAGGTCCTTAAAATCACACCTTTTCACATCACAGTTTATACACTTTGGTTCCTGGCTCCCAAAGTAAATCTAATCTTAAAAATGTGTCTGGTAAGTCTAAAAAAATACCCTATGACTCATCTAACAAGCCAATAGGTCATCTTGGCCTGTTGCCTGTTTCTATCCACACTTTGAATCCCTGGGGAATGTCAGCTTGCTATGGTGAAAAGCTTGCTGGGAAGATGTGCTTCCTACTTTTGTCATACTTATCTTTTTGAAAGGTTTTTTTTTTTTTTGCTTAATCAAGGAAAGCTCTATTTTATGATTCCCTGGAGCCTTTCTTGATTCCTCTTAATGTGAGTGCCTTCCCTAAGTTTATCTCATATAATTTTCCTGTATATTTCTTGTTTATACTTACTTTTTTGCATGTTAACTCCTCATTAGAATGTAAGCTTCTTGAGGACAAGGATGGAATCAGTGGTGGTGGACCAAGCAGCCTGGCAGTTCAGATAGGCAGAAGAGTTGGTGAATGGAGGTGACAGATTCCAGAGGAGAATTAGAATGCAGAAAACCCAACTCAGACATTTACTAGCTCTTGACTACAGATCAGTCAGTTAACACCTTTCAGCCTCAGTTTCTTCACCTGTGAAATGAGGATAATGATAACATCAATTCTTATCTCATAAGGTTTCTGGGTGAAAATCACATGTGGTCCATCAATCACTATGCGGATATGTCAGTTTGAGCAGATCTGTGGGTGCAGCATTTGTATCTGAACAGCTTCTGAGTCAATCATTGAGAGAGAGAGAGAGAGAGAGGAGAAAAAGAATTATTTTGTGATCCTACTGAGCTGTGTCTGGGCTGCCATCATGAGCACAGAAGGAAATAAGAAAGAAAACAAACATTTATTAAATACCTGATATGTGATAGACATTGTGCTAAGTGCTTTTTAATATTATCTCATTTAAGCCTCAACACCACTGGGAGTTTTATCCCTATTTTATAGTTAAGGAAATGGAGGCAGACAGAGACTAAGGGACTCGCCCAGTGTCACACAGCTGGAGAAAGTCTGAGTCCTCATCTGAACCTCCATCTTCCTGACTTCAGACCCAGCACTCTGTCCACTGAGCACCTAGGAGCTGCCTTTCATGCTTCTTGACTTGATTTCTTCCCAACGTGGGGGTGGGTTAGGGGTTGGGGGCGGGGGGATAGTGATATTATGGTGGGAGTGGTGACAGAGAAGAAGGGACACATTATATCAAAATGTTGGCTGGTGTGCCCTGATTTTAAATTTATTCCCTGAATAAAACTGTTCATTTCCAGGCCCCTATTAATGTTCTTCAATTTTACCTAGTGCAGAAAGCTGGCAAGGTACCCTTTTTCTGAAGGAGTGTATAGAATATGTGGCTGGCTGCCAATCATAAGACCTAAGGCAGTTAGACCCCAAAGCTTCTTAACTATTAAGATTCCTTGAGCTGACTCCACTTGTTCCTTCTATTCAAGCTTTTGCTTAGGGTTCATTCCTTGATTCATACTGAAGACTCAGGTGCTTTGAAATCAGGCAATCCAGAATTCTGAATTCTTCAGCAATCCTTTGACCTTGAGGATTTCTGAGTTCTCATCATCCCCAGGGGTTGGACTGGGAAAGAATTCCGATTAAGAGCCCACTGAGGCATGGGCTGCAACATCAGAGGACCTGCCTCATGGGGTTGGAGCAGTCTGCCATGATGATGCCTTAGTTTATTTAGGCTACAAAATAGGAGGTGTTCCTTGAATAGAATAGTTTGGTTAGCACAGCAGGTAATATGAAATTATCAGTAACCAGGGGATTAACTCAAAAGTTATGACTCAGAGACAAAGCAATTAACCAAAATTTTTCCTCTCCCGGTAAGTTATTTTCACCCCAACAGTTGGATAGCAATTGTCATTTAATCTCATTGAGTCCCAACATCTTCAACTATAAAATGATGATAAATGAGTAATGAAAGAATGAATGAAAAAACATGTATTAAATGCTTACTATGTACCAAACGTTGTGCTATTCTCTGGAGCATACAACAAAACAAGTGAGATTGTCCTTACCCTCATACTCTAGTGGGGTTGAGCAACACAGAGGTGGGGTGGTAGCCCTGGAAAGGTGTTTTCATCTGGGAGGCCACAGGTCTGGTGAGTATAACAGCAGGGCAGTCAATAGATAGGTTATTTCCAGAAGTAACGGTAATATAGATTTGATTTCTGTTCCTAGAACAAGAGGTGGAAAGTGGAAGCAGAAGAGTGGATGGCAAATTGGGTGGATGGCAGAAAGACAGACAGAGTGAAACATGGTCAGATCTTGGACTGACTGAGGATAACAAAGTTTGCACTAATTACCTTACAGGGTGATTGTGTGGAAAATGCTTCACAGGCACTAGATAAATGGAAGTCATATGAGCTTGACCTAGACTAGGAATATGAACACATGCAGCTGCCCAGTTTCTGTGCCAGTTGTATCTAGGCAGGGACCACTCAAGTATGTACTCAATGTCAACATGTTTTTGTCAATAATAAAACAATAGTAATAGCTTATATTTCTATAACACTATGTGCCAGGTCTTGTGCTAAATGCTTTACGATTATTATATGATTTGATCCTCACAAAAACCTTGGGAGATAGGTGCTCATTTTACAAATGAGGAAACTGAGGAAGACAGATTAAGCCACTTATCCAGGGTCACACAGCTAGTATGTATCTGAGTAAGGATTTGAACTCAGGTGTTCCCAAATACAGATCTATCACTCTATTCACTGAACAACCTAACTACTTCAAGTATCCTTGTGATACTATATCTATATCTATGTCATCTATCTCTATAGGCAGGCTCTGAGTTATGGGAAGGACTATTTGCTGTTAATTGTACTAAATATTTTCTCCGCTTCCTTTTCTCCTTCTCACTTTTTCCACCACTTCCTCTTTCTGTGAAGCCATTCTGAGGGGTCACCTCTGGGGAAAAAAGAAGGACATCTGAAGATCTACTATGGATACAAGGTGATGATATCAAATACTCAAGCTGGGTCCTCCTTCTCTAGGGATGGGAGGATTGAACTCTGTCATGGCTTTGGGAGAATTCTCTGAACACACCATTATCACTGAGATCGCCTCAATTTGTGTCTGAGCTCTGAGGTTCCCAGGATCCAACTGCATCTCCACATGCAGATATGCAGGAAAGAGTGACGTAGCACCTGAGTTCTTGGATCCCCATCCCAGTGATTCAGCAGTCATAGCTAACATCTGACATTCAAAGTTGCTAAAAACTACCTGCAGCCTTACCTGGCCCTTCACTTCCACATTCTCCCACAAAGTGCACTGTGCATCTCCCAAGGAATAGGTCAGCTTGACATTCATGTAACCCAGTCCTGATTGTAGCTTTGATCTTGCCTAAATATTGTATCTTTATTGATCTAGCTCATCTTTGGTTCCAAGGCTAGATGAGTCACTCTACCTGGGCTCCACACTGATTTCTAAGGGGTGGTTGGAGCCAGCAACTGAACAAGCATAATGTGACCCTTGCTTATTGACCCAGGAGTACCTCTGTTATCTCAACTTTTCCAGTGGTTGGAAGTGAAAAAACCCTCTAGATTAGAATTTTGTGGACCAAGGGGAATAATTCTACCAAGGGGAATAATTCAAGATGAAGAGAGAGCCATTCTGAAAACCAGCAAAGAATCTTAGTCTAGAAAAGAAGGTCATGGTGGCCTAGCTCAGTGGTTTCAACCTTAGATAGAAGCAGGAGCCACTGATCAATACATAAGGAGTCATGTGGGCCTCATTTTGACTTCATTTTAAAATGTAATATCTATGTTTTATTGTGTTCTTATTTATTTTGTTTAATATTTCCCAATTAGGTTTTAATCTGGTTTGGGACATATTCAGGAGTATTGTGGGCCACATATGACCCAATGGTCTAATGTTCAAAACCCCTGGCCTAGAATACCTAAGATAACACAGCCTCTAGAACTTACAGAACAGATTTAAGTGTGGAACAATAAAACAGAAAAGCCAATTTAACCATAAGAACAAAATCGTCCATTACTCAGTAGGTTCAACATACCACCTAGAATAGAGATACTAGCAATACTGCTTGGGTCATTGATGAAGGATGAGTAAAGAAGGGAGTGGATACATGGTGGCCAAGGGCTCCACAAACTCTAAATGAAAATGTCCCCTAAATTTCTAAAAAGAGAATCTAGGCATAAAGGAAGTGAGTGGATGTTTCTTGCAGGTCTAACACCTGAGAGAAGGATTCCTCTGATGCATCCACAAGAAGTGGAATGTTGCTGCAGATTGGGGATCCCACATCTGGAACTACTTTGGGTGAAGGGTCTTCTAAAAGAACTAAAGCATTGAAAAGCTTTGCAGGACTGGTTATCAATCAAACCCTGGAATTTTATCTAATATCCAACCCAGATAAGATTGGGCCAAATGACTTCAAGGATCAGATCTAGAAGGAGAACCAATTAGCCAAAAGAAGAAGAATGAAGAAGAAAAAAAGGCATAGTTTCCCTATAAGTGTACAATAAGATTAGGATTCATTGTTCATTCAATTCAACAAACATTTATTAAGTGTGTACTGTATGCAAAGCACCGTGCTTGGCACTCAAAACTTCTATGACTTTACTTAGGTAATTTTGGAGAGGTTCATCACTAGAGTTTGGTCACCAAGTAATGATTTTTTTCTTAAAACATATACATTTTTCTTTAAAAACACTTATTAATATGCATTTATTTTTCTCTCTCTCTCACCTACCCTCAACCCTCAATTGAAAAAGAAAAAAAATTAATTATAAAAATAAGCATAATCAAGGAAAGGAAAACAAATTGCCACATAGGCCATGTCAAAAAATCTATGTCTCCTTCTGCACTTTGAGTCCCTCTCCTCTCTGACAGTGGGTGGGCAGCATGCTTCATTATCAGTCCTCTGGACTTTGGTTGGCTATGGCATTGTTCAGAGTTCTTAAGTCTCCCAGGAGTTGTTTGTTTTTGTAATATTGTTTTTATTGTATAAATTGTCCTCCTGGTTTTCATTTTGCACTGTACCTATTCATACAAGTCTTCCCAGGTTTCTTTGATACTCTCTCATTCTTTCTTATGACATTTTAGAATTATGTATTCCATTACATTTAAATGCCATAATTTGTTCAATTATTACCCAATTTATGGGCCTCCCCTTAGCTGCTACTACGAAAAGAAGAGCTATAAATATTTTTGCACATATGGGTCATTTATCCATTCAGGAGTGGAGGGGTTGACGTCTAGGCATAAGAAGATTAAGAAGCTTAATAGTAAAACTCTTGAGAGAAATATAATGTGCTCTTTCCAGGTACAAGGGAAAAAAGGAGAAAGCCTGCCTCCTTTTCTTCCAAGACTGATGGACAACTCAAGTTCAGAAAAGATTGGTGATAGAAGGACAACCAGAAAGGGAATCATAGGTTCGTAGATTTAAAACCAGAAAAGACCTTAGATGTCCTTAAGTCTAACTTTATCATTTTATAGATGAGTAAAATGAGGCCCAGAAAGTTAAGTGACTTGCCAAAATTCACACACGTTTCTGCATGAGGCAGAAATTCAAATTCTGATCTTCCTGACCCAAAGTCTAGGTCTCTAATGTCTGGATACACAGGCTACAGCAGGTATACAAAGACACAATCTTAGACAAATCAGCTAATAGCTTTAGCTGGTCTTTTATTTCTTGCTATGAAGCAGGTTCAAGGACCTAGAACAATAGAGGGCATTGGGAAACAAATTAGACTGGGAGACACATGTAGGTACTTGTTTCAATTTATCCACTAACAATGACCTTCAGCAAGTTGCTAAAGCCCAATGGACCTCAGGCACTGGGAGAGGGATATGATGGACTGCTGAAGAGTTAAAAAGGCCTGTTATTTGCTACACAAGGTTGACTGAAGGTTCTGTAATGCATACATGACTGTACCTTTCTGGTAGTCTGTTTGACCCCGGGCTCCCCTCCAGTTCAATTCCTATGATCCCCTGGCATCCAGTCCTCATGTCTGGTGTTTCACCTGATGAACCAAAACAATCTTACAAACTTCCATGATTAAAAATCTTTTTGTTTAGAAATTCTTTTCAAGTCTCCATTTGTTTGGGACCCAGCTTGCAATACTTTGTTCTTCTGATTTCCCAGAGAATAAAACATGTGCTTTAAAATAAACTGGTAAATGCAAACGATTTATGTTGCTCAACAATAAGGAGGTACAAGGTTATGCTTATCAATGATTTTTTAAAAAAGCACTGTGGCTAACATCTGGCACTGTGACAATTTGTAAACAATAAGCTATATCCAAAAAAACAATTGTTTTGAGCGTTCCGTTCAGTTCAGTTATATTATATTCGTGACTCTTAGTCCTGTTCTTTGGAACAGCTCACAATTAATACTCTAGATCTTGGCATAGAAGGGACCTCAAAGATGGTCTACTTCTGTTCTCTCACTTTTCAGATAAGGAAACTGAGGCCCATGGAGATTAAGTGATTTTTCCCAAAGTCTTACAGGTAGTAAAGCCTCAGATAAGGCTTCAGATGCTCTGACTTCATAGCCAGTGTGCCTTCTATTACACTATGTGTATGTGTGTGTGTGTGTGTGTGTGTGTGTGTATGTAGGTCTTATTTGTACGTATCTTGTTTGTACATAATTGTTCAATTGTTTTCATGTTGTCTCTTCCATTAGACTTTGAGTTCCTTGAGAGCAGGGGTGGATTTTTGCTTTTTTATCTATTCCTAGCACTTAGCACAATGCCTAGCACATAGTATGGTCCTAATAAATGCTTTTTAACCCTGTATGGTTGGTGGTGATGGTGGGTAATTAATTAGCTTTAATTAATTTTGATTTATTCATTTTATTTAAATTTAAAATTAATTAATATATCTGCTATAAAAGTGAGGTAACTGAGAGTCTGAAAAATTAAGTGACTTATCCAAGGACTCATAGAAATTGGTAGAATGGTTATTTGAACCCAAATCTATCCTACAAGCCCAGAACTGTACCTTGGAAGGAGACTGCAGTAGTAACTTCATGGAATGCTTTCCAACTCTTGGACTAACCCAGATACAAATCATTCTACTTTATGCCAAGGTAGAGATAAGAACTCATAAAGGCCTGATCATTTTTGGAAGCAAAAATGGGAAGAGAGAATAAAAGTCAACTCAGCTAAGGACATATATAGTTAAGGATAAGCCAATTAAATTACAAGGAATATAGTCAAGGTTCTAGCTCCCCACATACATATATATCCTTCCCTCTGTTCCCTGTACTCAGTCCCAGGGCAAGATAATACCCTTTTAAGAAGACAAAGACTGCCCTAAAAGCAGAATCCCTTTGTTAGGGAATCCATACCCAACCACTGCCCACATTTTTCTTTCATTTAGTTCTGACTTGAGGAAAGTTAAATAGTACATAGAGAGGGAAAAATCCAAATCTTGCCAAACAGAATGAATACATTACTCTTTAAAAAAAAAACTACGTAAATCAGCATATCCTATGACTCATAAGTAAAGGAAACCCCCTCAAAAAATAAGATAAATATTTATTTTGATTCCATCTGCTGAAGAATGATGTTTTGCAGGAGCATCTCAATCCCAACTTGTAGAGAACTTCAGCAGCCATATTATAACTATGTTTGAATGTTGTTGTCATTGTTCTGTTGTGGCCTAATTTGGGGTTGCCTTGGGAAAGATACTGGAGTGGTTTTCCATTTCCTTCTCCAGGTCATTTTACAGATGAAGAAACTGAGGCAAACAGGGTTAAGTGACTTGCTCAGGGTCACAGCTCTAAGGCCAAATTTGAACTGAGGTCTTCCTGACTTCAGGCCACCTAGCACAGGTAGGGAAAGTACCTGGCTTATATCTGTGACTCCTTTCTCATCTCCCTATAGAAACTTAGAACTCCAGTGGAATTGGGACTGAGAATATACATCATTAATATAGGACAGAGCTTTCTCTTCTTACTGAAAGTCTGCACCTTCTCTGTAACTTAGTAGTAATAAAGAGAGTTAGTATTCATATAGCATTTTAAGATTTGCAAAGGGCTTTAAATATGTAAACTTCTTTGATCTTCATTAGAATCCTGTGAGGTAAGTGCTATTATTATCCCATTTTACAGAAGAGGAAACTGAGGAAAACAACAGTTAAGGGACTGCCCTGGCCCATTCATCTAGGCAGAGTATAAGGCAGGATTTGAACTCAGGTCTTCTTGACTCCAATTTCAACACTCTGTCCCCTAGAAACTTAGGTAATTGCCTAGAGAGCACTGAAGAGTTACATGCACAGGGTTGTATAGCCAGTATGTGCTAGAGGCAAGATTTGAGCCTAGGTCTTCCTGTTCCCTGGCCAGCCCTCTATCCATTATAGTTTGCTGCTTCTCTAGCCCTCTAGAGCTCTAACAGATATGGAAATTTTTCCAGGTCTACTTAAGATAATGAAACCCCCTTCAAGAGACTCACTTAGAATAGATGGAAAATACTGATGATCACCATATACATTTTAGAGGAAGAAGATAAAACATAAATTTTGTTTTTGTTCGAGTTGCCAAGAAGTATTGGTGAAGAAAGACTGAAGAAAAGCGGAAAATATCAATTGTATAACCAAGTAATCAATCAATAAGCATCAAGTAAGCCTCTGCTGCGTGCCAGGTACCAACCAAGGTGTTGGGGATACAAAGACAAAAATGAAAATGAGACTTGCATCCAAGGGAATTGCACTCTATTAGAGGAAATAACATGTATATCTAAGTCTTTGTCTATGTTTATGTCTATGTCTATATCTATGTCTATGTCTAGGCCTCTGTCTCTGTCTCTGTCTAGGTTTAGGTCTAGGTCTAGGTCTCTGTCTCTGTCTCTGTCTGTCTTTGTCTATGTCTATCTGTGTCTATGTCTATATCTATGTCTACGTCTATGTCTACATCTACGTCTATATCTATGTCAATGTCAACGTTTATATCTGTGTTTGCATCTGCATCTATGTCTATGTCTGTCTATATCTATGTCTGTGAATGTATATACATATATATGTATATTTTTATACACACATATAATATAAACAAAATAAATATAAAGTAATAAAGGGGAAGGTACTATCAGGAAAGGCCTCATAAGCCTTAGAAAGTGGCAACCAGGGGGGCGGAGCCAAGATGGCGGAGTAGAAACAGCTCATCCAAGCCACTCTGCCCCCAGATTCCCCCCAAACTATGTAAAAGGGGCCTCTGAACAACTTCTGGAGCCCCAGCACCCACAGAACTACACAGAGAAGCTAACCTCCCACTGAGGACAGCCCAGCAGTCCTGCAGGAAGGACCAGCGCAGCGGTCTGGGACCTGGCAGCGCGCAGTGCGCAGAGCACAGGGAGCCGAGCCAAGCCCAGGTCCTCGTGAGCCGAGGTTTTAGCCCCAGGGTGGCAGGGCCAGCAGCTGGCTGGAGGAACCCCAGAACACCAGTAGCTGTGGTGACTCCAGAATTATCAACATAGACATGCCTAGGACAAAGTAAGAGGTTAGTGTCCTATGGACTTTGGGACTGGTATTTAGGGAATGCGTCGGCTCCCTGCCCTGGGGGCTAGAAGCCTCTGAGGAGACACGCCATTTGGTAGTTTTCAGAGGCATTTCCAGCTCCCAGCCTGCAAATCGTAGGGAGATCCAGCGATCAGTCTTGGGGGGTAATCGCTCTTTCTTTAACCTCCCTGGATCTGGATTGGGATCTAGGGTGGAAGTCATGGGTGGGTTTACAGCTTGCCAGAAACGGAAGTTGCCCCCCACACGTTCGGGACGAAAATTCCTCTATCTGGCCTTAAAGCCATAGTGTGCCAACAAGCCCAAAAGTCAAGTAATTAAGCAGCAACATGCCAAGGCAAAGGAAACAGAAAAATGCAACCCTAGACTCCTATTTTGGGGGTGTAGAGCAGGAAAAGGACTGTGAGGTCAGAAGTCCTGCTCCAAAAGCCCCAGGGGAAAACATGAGCGGGTTGCAGGCCATAGAGGACCTTAAGAAGAACTTTAAAAATCAAATAAGAGAAGTGGAGGAAAAATTGGAAAGAGAAATGAGAAGGATGCATGAAAAGTATGAAATGAGGGTCAACAGCCTGACTGAGGAAAACAACACCTTAAAAAACAGACTAACTCAAATGGCAAAGGAGGCCCAAAAGGGCAATGAGGAGAAGAATGCCTTAAAAAGTCGAATTTGCCAGATGGAAAAAGAATCTCAAAAGTTCACTGAGGAGATTGATTCCTTCAGAGTTAGACTGGAGCAAATGGAAGCTAATGACTTTATGAGAAATCAAGATGCTGTTAAGCAGATCCAAACAAATGAAAGATTAGAAGGCAATGTGAAATATCTCATGGGAAAAAACCACTGACCTGGAAAATAGATCCAGGAGAGACAATTTAAAAATTATTGGACTACCTGAAATCCATGATCAAAGAAAGAACCTAGAAATCACCCTTCAAGAAATCCTCAAGGAAAATTGCCCTGATGTTTTAGATCCAAAGGGCAAAATAGAGGTTGAAAGAATCCACCAATCACCTCCTGAAAAAGATCCCAAAAAGAAAACTCCCAGGAATATTATAGCCAGGTTCCAGAATCCCCAGATCAAGGAGAAAATACTTCAAGCAGCCAGGAAGAAACAATTTCAATATTGTGGAAACACAATCAGAATAGCCCAGGACCTGGTGGCTTCTACACTGAGGGATCGAAGGGCATGGAATATAATATTCCAGAGGGCAAAAGAACTGGGAATGAACCCACAGGTCACCTAGCCAGCAAAACTGAGTATTTTGTTTCAGGGGAAAATATGGTCATTCAGTGGAATAGAGGACTTTCAAGCATTCTTGAGGAAAAAACCAGAATTGAATAGAAAATTTGACACCCAGACACAAGAAGGAAGAGATGCCTGAGAAGGTAATCAGGGAAAAGAAATCAAAAGGAACTTATCAAACTTGAACTATTTACATTCCTATATGGAAAAGCAATAACTGTGACTGATGATATCTTTCTCACTATGAAAATAATGGAAGAAGGGTGTGTGGTCATATGAATACATATGTGAATGTGTGTGTATAAGGTTACAGTTATATATGGATAGAGGGCATAGGTTGAATTTGTTGGGAAGGGAGAATACTCAAAAGATGAAATTATGAGGTGAGAGAGGAAAGTGGCAAGAAGAGATGGGGAGAGACAGGGTAGGGTAAACTGTCCCATGTAGAAGAAGCAAGGGGAAGTGGTTGCAAAGGAGGGGAAGAATAAGGAAGGCTAAAAAGGCAAAACCACATTCACATTGAATTTGGTTCAGGGAGAAAATGACATACATACTAAATGGGATATCTCAACCTGCAGCAGGATAGGGGGAGGGGGGATGGGAGGAGGGATGATGGATGGGAGGGCATCCTTGGGGGGAGGGGAGGTTGGAAGTACCCACTATAGAAGAGGGACAGGATCAAGTAGGGAATGGACCAGGTGGGGGGTGGGATGAGTGGGAGGGAATTATAAGCAGCCTTGTACAATGTATCTACTATGATAATGTTTTGCATAGCTAGACATGTACAACATATACTGAATTACTTATCTCCCAAGAGGGAATGGGTGACAAGGGAGGAAGGAAATGGATCTGAAATTCGAGGTCTTAACATTAAATGTTTCAAATATATATAAATACTATTATTAATACTCTTTTGCTTGTAATAGGGAGATAAGATGTGCAGTCATTGTGGCACAGAGATCCATCTTTCTCTAATGGAAAAGTCAAAGGGTACTGGAAAAAGGTATGGGAGAGAGCAGATTGGATGAGGGGATATCTTGTACGACTGCTATTTTGGGGAGGTGGGTAGGGGAAAATGGGGGAAAATTGTAACTCAAAATCTGGCAGAAATGAATGATGTAAAACAGAAGTTAATAAAGCATTTGTTTAAAATTAAAAAAAAAAAAAAGAAAGTGGCAACCAACCTGCATCCTGTGGAAACTAGTACAATTTTATTAATTTAACCCACACCTACACAGGATTTTTAGATTTAATTTGACAACATGCAATCATTTGGCTTTAGTATTGGGAGCCAGGTCTGGCCCCAGGCAGAAGAAATGTAAATTGTAAAGCCAAAATTAAGCTCAAAATCTTCACACTTTCCCTTTCTGTGCTCCTGTACAACCTCCTAATATCCCCAGTCTCTCTGCCCTTCTACAGACTTCTCTGCCATAAGCCCCCTTACTCCACACCTGCCTGGCTCAGGCAGTATCCCTTGGTCCAACGTTAACCCCTTGTTTGCTCCTTCTAAAAGTCCTATTCCCTCAGGATCTGGCTCATAGCTATTTGAAAGGCAAAAAGTAATCTGTTAAGAGATTTGTTTGGAGGTATGCTAGAGTAAAACCAGAAATCCTCTAAGTGCCAGATAAAGACAGTTAGCCAGCCCCAGTATCAACATAGTCTACTTGTTGGCTTTTATTCTGCCTCCCCACTCCCAGGTCACACAGTAGGCTTGGTAACTGCTTTGCTACAGAGCCAGGAGCTCCAAGGAACCCTGAGACAAAAGAAGTGACTTCTTTGCCTATCATGGGAGATATTCAGACTAGCTATCTTCAGGGGGTCTGTGTGTGTGTATTTAAGGTACGATCTGGATACACATCCCCTCTGAGAATGAATGAAAATAGCAGACATTCTCTCTCTTGAGCTCTTCCCACCCACTGGCACACGCAGACGCAGCCCTAGACTGAAGAAAAAGAAATAAATAAATCTTCTTCCTCCCTGTCAGGCTTCAACTTCCTCCTTTTCTTAATCTCATTCCACACACTCAGTAACCAAACAAACACAGGTTGATAGCCTTCTATTTTTTTTTAATAACATCTTTGAATAGCAGACAGAGAACAAAATTGAGCAATTAACTCACCTAAATACTGACTACATGAGGCTATAGCTGAGAAAAGACAAAATTGGATTTTTCCCCCTTGCTCCCTTTTCCCCTTCTCCCACTGGTTGGTAGGAAGCAACTCATCTGGCCTGCATTTCACTCTCTCCTATTCTCATTGACACCTTGACCTCCACTTGTCTCCATCAACTAAGTGAGGGCCATCAGTCATTATTCAGGTCCCAGCTCAAATAGTTTATAATGGAGAACTGACTGAGGTTCCATCCAGACCCTTTGTTTCCCATGCATGATAACTTATAACCAGATCCATTGGAACTTGGGGAACATGTGTATTGTCTGTTCACAAGGATGTCTATCTTGGTTCACCAAGTCTCCAAGTTAATGACTCCAAAGTTGGTGGGACAAACTCAGGGTTACAAAGTCATTCACAATACAGTATGAAGACCCAATTCCAAAGGCAACTGCATTTTTACAGGGTTACTTTAACTCAAAAGAATGAATTTTGATAAGGTGGTCAAATTAACCGGGGAAATATTTTTGAGGCGATTCCTTGCCAGCACCTCTTACAAACATGCCACAACAACATGACCTTTTTATCATTGACTCAGATGAAGACACAGATAGCATGCTTATCCTATTTTTAGGTTAGGTAAATCTAGAAGAGACTTAGGACAGAAATGTAATATAAAAAAAAATCTTGACATGCTGAAACAATGGACTAACATAAGAAGATGAAATTTAACAGAAGCAAATGTTAAGTCCCACATGTTGGATAAAAAATAAACCACAAGTGCAAGATGGCAGAGAGAAAACTAGAAGACAATTCATGTGAAAAATATCTGGGGATTTTAGTTGATTTCATGCTCCATATAAGTCAGCTGTATGATGTAGTTGCCAAAAAAAAAAAAGAATGTAATGTTAGGCAAAATAAATAGTAGTGTAATAAACAAAACAAGAAGATTAATAGTCTCAATATATTCTCTATTGGTCAGACATGCATGCAGGGTTGTATTTAATTCTGATGCCACATTGTAGGAGGGACATTGGTGACCACATTTGTGTACAAATGATCTGGTGACAAGTCTGGAACACCTGATATGTACAGAAGAGTTGAAGGAATGAGATAAAGACCAGAAAGGACAAATGTCCACATTTCTACAAGCTGAGTTTTTCAGAAACTATTGAATGGTAGGCAGAATCTAAGTTTCTGGGGAAATGTTAGAAAGGAGGTTGCTTATTAGTAATTTTTTTAATGTGAGGATCAATAGGAACCTACACGGTTTCAGAAAGAATAAAATCAGGTCAAATACATGATAAAATTGAAGTGTCAAACTGTTCTGGTGTCCTTCAGGGTTCTACACAGAACTTAAAAGTATCTACATACGCACTTCAGACTTCTACCTATGTCATTTATTCCCATTTGAACTGGCGGTACTGATTTATAGAGCTAATGAGCCTTGGCAATAAAAACAATATTTATGTAGAACCTTGAGGTTTTACAAAACACTTTACACAAATGATCTCATTTGATCCTTACAACCCTGTGATAAATTACTATATTTTCCTCCCCTCCCCTCCCCATCCACCCCAAAATCTTTCTTTCTGATTTTATTCCTTAATCATTTCTTCCTTTCTTTCAAAATCCCTTCATCATCTCTGATAAGTTCTAAGTCTTCTGATGAGAGTTTTCTGTAGTAAATTCATTTTTCTTTTCAAGTATACTAAGAGAATTCATCTACCTAAGTCAATTCCAAAGAGATCACTACTATGAAGTTAAGTCTTTGTCTGGGACAGATGCCCCTGAAGCCTTTTCATGTCCTCTAGGTAGAAGACTAATTTGTACTTTAAACAGATAAAATTAGTAATTATCACAATATATTAATTAATTAATAATATATAATCTCTATATATTACAACAATACTATATGATACATACTATTCACAGAATGTACCTTGCAAGTCAATACATCAATTCTTTCCATATACATCTATTTTGGCTCTATAGACAGACTCTTAGTGTTATTTATCTAGGCAATTCTACATAAGGAAATAATATTCTCAAAACAGTCATGTATCTCAAAGAATAATTTTCTCACCATTGTGTTGCTCTTTTTCTCCCAATGGAGGGGAAACCTCTGAAACTTTGATTAGAGGGTTTGAAGAACTATGAAGAATGGCAAGTCCATTTATTCCTAAAGATCTTATGCACTAAAGTTTTTTATTTGTTATTGTTGCTGGTTTTTCATGACCCTATAAATAATAACAATTGAGGCTCAAGTAGATCAGAACAGTGGAATAATTCGGCGGAGCATGGGAATGATTCAGAACAATGAAATAAATGTTGGCTTCCATTATAATTCAGAAATGGAATGGCAAAACAACATTAATTCCACAAAGATCAAAGATATAATAGTCATATAACTTTTGCATTTTGAAAGGATGTCTAGGCACCTCTGAATTTCTAAAGTAAGGTTCTAAAACCTAACGTCATCCCTTCATACATATGTAAAAACCTACAGAATACCACAGGGAAACGTCTTTTTAAATGTTTTGAATATAAAACCAGACAAGCTGTTTCCCAAGGCAGAAAGGACATTAAAAAATTGTTGGAGAGAAAAATTAGGATTTCAAATGTCAGTGATAAAAAGAAGACAGTTTATTCTGCAGCCTACAGATTAAGTGGCTAATCAAGTGATCAGTTTGTAACAAGAAGGATTTATCCTTAACCCTTTTGCCTCAGCATTTACTCAGTATAATTCATTCTGTCGCACTCCATTACTCCATCCCTCCATTTCTATCTCCCTGTCTCTTTGTGCCTTTCCTCCTCTCCTGCCTATTTCCTTTTCTCTCTCTCTTCCTCTTTTTATTTTTCCTCACTCTTCCTACTACCTTCTCATTCCTCTAGTTTTGATTCTCTCTCTCTCTCTCTCTCTCTCTCTCTCTCTCTCTCTCTCTCTCTCTCTCTCTCTCTTTCTCTCTCTCCTTCTCTCCCTTTCTCCCCCTCTCCCTCTCCCCTTACTCTGTTCCTCTAGCCACTCCTTTTTCTCTCCCTTTCTACTTTGATATGACACTTAAGGGATACATGCAGTCCTGTTGCCCAATCTTGTCTGTTCTGTATACCATTCCACAATGAATACAATTTTCCTTTGACATGTTTTAAGTTTTAAATAATAGTTCACATTTATATAGCCATTTTAAGTTTCACAGTATGCTTTCATCACAACAGTCTTACAAGGTATGTGTTCTAAGCCTTATTATAACCATTTTTCAAATAGAGAAATGGTGGCTCAGATAAGTGATATGACTTATCCAAAGTCACATTGTTGATAGGTATGGAAGCTCAAATTTAAACCTAGGTTTTCTAATTCCACATCTATAACTTTTTTTACCTTTATCAGAGAGAGAGAGAGAGAGAGAGAGAGAGTTCAGTTCATAGAATTAGATTTCCCATTAAAACACATCCAAAATATGATCATCTAGTCTCTGCTTAAAGATGACCAATGAAGGAGAACTACCACAAATTTGCCTCTTGGCAACTTCCCCTCCAGAGCCAAACACAGAATTCTAATCCCTTTTCTATATGGCAGCTTTTCAAATACTTGAAAACAGCGATAACGTCTGCCTAGATAGGGTATGCCAATACACTTCTCTATGATTCTACTCATCATCATCCCTGTGACTTTCCGAACTCAAGTGTTTCTCTTTGGCTGCTCCATTCCCATATATTCTATTTTACCCATGAGAATGTAAGTTCCTGGAGGGCATGGAGATTGGCTTTGCGTTTGCTTTCATACCCCCAGCATTTTGTATGGCATGAGATGCATCATCAAGTGCTTATAAATCCTTTTCATTCGTTCATTCATTAGTAAGACTGATGATGAGATATTCCTCCCATTTCTTGCTGGAGAGGAGATAGATTCTAGATACAGAATATAACACAAGTTTGTTTTGCTTGATTGGAATTATTTGCCACAAGATAGTTTTTAATTTGGGAAGGAGGAGTTTTGTAGGGAGAGCAAGGGGAGTAGTGGCAGTAATAAAAAAAGGAGAAAATGAAAAGAGCTTCAATGAAACCTTTTAAAAATATACAGAATAGAGAAGACGTTCCAAAGGGGATACAGATAAGTAAAGCAATGTTGGTATTAATATATATATTTTAAAATATTTTATGTAATAAATTCATAGCTTTTCCTGGACTTTTTGCACGTGAAAATGTTCATAATTGCTGAAGATTTTCTAGTTCATAATACTATAGGTATATATGTGTGTACGTGTATGTGTGCATATATGTGTGTGTGTGTGTGTGTGTGTGTGTGTGTGTGTGTGTGTGTGTGTGTGTGTAAAAACTATGGCACTGAGGACTGAACATAGAGGACTCCAGATGTGATAAAACCAGGAAGGTATACAACAGGACTCTTACTTCCTTATTCCTGGAAGCTATACTTGTTTTAATATAGCCCAAGTTTGCATTACCTTTTTTGGCTGTTATATCAAACTGCTGAATTATATTGAGTCTGCAGTTCACTAAAACCCCTAGATCTTTTTTCAACTTAACTGCTGTCTAATTGATGTCTCCCCTTATCTTGTATTTATGAAGTTGATCTTTCAACTAACATATAAAACTTCACATTTATCCCTACTAAAATTTCATCTGATTAAGCTCAGCTGAATGTGATAACTTTTCGTGATATTTCTGTATCTTGACTGTTGTAGAGGGGGGTTAACTATCTTGTGTCTTCTATAATTTGACAAGTATGCTGTTTATACCTTTATCCAAATCATTTTAAAATGTTACCTAGAACAGGACAAAGCATAAATCCCTGGAACACTCCATTAGAGATCTTATTTCTAGTTGATACTGAATTGTTAATGACTTATTCAGCCAGATCTGAATACATCTAAAGGTACATCACCTGGATCAGGGGACAGAAAACTGCAATTCAAAAGCCAAATCCAGCCTATTGTCTGTTTTTTATATGGTATTTCAGATTTGGCCCTTGAGCTTTAGTTTGCTGACCTCATATAGCCCATATCTCTCCATATTTTCCAAATGAATAGCACAAAATATTTAGCAAATGCTTTACTAAATAAAACTGTACATGGCTTGGTGCTTCTGTTCACATTCTTTTCCCATGGACCATAAAAGAGGATTCATAGAGACAGAGACTGAAAGAGAAATTTCCAAGGAAGACAATAATCATCTCTACTTTGAGGTTTCCATGAGTTTCTAATTTGGAACATGGAGGAAATGAGACAGGATAAAATTATGTTATCTGCATATTGTGGCACCCTTTTTTTTTGTTTCCTATCTTCCTCCCTGTGACCTTGTCATTTGGAATTCTTGGAAAGAAGATGGAAGAAATCTTAGTGAATAGGAAGCCACGAAGGAGTCTTAAGCACTGGTCACTAATGTCTAATAGCTGCTATGATTGCCATGTGGCTAAAGAAAGGCACAATGAGGGCGCCTTTAGTGAACAAGGGAAAGCTGTTACAACTTTAGCATCTTCAACTGAAATCAGGAAGAGAAAGAGCCAAATTTTCTGAGATTACCAACTATTATAAATCTGGTAAACTCCAGGAAGCTGCTTTTCCTATTTAGTCTTTGACCCTGAAAAGGCAAATGAAAATCTCTGTTTCACCCCTTGCCAAGATCTGTGGTTGTGTTTCATTGATATTTCTCTCCTCTGAACCCAAGAAACAGGAGGGTACTAAGAGGAGGGCCAGAAGATGAATGAAGGCTTATATCTCCACTCAGAAGTGTTTGATCTAGTTTCCTTTTCAGTTAATTCTATATATGTTTAACTATGTGATCTATAGCATGCTAAATCATTGAATCTATGAATGCATTGAAAAGTTAACTGAGAAAATAAACTCTGCTATGGGGTGGGGGCTCTGAGCTATCTATAGATAGTATATTCCACATTTTAATATTTTGAATTTTTTATTTTAATTTAATTTTTATTAGATTTGAGTTCTAAGCTATTTCTCTCCCTCCTTCCCAACCCTGAACTAGAGAAGGCCAACATTTGACACAGATTTATACATATATATGTGTGTGTGTGTGTGTGTGTGTGTGTGTGTGTGTGTGTGTATAGGTGTATGTGTATATGTATGTGTATGCACATGTGTATGTGTATATATATGTGTATGAAACTACACATTACATAGTTCTACATATCAGTTCTTTCTCTGGAGGTAGATAGCATCTTCCTTCATAGGTTTGTAGTTGATTTCAATATTCACATAACTCAGAATAGCTTATTACAGATGTGGGGAACCTTCAGCCTCAAGGCCATGTGTGGTCCTCTAGGTCCTCAAGTGTAGCCTTTTGACTGAGTACAGGTTTTACAGAACAAGTTCTTTTATTAAGAGGATTTGTTCTCTCAAGTTTGGCAGTCAAAAGGCTGCACTTGAGGATCTAAAGGGCCACATGTGGCCTTGAGGTCACATTAGTGGCTTAGTCATTCACTTTTACTCTTCAAACAGTATAGCTGTTACTGTATACAACATTCTCTTTTCTGCCCATTTCACTCTTCATTATTTCATGCAAATCTTTCCATATTTTCCTAAAATCAACCTGCTCATCATTTCTTACAGCACAGTGGTGTCACATCTCAATCATATATGACAATTTATTTAGCAATTCCCTGATTGGTGGGTGTCCCTTCAATTTCTAGTTCTTTGACATCACAAAGAGGGCTGCTATAAATATTTTAGAACATACAGATTCTTTTCCTTTTATTCCTGATCACCTTGGGAAACAGACATAATAGTGATCTTGCTGGGTCAAGGGTATACACAGTTTTATGATTCTTAATTTTAGACTTAGTAAATGAGAAGTTTATCAAAGTCAGTTTAGCACTGTTTCTGCAATATGGATTTGGCTGTGTGGGAAGCAGTCTAAACACTTGCAGGATGGGTACCTTCTTGTGATCACTAGGGATACTGTAACCTCTTAGGAAAAAAGATTATCCAGGGCAGTTAGATGTCACAGTGGATAGAGCACCACCCACATAGTCAGGAAGACCTGAGTTCAAATCAGTTCTTGGACACTTACCAGTTGTGTGACTCTGGGCAAATTACTTAACCCCAATTACCTCCCCCTCACCCACCAAAATAATAGTTAACCCTGGCACATGCATTGGAGAAAGCATGGATAAGACAATTCAAGTAGAGTACCATTTGGTGGGCAATACTCAACTAGATTCTTCTGTTGTATAATTAATAAAGTTACATATCTTTTGGTAGGTTTAAGGAAAGAAGCAAGATGCAGTGTAGTAAAAGTGGACAGAACTGGCCTTTGACTGAAGAAGAACTGAATTCAATACTTGCCTCTGACACGTTCTGGTTTAGTCCTTTAGTCTTTCAGGGACCTCAGGAATTCCCTAAGACTGTAAGTTATGGAGAAGCCCCTAGTAAGCATTGCCAGCAGAAGTTCCTCACCAGAGCTCTCTAAACACAGACCTAGTCCAAAAGCACAAAAAAGGAAGGCAGTATCACATATGTTTATGACATTCCCTTGAGTTATCATTTTAATGACCTTATCAAGAAAGGAAATAAGTCAGTCTGATATGACCTTTTTTTTTGCTAAAGTTGTGATCACCTCTTCCTTTTTAAGGCATTCAATCATTTTAAAAGATATGGTTATTTTATTCCTTGGCATTTTGCCAGAACTTAAGTCAAATACCTTGATATATAGTTTGTAGATTCTAGATTCTGTTATCTTACCATTGTGTGTGTGTGTGTGTGTGTGTGTGTGTGTGTGTGTGTGAGAGAGAGAGAGAGAGAGAGAGAGAGACAGACAGACAGACAGAGACAGAGAGACAGAGACAGAGAGATTTACTCTGTTCTAATTTCATAGTTCCTCTCCCATTCCCCACAATTTTTCACTATAATATCCAACAACTTTTTTCAATATTAATCATAGCTGCCATTTTTATAGTATTTATTTCATTTCATTCTTACAATCATGATCTATTATCATCCTCATTTTACAGATGAGAAAACTGAGGTCAAATGAATTGTAAAAGGTCACATAATAAGTGTCTAAAATAGAATTTGAAGTCAGGTCGTACCGACTCCCAATAAGATATATATATATATATATATATGTATATATATATATATATGTGTGTGTGTGTGTGTGTGTGTGTGTGTGTGCTTTTTGGAGGGCAATTAGGGTTAACTGACTTGCCCAAGGTCACATGGCTAGTTTTTGTGTTAAGTGTCTGAAGCCAGATTTGAACTCAGGTCCTCCTGACTCCCGGGCTGGTGCTCTATTCACTGCACCACCTAGCTGCCCCCTTGTACTGACTCCTAATCCTGCACTCTTATCCCCACAGTGTCTAGCTACCTGTTGTTCTGGACTATGGAGTTTATCTGGACTGGGCAACTAGAATTCACCAAGGACAATTAGGGCCAAAATGTTCTATGACTATGCCTTTACTTACTTGCATCATCTCCCTATTAACCATTTTTGTTCAGTCTTTTACGGGCCAAAGGTTATTCTCCTTGGCAAAGAAAAGCAAACTCACCACTCCTACCCTGACATACCCTCTTCATGATAATAAATAGCTAAAAATACAGTAACATATGTCTTTCCTCTTTCGTTTTCCTGATTATACAAGAATTTGCTCATTGTTGCAAGGAGTGGGGGTGTTCTATTACCCTTTAGTATTTTCTATAAATTGCTAATTTCATCAGCCCTCTTTGCCTACCAACTTTCCTTTATATAAAGCCCTCTGTGGGAAAGCAGAGGCAGAGAAGTGCTTCCTTACAGACCACTGCTGAATAGGTTCCAGACTTCCTGGCTGCTTGTTTGAAGGGAGTTTGAGTGATGCTAGGAACTGAGAACAACAAACTTACTCTCTGACAAGAGGGCGTGCTGGCTCTATGCCACTGACTGCCAGTCCTTGAGAGAGAACACAACTGAAGTAGTTGGCTTCCATCCATGGGTAAGAGTCTACTGAGTCAAACTCTATTTTTCTTTAACTTGACTCAGGGAATTCATTTACATATGTAAATTAAAAAAAAAAGAGTCATAGTCTGTAGCCTGGACTCTCTGGGTTCTCACTATGGATGCCTCCTTGACTGGAACAAAGTAATGAGTTGGGGTATTTTTAAAGCATGAAAATGAGAAACAATAAAGTCAGGAAAAGTGAAAGTGCTGATCTCTTCATTCCCTAATTCCCCTTCCTAATATTCCTCAGTATTAAAATTAAGTTTCACTTTTTCCAACCTTCTGTCCCCAAAGAGTTCACATTTTGACTTCTATTTAACATTTTTTAAAAAGAGGAATGGTTACATATTTTAGATTTTCAAAAAATAAACAAGATCAAGACCCTAAAAGAGAATTTATTAAAATGTGGTCCATGAACTTTTGGGGGGGAGATAACTGCTTTCCTTTGTAATCTTATGTATTTTATTTTATGCATTTGAAAACACGATTCTGAGAAAGGGTCCATGTCACAAAAGGTGAAAAATCCTGCCCTAGACCCCATGCTTGAAGCAGAATCATCCTTCAATAGAACACTTGTCCTTTCCTAAATAAATCTTTCCACCTCACCCAGCCGTTTACTAGGTCTGGGACTTGAAGAAGGCCTTGTCTCTTATTCTCTGACATGCATACCAGGGATACCCTTTTTCCTAAAAAGCTACAGTCTGGCATTAGAAGGCCAACACAACCTTGCCTTAACCTAGACTCATCTAATTCAACCCCTGTGCTCCAATCAAACTGGTTTATTCCATCTCCATATATATACCTTGTGCTTTCTAACCTTTTAGATTTTGCTATATTACCAGTGCATGGTAGAAGTTATATCACGGTACACAAAGATGCTAGTGTAATTTGAGGCAACAACTTCTGTTCTGACAACCACAGGGCAGAGATCTGTGGAGGTAGTTTTTGAATTCTCACTATCCCACAGTAGCCATGCTACCTCTACTCCCTCTCCTGGACCCAGATACACATGGTAATAACAGGGTGGGAGACCTTTGGTTAAGTGTGTATTCCTAGGACTATTTTATAAAATCTTAAACAGTAGCTCACTGTAGCCATGACTCATGCCTTCAAAAGATCCATCCCAGTAATAGCTGCCAATGGATTAATTTAGGAAAATAATTAACAAGATTTTAAACTTTCCATTAGCAGAGACTGTGTTTTGAACTTTTGTAGGTCTTCATAGGACAGAGCACAATAGTAATCACTCAATAAAAATACTTGTTGATCAATGAATTAAACTAATCACTGCTTCTCCTCCCACTTCTGAAAACTTTTCCATTTAACTTTATACTTTCTTCTTCAAAGTTTTCTCCAAATATGATGGTAAAAAAAAATTTGGGAATTTGTTTTCCATACACAAAAAAATGAGAAGTTAACAAAAGGTCAAGGGTTGCTTAGATATTTATTACAAAGCCCTTGAGTCCTCCCCTTTGACATCTTAAAAGCTCTGGTTAGGCCTAGGAATTAGAATGTTATAAAAAATCAGATGCTTACGGGAAAGAGAGACAGTGTGACATAATGGATGAAAAATCTGGGTTTAAGTCTTCTCTCAGACACATACTAGCTGTGTGACCATGGACAAGTCACTTAACTTCTGAGTCACACATGCAACTAACTCTCTCATACTCTAGGATTTATAGATGAAACTATTTCTATACAAGAAGATCCCTATACAGATGTTCATAGAGAAAGAAAGAAAGAAAGAAAGAAAGAAAGAAAGAAAGAAAGAAAGAAGGAAGGAAGGAAGGAAGGAAGGAAGGAAGGAAGGAAGGAAGGAAGGAAGGAAGGAAGAAAGAAGACAGGGAGGGAAGGAGGAAAGGAAGAAGAAAGGAAGGAAGAAGGGAGGGAGGAAGGAAGGAAGAAAGGAAGAGAGGGAGGAAAGATGGAAAGAAGGAAGGAAAGATGGAAGGAAGGAAGGAAGGAAAGAAAGAAAGAAAGAAAGAAAGAAAGAAAGAAAGAAAGAAAGAAAGAAAGAAAGAAAGAAAGAATGAAGATAGGGAGGGAAAGAGGAAAGGAAGAAGGAAAGGAAGGAAGGAAGAAGGGAGGGAGGAAGAAAGGAAAGAAGGAAAGAAGGAAGGAAGGAAGGGATAGAAGAAGGAAGGGAGGAAGATAAAGGGAGAAAATCCATTCTAATGAACTGCCTCCTACAATCAAAGACTCAGGAAGAATTTCATTAATTTATACTTATAATGTATGTCTCACATTCATGCTACACCCCAGCTTAGGTCCTTAAGATGCTTATGGCCTCACTCACATCTGGACTTCTAGAATAGCCTCCCACTTGGGCACCCTGCTTCTCTTCTTTTCCAGTTCCAATCCATATTATACATCACTATGGTATTAATCTTCCCAATCCCCTGCTCCAAAGCCATCATCACTACACTACTTCTTGGTGCTTTCCTTAAGCCTACCAAAAGACATGCAGCTTTAATTAATCATCCAGCAAAAGAATTTAGTTAATTGAATATGATATTTGAACTGCAATCCAAATGGCACTCTATTTGAGTGGTTTACACAAGCCTTGTCTATTATTCTCTGATGCATGTGCCTGGGATACCTTTTTTTCCTCAGAAGCTATAGCCTGGCATTAGAAGGCCTACACAACTTTGCCTTGACCTAGGCTTATCTAATTCAACCCCTGTGCTCCAACCAAACTGATTTATTCCATCTTAATGTATATACCTTGTGCTTTAAGATTTTGCTGATATTATTTCCCCTCATGAGGTTGTTCTAGCTTCTCTCTACGTTGTCAAATGGTACTCCTCCTTCAAGACCTTATCAGGACATCCCGATCTATCCCCTGCACTAAAACTCGAAGATCTTTTTCAGAGCAATTGATGTCTTTCCTTGCCTCCTATATTTGTGAAGTTGATTTTTTGCACCACAGAACAATATTTTACATTTATCACCACTGGATTTATTCTAATAAGATCTAGCTCAAAGATGTAGCTTGTCAAATTATTTTAAATCCTAAATCTGCCATCCAGTGTTAGCTTTCCCTCTCAGCTTGGTGTCATCTGCAAGTGATAAGAACTTTTATGTCTATATCCAAATCTTTTATAAAAATGTTTAAAAAACAAGCAGATAGCCCATGGGAGCTCCATTAGTGACCTCTTGCTAGGTTGAAATTGAACCATTAATAACTACTCCCTAGATCAGGCCATACAACCAGTTCTTAATTCTTCTAATTATATCAGCATCTAGCCTACATATCTCAGTATGAGATACTGTATCAAAAGCTTTGACAAAATCTAGAAAAACTATAACCACAACATTTCTTTTATATACTTTTTCATATACCAGTGTAAAAGTTCCCTAGCAGGAAAAAAAAAGAAACAAGGTTACTCTGGAGTGATCTATTCTTTTTTTTTAAACTTTAAATACCATTTATTGTTATTGTAAAATGAGGTAAACACATTATTATTTATGTGAGCCTGCCTGGCCTCTGAGTCAAGAAGACCTTGGTCCATATTCTTTTTCTGATGCAAGCTATGTGATAATGTCACATTAAAGTGTAATGCAAATGTCTTTTTTGTGGTTGTTATAGATTGAGATGGTTACATTGTTATTAATGTGAGTTAGTTTTGTCTCACAACTCCCTAGATTATAAATTCATTTAGAGCAAAGACCAGATCTTATACTTATGTATCCCTAAAGCACCTAGCCTGGCAGTTTTCCTTGACATATGTTGTATAGTCAGATATTTAACTGATTATAAAACAGAATAGACACATTCTCTCATGGATTTACAATGCATCAAGTTTTGCCCTTCGTATTTGTTAATATATTAGTAATTACAACATCCTTTGTCATTGCCCCTATACCACTTTGTCTAGGCAATCATTAAGTATTTATTAATGGCCTACTGTGTGCCTGGCACTGTGCTAGGGTCACAAAGACAAAATTCTGCCTGTAAGAAGATTACATTCTAGAAGGAGAGAACGTTCAGTATGTACACAAAAAGCAGAACTAGGAAAGAAATTTATACAATAATACCATATAAAGACAACTTTAAAAAAACTAAAAATTTTAAACAATGCAATGGCCAACCACTATTCCAAAGGACTGATGAAGAAGCATGTTACCCCTCAATACAGAATATAACATATGTTTTAGGACTTGGCCTGTGTGGCAATTTGTTCTGTTAGACTATACACACTTCTTACAAGGACTTTGTGTTTCTTTTTTTTTTCTCCCACCAACTCAGGGGAGAATAAGAAGGAGAGTAGAGATGGAGGGGAAGAAGGAAGGAGAGCAGGTTACTGAAATATCTTTTTTAAAAATGCACCTCAATTTGCAGCAGTGCAATGTCCTCAATCCCTTTCTCTACTGAATAACCACAGCAGCCAAGGACCCCATACACATACCCTGAAAACTGGTGTGCCTTCAAGGCCCTCATTGCTGCACGGTACAGTGGGGCCCAGATTCCTGTGCTGTCTGCACCTCCCCACTTCCACTTTTGTCAGACCAACTGCACCTCCGAATTCCTCCAAAAATTTCCTGCGGGCCAGGTTCCAGCATTTGAGGGTGATGATGGGTTGTCTGTGCTTGAAAGCAATGCCACTGCACACACAATGATGACCTTCAAGGCTCTACTTCACAGACCACTGCCCACATGATCCTGCGGGTGAGCTTTGTTAACAGTGACACTGTTCCTCCAGCCAGCACCTGGGTTCCCCACTCTCAGCCTCATGCACCCACAACAAAGAGGTCATAGAGAATGCAAAAGAGGAGGTGAGGTGGACTCTGGGGCTGCTCAAAGCCCACCTGAAGACTTGGGCTTTCCTGATGGCAGAGGGTGCAACTCTAGCTGACATCACAGTTGTGTGTACCTTATTTTGGCTCTGTAAGCAGGTCCTAGAGCCATCTTCCTGGCAGGCCTTTCAAGCTGGTTCCTCACATGCATCCACCAGCCCCAATTCCAGGAAGTGTTGGGAGAGGTGAAGCTCTGTGAGAAGATGGCAGTTTGATGCTAAAAAGTCTGCCAAGAGTCAGCGTAAGAATGAGGCCCCAAGAAGAGAATGGACATCGAGAAGAGAGAAGGCCCAGAAGGCCCAGGCAAAGGGGAAGGAGGAGGGACGAGAAGGCAGCCACAGCCCCTCCTCGGAGAAGGAGATGGACCAGTGTGACCAGGACCAAGAGTCCCTTTGCCCACCTGCCCAAGAGTACCTTTGGGTTGGATGAGTTTAAGCAAAAGTAATCCAGGGAAGACACCAGGGCGGTAGCCCTAGCATACTTCTGGAAACATTCTGATGGTGACCTTTGATGGCCAGTCACTGTGGTACCCCAAGTCCCACTGCCCCCAAGAGCTCAGCCAGACTTTCATGAACTGCAAACTCATCACTGGAATGTTTTAGCCCCTGGACAAGCTAAGGAAGAACGCCTTTGCCGGTGTCTTCCTTTTTGGCACCAACAATAGCTGTGCCATTTTTGGAGTCTGGGTTTTCTGGGGCCTGGAACTTGTCTTCCAGCTACGTCCAGACTGGCAGGTAGATTAGGAGTCCTACATGTGGTGTAAGCTGGATCCTGGCAAGGAGGAGATGGGCACCTCTCCTGGGAGGGGGCCTTCCAGCATGTGGGCAAAACCCTTCAATTTGGGCAACATCAAGCGAAAGTCCTGCTACCACCTAGAGCTGCCGGCTCCCTCCTCTGCAGGGAGGAGCCAAGACAACAAAGGAAACTTTAAGCACTTGCAGCAGCACATAGATAGCCTCTTGATAACATAAAACAGCCTCCCCGTACTGAAAGCTGGAGTCCAGTTCCACGGCCCGTTTCAGGAATATGCTCGCCACAGCACCATCCGGCTGCTGCGCAGAGCCCCGTGGCCATCCGTGCTGCGGTCAGCCCGCCCACTGACTCCCCTCCTGCCTCGCCCCGCCCCCGATCCATCTGTTCTTTATGAAGCTATGACTCTTTGGAATCCCCCTTTCCCGCTTTTTAAATGTTTATCAGCCATCTCTTTAATGATCATTTCTATAATTTTACTAGGAATCAAAGTCAAGTTTATTGACCTATAGTTTATAGACTCTTTTCTCATCTGTGGAAATCAGGATGCATTTGTCCTTTTCCAGACTAGAGATACCTCTTCCATTTTCCACGATCATTCCAATGCCACAATTATACTTAGCCTAGTTCTCAAATCATGCAGTTGTCTCAAGGATGTAATTCATCTGCGCAAGGTGACTTGACTTCATCGAGGCCGCCTAGGCACTCTCTTATTATCTCTAATTATCTTAGGTATCAAGTCTCTGTCAGTTGTTTTCGTTCTGTCAGTTTCTCTTTTTGCGGAGGAAACAGAAGCTAAATACGGCGCAAATAAATCATGTATGTTTATTTAACTATTTATATATTTATGACATATAATATAAACCTAGGGTTGCCTGAAGAGGAAAAAAAAGGATAAACAAATAATTCCACTTATCATGATTTTACAGGTAACTCCCTATCTTGTCTTATTCAAGACTGTTTATGGTTGTAACCTTGATCAAAATGTATTCTAGTTATATAACACTTTGAAATTTTCAAAACACATGCTTACCCTTTCTATCATTTGTTCTTCTTGCTATTCCTTGGATTTAGGCAGAGACTACATTGCTATTCTCATTTTGCAAATGAGACAATTAAAGTTCTGATAAGCTATATTCTCAGTCATGAAGCTAATCAGTGCTAGGGTCTTCTGATTCAGTTTCTGATTCTGATTCAGTTCCAGGCCTTCTGATTCCTCGTCCAGGGTTCATTTCTTAACTAACAATGCTACCATTTAAGTGAGTTCTCACTTAAGTCTTGGTCTTGTAACTTACCTCTTATACTTACTGTACAATATGATTTAACACAAAACATATTATGTGTCTTCCTCAAAAAATGCGGTGGAAGTTTTTGTGATGTAGAGATGACCCTGGCTTTCACCAAGAGGTTGGGTATGTGGGTAAAACTTACAAGTTCTGGTAGGTTTTCACAAACTAGAAAGGCTTTGAATAAAGGCCCAGAGACAGACAGTCTCTGCAATTTAAGGACCAGCCTAGCTGACTCCGAAGAGACAAATTAATAAACTCTTGGCAACCAAGTGATGCTTCTTTTTTGGTCCCAGCAAACCATGAAATGGATAAAAACATTGTTCTGACTTCTGTATGACTCCCTTCCATTTCCATAATAGTAATATCAGAATACTAGAAAAAAGAGCAGAGTAAGTGAAAAAAAATGCCTAATTCTTAGGTTGTTATAATGTTAATGGAATAGGAAGATCCTCCCTGTCCATTAATAGGGCTATGTGACTACATGTGTTCAATCATGGATGTCTTAGTGCTTTGAACTCCAGCCCAGCTGTGACATATCCTGAGTCACATGGAGCCCATTGGGGGAGGAACTTGCCTAAAGGTAGGCTTGATTATGGGGAGGTTTGTTTGTAGGAAAGTTTTCATACATTTTGGTACTAAGCTAATTAGGCACTGAAGGTTGTGATGTCTTCTGGTTCTGAACCTATTAGTTGAAAACTGTATATACTGGGAGGTTGATATTTTACTTTGGGGGCTCACTCATGGAAGGACCTTTTGATTCCCTGGAAAGGACTCTGAGTAGCTGTTTGTTAAGAGCCCTGCCCACTCAGATGTGGTGCTGTCCCAGTCTGGTGCTGTATGTAGGTGATTATATTATTCTGTTTAGACATTTGGAGCCTTGTCTATTGGATTCTTTCTTTCTACTTATCTGTCTGTTAATTAAAGTAAGATGGTTAACCCTTTTAAAGCTGTCTTTTATTTAGAAAAGCAGATCAAAAAACCTGTGCTAGCAGCCCACCCTGTGTGCTAGTGTGGTTGCTGTTACAGCTGTCTACAAATATTAATTTAACTGTTGGTATTCTTAATAAATGCAGTTTATCCAATGACCAGAAAGCACTATATCAGTATTACTGAACAAACTGAACCCCATCCATGTTGATATTCTCATTATCAAGAAAACCTAAATAACTTATAGCAAGATGTAATGACTTGTTTCTTCTCCTAAGAGAGGTAAGGATAGTAGCTGGACAAGTTGTTTTTAATCATACCTCCAAGATATACATAAACTCATGAGACACTTGGCAATCTTGCCTAGCAATTCTCATCCATGGAAGAGAATGACAAAGTAGTGGAGAATGAAGAATTTGACAAGATTGCCCTTTAGGGGCCCACAGGAATGCTCACAGATCTGAGCAAGGATGACTGCTACTAAATAACTATATGATCTCAGAAGAAGATGCCCAGGAAAGACCACCATCTTGCCAGTTGCTTGCTCTCTTTCTCAGTGTATTCTTTTTGACCTACTCAATTCTGATTTCCCTACTTTTAGACCATAGCATCAAAAACTAGAATGACCTCATGTAGGAAGCATGTAGTTCAATCCTGTCCTTTTATGTATTGGAAACTGAAGAGCAGGGAAGTTGGTTGATTTGTCCAGGTTCATAAAAGTAGTAAGAGCTAGAGGTGGGATTTGAACAGAGGTCCTCTGGCTCCATTGCTGGTGTTTGTTTTTGTTTTTTTTTTCCACTGTAGAATACTGTCTCCATTTCTACCTATGAAATCCGGAAATCTGGCCTAATCCAAAGTGGCATTCTGCTTATCCTATCAGAACAGAACTTGCACCATGGTCATTTTCTTTCATTATAGATCCCTAATCACCTAAAGGGAGAGGGATCAAAAACAAGAAGACTTGGATTTAAATCCTCCCCCTATCATTTATTATTAGAGAACATATAATCCAATATCCTTGTGGAATTTATCATTTGACCTACCTTTATTCCACAGAAATAATTCCATTTTGGTACAGGTTAACACAGTGACCAAGATGGTTGCCTTCCTCTCTTGACATAGCCCACCTACAACTGTTCAAGTCACCTGCCTATTCCCAAGATGTTTTCTGTTTCTAACATCTTCCCTCTCAAACTTCCAAAAATTGGTGCTCTTATTTTCAATTCTCCAAGTAAAGATTTACCTTTCCATAACATATCATCCTCAATATATGCTACCTCCCTCAGTTTACCAGTGGAATGTAAACTTAATAGACTCTTTCATTTTTGCATTTTTATTCTTAGTTTCTAATAATTTACATACCACATAGGCATTTAATTCATACTTTTTGATTGATAGGTGGTTGGTTGTTGAGTTGGTTAGTTGAGTCCAATGAACAGACAAAACACATGAACTAGACCCCTGAATGGTATATCATGTGTTAGTCCTCCTCCTATTAAAAGGCAGCATTGTGTAACAGCAAGAATACTGGATCTGGAGTCAGAAAGCCTAGGTTCAAATCCCAGATCAGATACTGATGATGTTGTCAAACCTCTTCCTCAAACTAAGCCTCAGTTTCCTTGTCTATAAAAATAAGGGTATTGGGTTACATGTTCTCTAAAGTTCCTTTAAACTCTAAATCCTAAAATCATAGGATTTACTATGTACTGTTCTACTACTCACCCATCATGGAATTCTATTATAACATCATTTATTTGTCTACCCAATACACACCCTTTTGTGTGGTATTTGGTTTCCTTCCCTGGGTTTTCCCTGCATGCAACCCACACACCTCTGTTGCTATGGTAAATAATTTCTTGGATGAGTTAGCAACTGCTGGACTGACTTGCAGAACACCTTACCAACCTTAAGGTATCCTTTAGGCATAGAAGATCAGGCTTAATTGTCATTTTGAAAGCTATATAATGATAAATCTGTCTGATGGGGCAAGAGACACCTTCCCACTCAGACAATTGGTCAATGTCGTGCTTCCTGGCCAGGATTATCCTCCTTATTATATACCCATCCTGTATTTCTCCAGTTGTGACAGCATCACTTCCGCCCTTGACTACATCCATCAAATCCTTGCCTACCCCAGCTAACTGTTGATAGGCAAAAGGGATATGCAATTGGGAAAATCTTAGAAACTACCTCTAGTAACTAGTATACTGGGAAGGTTATTAGGCTAAGGAAATGATGGGGAAATCAGTGCTCCATATGCATACCCAGGAGTTTGAAAGAAGCCTGCAACTTTTAGGCTGACAAACCACAGCTGCAGCTTCTGGGGAGGCACCCTAAAGGCAACAACATGATTTGGGCCAATGGCAATGAGTATGGCTCTTGCTATGAAATAATTTGGTCCCAAGTTGAGAAGTTACATGAAGCAAGCTGGCCAAATTAGCCTCCTTGTGGTTCTCCATATACATAGGAGGAGTAATATCTCAATGCCTTTCCCTCATGCAAGTTAGGTTAGGTTTTCTTTAAAAGGTATTGAGACCATCCTCAAGAGACCTGTGTTCAAATTTGAGTTCAGATACTTACTAGATATGTGACCCTGGGCAAGTCATTTGATAACTATTTGCTTCAGTTTCCTCAACTGCAGAATGGAGATAATAATAGCACATACTACCAGGGTTATTGTGAGGACCAAATGAGATAATATTTATAAAATATATATAACACAGTGCCAGGCACATAGCAGGTCCTTAATAAATGCTTCTTTCCTCTGAGCTCAGGATGGTAGACTGAATATAGCTCAGTGGGATCACAAAATAATTCTTTCATTCTTTCTTTCATCCCTTTCTTCCTTTTTTCTTTCCTTCCTTCTTCCTCCCAATAGAATATAAGTTCTCTGAAAGCAATAGCCATCACATTTTTGTCTTGGCAATTAATAGTACTTAGTAAATGCTTGCTGAATAAATAAATGAATAAAAACATTCAATTGTTGCAAACACTTCAATGGATCCATGATCTCACGAATATTGATATTCTTTACAGTAATAAATAAGATGACCTATAGATATCTTCTCATCTTTTACTATTCTTGTCTATGTTCTCTCATAAATCCTCCATGGAAGGACTGACTATCCAATGTCATAGAGAACTTTTTAAAAAGACTTTTAACCTTTTGTAAGTACCAGAGAAGCATTCCTTAGTAACAGTGCAATGCTGTTATAGAGTATGTCCTACCTAGAATCCAAAAGGAAAAGGAATTCTCTATAGATGGCAAGAGCCTTAAGATACTCAGCATCATAAGAAATGAGGAGCAGACAGACTTCATAATAACTTGGAGAGACTTATATAAACTGATGCTAAGTGAAGAGAGAAGAACCAGGAGAACTTTGTGCCCAATTACAGACACATCATATGTGTGATAACTAACTTTGATAGACTGGGCTCCTCTCAGCAATACAAGGATAGAAGACAATGACAAAAGACTCATGATGGAAAGGGATATCCATAACCAGAGAAAGAACTACAGAGTCTGCAGATTGAAGCAAATTATTTGCTCTCTCTTGTGTTTTTTTGTTTGTTTTATCCCTTCTTTTTCATTGTTCAGCCCATGATTATAATCCTTTACAACATGACTAACGTTCAACATGAAGGTATTTGTAGAACCTATATTTGATTACATGCGGCTATGGGGGGTGGAGAGGGAAGAGAGAGAGGGGAAGAAAATTTGAAACTTAAGAGATTGCGGAACTGAATGGTGTAAACTAAAAGTAAATTAAAAGACATCAATTTAAAAAAGATACTCAGGGGTGGCTAGGTGGCACAGTGAGTAAGAGCACCGGCCTTGGAGTTGGGATGACCTGAGATCGAATCCGGCCTCAGAAAATGAGCACCCACACATAAATAATGACTAGCCATGTAACCTTGAGCAAGTTACTTAACCCCAATTGCTTAAAAAAAAATACTCAGCACCATAATTGTGAATGACATTGTACTGATAGCATCAGTTTCCTTAATAATCTGGATCTGGATCTACAGCTATTCAAAGAAGTTAATCGATATAGTTAAAACCAAAGGGATAAAAGATGGTTATAGTTTAGACTGTGACACGAAGTTGGGAAGAGAGCTCATTGAGTTACTTCATTAGCATGTATATATGTACATATATGCACCTTCTGAATATATATATGTGTGTGTATACTTACACATATATTCAGTGTATACATATACACACATATATAAATACTAAGTATATATGTGTGTATATGTATACATATACTTACATACATATATATGTGTGTATATATGTATACACACATATATGTGTGTGTGAATATATGTGTGTACATATGTGGTTTTTTCCTCTATTATATATTCTGGACCCTCACTATGAGGAGCTAGATCTAGAATGAAATAGGAAAAAAATAGGTTGTATATGGAAAATGGCACAATGCCTTTAATAGTCCCTAGCTGTACCTTGACACTAAAATCCATTTTTTGAACACTAGTTGAAAAGATGGGGGCTTCAAATTATGGAGCACCACAAGCTTCGAAGAATCTAGGGCAAAGGAGAGAGGTATGGTAGGTATAAATAGGCTGTTTCATATTAGCAATGATGACATATCATCCAGGAAATATATTACTGGAAAAAGAGGTAGACTGATCATGTAGCAAGAGCAAGGGATAATCTTAGAGAGGAAAAAATAATGTGAAACTAATTGTACCCTCTGAGCATGGCACCTTGATAAAATCTGAGCCTCTCTAAAAGAAATTTCTCTTGGTCTACTAACACTGTAACTGAAGGCTTTGCTCTCTCAAAGTATTTCTGCCAAGTTGCCACCACAGTCAAGAAGACCAGACCTATGGGGCAGTAAACTAGTAGCTATTGCCCATGAACTTGTTGAAGACAATCTTAGCTCTCCCTGTCCATGGCCACATCAAAACAGAGTTAGTCAAGGCTGTTGAGTTGATATTCCTAACCTGGCCCTGGAACTAGACAACAACAGAGTCAGGTAGTATTATGGGGAAAGAAAGAGACATATGATTTCATTATGAGCCATTATGATTTGATTAGTGTGGGAAACTCCTGATGTGGAAAACTCCCTTCTCTGATTCTACTTGTTTATCGCTTTTAGAATTAGAGAGTTGCCTCAGGCTTGAAAGGTTCAGTGCCTTGCCCAGGGTAACATGGCTAGCATGTGTCTGAGGCAAGACTTGATCCAGATCTTCCTCACCCAAGGCTTCCTTTCTAATCATTAGGTCACACTACTTCTGAGAATATAGCCAAACAGTCCCAGTGTCCCAACCATATAATAATCACTGACTTTAAAAGCTCTATATAGAGAGGGCGGGGCCAAGATGGCAGAGTAGAAACAGCATGTCCAAGGTGCTCTCCCCCCAGATCACCTTCAAACCATGTAAAAGGGGAATCTGAACAACTTCTGGAGCCCTAACACTCACAGAACGACACAGAGAAGCTAACTTCCTGCTGAGGACAGCCCAGCAGCCCTGCAGGGCGCGGCCAGAGCAGCACTCTGGGAGCCGACAGCACAGTGTGCAGGAAGCCAAACCCAGGTCCACATGAGCCGCGGTTTTAGCCCCAGGGCGGCCAGGCCAGCAGCCAGATGGAGGGACCCCAGAACACCAGCAGCTGTGGCGATTCCAGAATTATCAACACAGTCATGTCTAGGATAAAGTGAGAGGTTAGTGCCCTATGGACTTTGGGACCAGTATTTGGGGAATGCATCAGCTTCTTCCCCTGGGGGCTAGAAGCCACTGAGGAGACATACCATTTTTCAGTTTGAGTGGCAGCTCCAGCTCCTGGCCTTCAAACTGTAGGGAGATTCAGAGATCAGTCTTGGGGGTTAATCGCTCTTGCTTTTACCTGCTTGGACCTGGATTGTGATCTGGGGGGGAGGTCTGGGGTGGGCATCCAACTTGCCAGAACCGGAAGTTGTGAAGACCCCAACATTTGGGACAGAAGCTCCCATGTCCGGTGGCAGATTTCTACTGTGGCAACAAGCCCAAAAGTCAAGTAATTAAGTGGCAACATGCCAAGGCAAAGGAAACAAAACAAACGGAAAAATGCAACATTAGACTCCTATTTTGGGGGCAAAGAGGATCAAAGCATGGAACAGGAGGAGGACTATGAGGTCAGAAATCCTGCTCCATAAGCCCCAAAGGAAAATATGAACGGGTTACAGGTCATAGAGGACCTTAAGAAGGACTTTAAAAATCAAATAAGAGAAGTGGAGGAAAAATTGGGAAGAGAAATGAGAAGGATGCAGGAAAAGTATGAAATGAGGGTCAATAGCCTGACTGAGGAAAATAACAACTTAAAAAATAGACTCACAAAGGAGGCCCAAAAGGGCAATGAGGAGAAGAATGCCTTAAAAAGTCTAATTTGCCAGATGGAAAAAGAATCTCAAAAGCTCACTGAGGAGATTCATTCCTTCAGAGTTAGACTGGAGCAAATGGAAGCTAATGACTTTGTGAGAAATCAAGGTGCTGTTAAACAGATCCAAACAAATGAAAAAATAGAAGGCAATGTGAAATATCTCATGGGAAAAACCACTGACCTGGAAAATAGATCCAGGAGAGACAATTTAAAAATTATTGGTCTACCTGAAAGCCATGATCAAAGAAAGAACCTAGAAATCACCCTTCAAGAAATTCTCAAGGAAAATTGCCCTGATGTTTTAGATCCAGAGGGCAAAATAAAGGTTGAAAGAATCCACAGATCACCTCCTGGAAAAGATCCCAAAAAGAAAACTCCCAGGAATATTATAGCCAGGTTCCAGAATTCCCAGATCAAGGAGAAAATACTCCAAGCAGCCAGGAAGAAACAATTTCAATATTGTGGAAACACAATCAGAATAGCACAGGATCTGGCAACTTCTACACTGAGGGATTGAAGGGCATGGAATATGATATACCAGAGGGCAAAAGAGCTGGGATTGAAGCCAAGGGTCACCTACCCAGCAAAACTGAGTATTTTTTTCAGGGGAAAATGTGGTCATTCAGTGGAATAGAGGACTTTCAAGCATTCTTGAGGAAAAAAACCAGAGTTGAATAGAAAATTTGACATCCAGACACAAGAAGCAAGAGATGCCTGAGAAGTAATCAGGGAAAAGAAATCAAAAGGAACTTATCAAACTTGAACTATTTACATTCCTACAGGGAAAAACAATAACTGAGGCTGATGAAACCTTTCTCAGTATGAAAATAATGGAAGAAGGATATATGGGCATATGAATTCATATGTGAATGTGTGTATATATGTTACAGTTATACATGGATAGAGGGCATAGGTTGAATTTGTTGGGAAGGGATGATACTTAAAGGGTGAAATTATGAGGTGAGAGAGGAAAGTGGCAAGAGGAGATGTGGAGAGACACGGTAGGATAAACTATCTCATGTAGAAGAAGCAAGGGGAAGTGGCTGCAGGGGAGGGGAAGAACAGGAAGACAAAAAGGCAAAACCATATTCTCATTGAATTTGGCTCAGGGAGAGAATGCATACATACTAAATGGGATATCTCACCCTGCAGCAGAGTAGGGGGAAGGGGGAAGAGAGGGGAGATGATGGAGGGGAGGGCATTCTGGGGGAAGGGGAGGTTGGAAGTACCCACTATTGAAGAGGGACAGGATCAAAGTAGGGAATGGACCAGGTGGGGGGTGGGATGGGTGGGAGGGAATTATAATCAGCCTTTTACAATGTATCTACTATGGTAATGTTTGGCATAGCTATACATGTACAACACATACTGAATTGCTTATCTTCCCGGAGGGAATGGGTGACAAGGGAGGAAGGGAATGGATCTGAAATTCGAGGTCTTAAAATTAAGTGTTTCAAATATATATATAAATACTGTTATTAATACTCTTTTGCATGTAATTGGGAGATAAGATGTGCAAGTATTGGGGCACAGAGATTCACCTTGCTCTACTGGAAAAGTTGAAGGGGTAGATATGAGAGAGAGAAGATTGGATGAGGGGATATCTTGTGGGACTGCTATTCTGGGATGGTGGGTAGGGGAAAAATGGGGAAAAATTGTAACTCAAAATCTGGTGGAAATGAATGATGTAAACCAGAAGTTAATAAACCATATGTTTAAAAAAAAGCTCTATATAGAGCTTTAAAGTTTGTAAAATACTTAAAACACATTAGCTTTCTTGAACTTCACCACAACCCTATGAGTAAGGCACCATGGGTATTATTATTCCCGTTTTGAAAATGAGAAAATTGAAGTCTAGAGATTAGATGACTTGCCCTGTCACACAGATAGTAATTTTAGAGGAAAAATTTTAGGGGAAAAATGAATGAAGTTCTTCTAAACTTTCAGTCGAAAATCTAGCCATTGATACATGCTATAATCAATGGCTCTGTAAACAATGGCTATCTTCCATCTTAAAGCTATTGAATTTCAGTGCAAACTCAACGAGGTATACATCCACACTCCCTGAAAGTCTAGACAGAATGCCCCAAATCAGTGAAAATAGGTATCATTTGCCAAATCAATAGTGATCTCAGTCAGATCAACAGTCAACAAAAGGGTGAAATCCACTTTGTTTCTTGGGAAGAACAACAAAAATAGATGTCCCCTTCATTGAATGGAAAGGTCAGATAAATCTCTCAACATTTACTATAATTAATTTTTATATTCTCAGAAGAATACACTCTCCTTGAGGACAGGGACTATTTCATTTTTTTAAACTTTATATACTTTCATTCAAATTACAATCCTTAATGGTAGGTAACTTGAGATGCTACTCAGCTCTGGATTCATGTGGATTACTAGGTTCTATGTGGGGTATTTAAAAATTTTACCCAAACTCCTATACTATCTCAATTGGGAATGGCTATCAGAGCAGATGAGGAACACACATGCCAAAATTAAATCATTTAATTGGAACTAAATAGAGAATAGGGAAGACAATTTTAATATACACACTATAGGGAATAGGGACCTCAATAAATAATGAGGAAAACAATTTCTTATAAGAATCACGTTCCAGGGTAGAGATAACATAGCAAATTTCTCTGGCCAAGCCAGACTAAAGGTCAATAGCATCCATTTAGGAAGCTTCTGGATCTCTGCTTGGAGCACCTGCCCCTCTCTACCATCTCAGTCATGGCAAGAGTTCCTCCATCTCTCAGCTTGATGAGACTTTCGTCTATTGGGCTATATCATGAGTGGCCACTCTATATAGTCTCCTTCTTCCTTAAAGTCTCAACCACTTTCCTGATACAATTGTACTGTCCTTCAGGCATAGTCTTACTAGAATGATATCCTGGGAACTTCAACTGATCTGGTCCATCATAGAAAATGTCCTTTCTCTGACATGCATTCTTACCATATCAGTTACCTGAAGCCCCAGGTTCAATAAACATGTATCCTCTCTAATTCTGAATAGGAACCCCAAGAAATTTCAACCCCAAATCTGAGTAATTTTACTAATCAGTCTTAGTCCCAGAGAACAAATAATGAAACAGCTCTCTCTTCTTTTTTTTTTTTTATTTTTGGAGGGCAATTGAGGTTAAGTAACTTGCCCAAGGTCACACAGATAGGTTTTTGTTTGTGTGTGTTAAGTGTCTGAGGCCAGAACTGAACTCAGGTCCTTCTGATTCCAGGGCCGGCACTCTACTCACTGTGCCACCTAGCTGCCCCCAACAGCTCTCTCTTCTTAGCAAAGAAAAAGGGGACTATATGGGACAGAATATTGCATACTTTGTCAGACATCACCACTAGATTAATTGTTTTTGCTTAGATGTCTTTCTTTGTTACAAGGGATGATTGAATTCCAGGGGAAGGACAGGAGTGGTATATTCAGAAACACCTATGGACAAAAGATAATTATCAAGAAATCATATTAAAATGAGATAAAATAAAAACAAATTTTATTTGGCCCATCAGTAAAACAGGAGAGGGCATCCATAATGTTTAATGGAAACAGCTAACATTTATATCGCTTCAAGATTTAAAAAGCATAATACATGCTATATCATTTTACCCTCACAGCAGTCCCATGAGATCGGTAGTACAGGTACCAGTTTCTTCATTTCACAGATGAGAAAACTGAGGCTAGAAGAGGTTAAGTGATTTGCTCATGATAACACAACTCGGCAGTGTTAGATGTAGGATTCAGACTTGGGTCCTATCTGAGAGCAAATCTAGTCTTCTTTCCAACATACCCTTCTGCTATTTACTATTACATCTGGAGATCTCAAATATACCTTGTGATTTACATATCAACATCTTAAATAGAGGATGTATCAGAGATGGAGTCTAGGATGTCTCTTGGAGGTCTTATCATAGACTCACCTATATTAGAAGACTAAACTTCCAGTCAACAGGTACAAAAAAGAGAGAAAGCAACAAATACAACACAAAGGAAAGGGGGAAAGGTCACATCCCATAGAGCCCCTATTTGACTCTCCATAGAATGGATATTGGAAAGAAGACATATATAGACACATATATAAACACACCTATGTCAGGAGAATATCCCAAGTATTCCAAATAGTCGGATCTGTGTCTGACTCAAACCTCCATGCTATCTCTTTCTTAATCCAATAACAAGGAAGTTTATTTGGGTTAAAACTCTCTCAGAAAATAGCTCAATCTGTTCAAAGTTTCCAGTATTAGAGTCAGTTTAATTACTTCCAGCAGTAACCACTGTTCTTTCTCCTTGGTTCCTCTGACTACAAATCATTCCTGTGTTACTGTATTAAACTAGGAAAGCATCTCAGCTTTACTTAGCAATGTTCCTGCCCCTGTGCTGACCAAGTTAGCTACTATCAGTCCCACTGCTATTCCTGGCCATGGAGCTGACATTAAGAAAATGAAGTCAAGGAGAGACTGCATGGGACCAAACATATGCAGAACAAATACAAGTAAGAAGAGATGGGATATTAAAGACATGTAGGGAATCAATATTACCTCAATACATGCTGAAAAGGAGATTGCAAAAGAATAGAAAATATCATAGGTAGCACCTCTGCCCAAAAAAGGTGACCCAAAAGACATAAACAACTATATGACTACTTTCTCATCACTGTAAAGTCTTTAATGAAAATGGTCTGTGCCACACAACAAGAGTATCTTTGATGAAAATATGGTGGAGATATAAACTATTGGTCAGCAAAATTCAAATTCTGGAAAATTCTAAAATAAAGAAAGGTTTGACTATCTAGAAAAGGAAGGAGTAATCACAAAGAGTCATTAAGACTTCATCAAGGGGGCGGCTAGGTGGCGCAGTGAATAGAGCACCGGCCCTGGAATCAGAAGGACCTGAGTTCGGAGCCGGCCTCAGACACTTAATCCACACAAACAAAAACCTAGCCGTGTAACCTTGGGCAAGTTACTTAACCCCACTTGCCCTAAATTAAGGGCGGCTAGGTGGCACAGTGAGTAAGAGCGCTGGCCTCGGAGTTGGGATGACCTGAGATCAGATCCGGCCTCAGAAAATGAGCACCCACGCATAAATAATGACTAGCCGTGTAACCTTGAGCAAGTTACTTAACCCCAATTGCTTTAAAAAAAAAAAAAAGACTTCATCAAGTAGAGGTCATAGAAGACTACCATAATTTCTCTTTTTGACACTTTCTGGACTGGTAGGTCAACAGAATGCTATAAACATAGTCTGTCTAGATTTCAGTAAACCATTTAATAAAGTTTCTTACATTATGGTCATGGGAAAAGATGAAGAGATATGAGTTAGATAATAGTACAATTACAAGAATTTGGAAACCAGGTGAATGCTTGGATCCAAAGAGGAGTCAACCTGGAACTAGGTGTCTAATGAAGGGCTCCAAGGATCTGTATTTGTCTTTGTGCTGGTTACCGTTTTTCTCAATCACCTGGGTAAGGACATAGGTACTATGTTCATTGAATTTGCACAGGACACAAAACTAGAAGGAAGTAGTGTAGGTGATAGAGTTAGGATCCTAAAATATTGAATTTAGTAAGACAGAATTACATAGGAATAAATATATAGGGCTAGAAATGATAAACCACTTCAATATTTCTACCAAGAAAACCCCAAATGGGGTCAAAAAGAGTTAGACACAACTGAAAAATGACTGAACAAAAGTATATGGTCTCAAACTCCTTGCATGACCAAACAGCAATTCTTATGTAAAAGTTTTGGGGCTCTGCATGGAGGGTGTGCTATAGTAGCCCCCCCAAATCATTTGAACTTGGGTTTCATTAAGAGAGGCATTGAGTCTAGGACAAAGGAGGTGATAGTGCTATTTGTTGTACTCTGCTCTGGTCAGACTAGATCTGGAGTCTGACCTCCAGATTATGTTCAGTTCTGAGGACCACAATCTACAATGGACAGTGATTAGCCAGAAGCACACCAGAGGAGTACCACCCTGATGTTACAGTGCTTCAAGCTGACACCAGATAAGGACTGGCTGAAGGATTTAGTATGTTAACCTGGAGAAGAGAGGATTCGATACTAGACTGGATGCTGAATTATGAGAGCCATCATCAATTATTTTAAGGGATATTAGGTAGAAGGAATCATAACACTTATTCTACTTGGTCCAAGACAATAAAAAACAGAAATGAACAAGAGGTGGCAGTCACAAAGATATACATTTACACTTTATGTTAGGAAAACAATTAAGAATTGGGGGTATCCTTAAATGGAATTGGCTGCATTGGGAGGTAGTGAAACCCTCACTGATAGGTTTCAAGCAAAGGCTGGATAGCTACTTTAGGGGATATGTTGTTCACATACAGGTTGGCCTACAATCCTTCCAATTCTGAAGTGCCAATTACTTATGTAATTTTATGCAGGAAATAGGCAGACTTCCCAGATAATTTTTTAAACCATATAACATCACTTAGACTGAGGTACAGAAAAAAATAGCATCCTGCTGTCTTTTTGTTCATTGATTTAAGAGGAAAAAAATATCATTTCAATAGAACAATATGCATCCCTGAAGGCTCTCCTTAAGGCATCTCCTACATTTAAATTATACAAGATTCTATGATGGATACAACTACAGAGAGAACTTTGTTCAATCATCCGATGAATATTGACATCCAGTGAGGGTCAAAGCAGAGCATCATATGAAAAGGCAGGTAATGGAGCATGGCACACTATTGAAGAGATAGCTTCAAGACCACTGAAGCTCAGGATGAACTGAGGCTGGCCATGAATGTTAAGAACAAGAAAAAATGAATTTTTAAAAGCTTTGTTGGTAAAGAGAAGGGTTAGAAAAGGAATAGAAACGAGGCTTGGGGATAGATGGAATGATAATTACAGATGATGAGAAAAAGCAAAACTGTTAATTTTTTTTTTACTTCTCTATGCCAAGAAAAATGATCTTTAGACTGAAAATGACAAGAACAAAAATGGTTAAGAGTGTATATTGAGTTCACATCACCAAATTACATCATAGGGTATAGAAAGAAGGGTAGATCTGACCACCAGGCTGTTATCAATAGTCAGTAAATAAACATGGAGAATGGGAAAGTAGCTTCAGAACCAGAGAAAAGCAAAATTTGACTCAGTTTTCAAACAAAAGTGTAGCATAACTTTAATTCCTAGAGTATATTATTAAATGGATGGTTTTTAATATCTAGAAATAGAAGCGTGATCACAAAATGCCAACTTGGTTTCATCAAAATAAATTTTTGAGACCAACTTTGTTTCTTTTTAAGAGGATTATTAGATGGCAAGTTTCACAGTTTCATGCTATTCTTATGGATGAGGTGATAGTAGAGTCCACTGGATTTAAGTGAGCAGAATGGACTCAAAGCCTAGTAATTAATGGATTTAATTAATTATCTAGAAGGATGTTTTTAATTTTATTTTTATTATTTTCATTATTTATTTATTCTTCATGGGGGTAGATCAGGGATTCCTCCTTCACCCTGTTATGATCAACATTTCTGTTAGTGACTTGGATGAAGACATCAGCAGTGCTTAGCCTAGTGGATGGCACATGATAGATGCTGGGCAAATTATTATCAATTGATTGACAGTGTTCTCATCAAAGTTCTCAATGACACAAAGTTGGGAGGTGTAGCTAACACTGGAGAACAGAGCTGGGATCCAAAAAGAGCTTGAGAGGCTAGAACAACAAAAGACTGAATGTAATAAAAAGACTTTTTATTGAAAGGAAAGTCCTACAATTGGGGTCAAAACTCAACTTTATCAGTACAGGTTGGAGAAAGCATGACTATAGAATGGCTTATTAAAAACAAGCAATGGTTTTGTCATTCTATGCAAACTCAATATGAGCCAACTCTGAGACACAGCAGACAAGGAAATTGAGTGTGACCTTAGATACCATTAAAAGGGACATATAATGTCTTAAATAAAAGAAATTATAGTCCCCAGTCAGATAACATCTTCAATGCTGCATTAATTTTGGTAGACCATTTTAGGAAGCCAGCTAACAAGTGGGAATATCCAGAAAGGTACAGGATGTTGAGGGACAGCATTATGAAGATAAATTGAATGGACTTGCTATGTTTACCTGGAAGAAGAGAGGGCATGTGGGGATGTGATATTATTATTTTCAAATATTTAAAGTGTGGTCATATAGAAGAGGAATTGGATTTGTTCCCCTTAACTCCAGAGAACAGAGTTAGAAGGAACTGGTAGACACTTCAGAGAGGCTGATTTTTACTCAGTAAAAGGAAAAAACACCTGATAGTGAAAGCTAACCAAAAGCAAAAGAGGCTGCCTCATAAGGAAGTGACAGATGACATAAGAGATATGGAATCAGAAAGGCTAGAGTTTAAATCCAGTCTCAGACACTTCTCGCTGCGTGTATCTGGGCAAGTAACTTAATCTGTTTGCCTCAGTTTCCCATCTGAAAAAATAGGGATTACAATATCATTTAAATCACAGCTTTATTGTAAGGGTCAAATGATATAACATATATGGCACTTTGCAAATTTTAAAGCATTATGTGAATTATAGTTTTATTACAATAATTATATATATATTAATAAGATGATATTATAATAATATATAGTAAGCATATATAATAATTATTATTGCCTCATTAGAGGTCCTCAAGCAAAGGATAGATGATTAATTATTAGGCATCTTCAAGAGGAGTTTTCTATTCAGGTATAGGTTGAACAAGAGAACTTCTTACACCTTATCTAACTCAGCAATTATGAGCATGATAAACTATAATGGAAAGGCAGGGAATCAGATTGCAGCTTTGCTATATGCTTCTTATGTGACCTTGGTTAAATCATTTAACCTTTGTTGCCTCAGTTTCCCAATGTGTTTTTTTTCAAAGTAGGGAAATTTAACTTCTCCAACCCTAAATCCTCTGATCCTATAAACAGTGTAAAAGTATGTGTACAATTAGAGAAGATAGTGGTCCAGTTATGAAGGAAGAGCAAGATGCAGCTAATCAGTCAACAAGAATGTGTTAAGCCCTTACTATGAGCCTGGCCCTGTGGGAAGATTTAGGGATAAAAAGAAAGACAAAAACATTGCCCCTGCCCTCAAGGAGTTCACATCCTAATGGAGGAAACATGATGTAAAAATTACACAAACAAAATATATGTTATAGACTTATCTTCCTGAATTCATACCCAGCCTTAGCTATTTACTAGCTAAATGACCCTGCACAAGTCACTTAACCCTATTTGTCTCAGCTTTCTCATCTATAAAATGATCTTGAGAAGAAAATGGCAAACCACTCCAGTATCTCTGCCAAGAAAGCCCCAAATGGGGTCAGTCATAAAGAGTTGTACACTACTGAAGCAACTGAACAACAGTAACAACAAAAAACAAACAGCCAAAATGCTTGTACTATCTTGTACTTGGACTATTCATCTTCACAACTCTGAGAGGTAGGTATTATTACTATCCCCAATTTATAGTTGAGGAAACTGAGGCAAACAATGCTTGCCAGTACTGGGATATTAAAGGAATGTGACAAAAATCTCCAGTATATTGGAGTCAATACTATTATAACTATTAAGACAACAATAACAATTACTATCACTACTACTACTACTGGTTAGCATTTATATAGCACCTACTATATACTGGGCACTGTTTACAAATATAGGTTCACTTCATCTTCACAACAATTCTAAGAGTTATCACTATACCAAATTTACAGGAAACTGAAGCAAACAGGGGTTAAGTGACTTGTCCAAGGTCACAGAGCTAGTAAGCATCTGAGACAGGATTTGAGTTCAGATATTCCTAGCTCCAGGCCCAGAGCTCTATCCTCTATGCCATCTAACTGCCATCTTTATGGAGATTTCATGAAAAGACTTGGGTGATAGCCACTGATGGCAGGTATGTTGATACTAAAGGAACTATATCCATCTAAGCATTTAAGGAATTATGATGTAAATGAAAACAATTGGTTTATTTTGAATATGTTAACATTTTACAAAAATTTGGATAGAATGGAAAAGTCTAGTCTAGTGCTTTTACAGGTTTAGAAAGTGGCTGAGGAAAGCCACATTGTTAGCTTTTTCATAAGACTATTTCAGATCAATACTTGTAACAGATGGATTGGTGGTACCCAGTAAGACACTTTTTTTTCAAAAACAACATTCACATACCCTGCTTTTGCAACAGTATATATTCTAAGTCAAGGAGAAGTCACATTGTTATCTATTGTATCCCTCAATAATGATGATGAAATTAGTTAAATGAATGTATATGGGTGTATCATAATTAGTCCAGAATGTTTGCTTGGAAAAACATCCCAAGATGTTAAAGGACCACCTTGTCCTTTGTATGAGGTCAAGAGATCTCCAAAAGAGAAAGGACCCCTCTTTAGTACAGCAATCACTCATCAATACCATAGGCATGATACCTTGAGGAAGGTTACTTAGAAATCCAGAGTTGGTTATATTCTTTTTTCTTTTACTGGAGGGCTTTCTCAGTGAAGACAGTTGGACACAGGCCTGAGAATTAAAGGAGTTAAATTTTCCTAGTTCTGCCAATTCCATTCAGTTCAACAAGCATTATAAAGTACCTATTATATGCCAGAACTATGCTAGAAACACTGGGGATACAGACAAAAAGCCTTCAAGCTTACATTCTACTGGGGAAGCTTGTATTCTATGTACTTAATGGTTCCAACTGGGCAAGCTCTTCACTCTTCACTATTATATTTTCTTTGTAAAGTGTGGATAGCGACATTGAAAATGAGGAAGATTACAACAATTTAGATCTATCCAAGCCTTGAGGTTCATGTCTCCCAGTATTTCAAGTAGAGTAATTCCAAGATTTTCAGTTAATATAGCAAAATGCCAAGTCAGATCAAAAAGAAAGAAGAAGAAAGACTCTGAGGCTATTAAGCTCAGTGAAAATCATCCCTTTCTTTCTAACAACCTTTTGATGTGTTTTTCTTCTGTATCTTTCTCACAGTGCCTAGTTCCCCAAGGGGCAATTCAAAATACTGCAGTAAAAATGATTTCCATGCCCAGTACAATGGCCTATAGCCATTCTCTTCAAATCTCCTCTGGGACTCCAAGTTTCCCTTGTATCCAATTTAAGTTTCTTTAAAACTGCAGACACCAATCACCAGACGTGTCAAATAAACTCCTGTGCCCTTAGTAGAAACAGGATTCATGAAATCAATACATCACCTTTCCTTTATATTTTTACCTCTATTCCCTTTTTAAGCCTATGGTTTAGTTTATTTTCTCATTTCCAACTTCAATGGAGCTTCATAAGCCTGAAGCAATGAATGATCCATCAACCCAACCTTCACTGTTATCTTCTCCAAACCTCTCCTCAAGGTTCACTTTGTTTAGAATGCTGAACTGAGTAGCTCCAACATTTCTGAACCATCCCCAGAAATATATAATACTCTGACTGTTCTAGACTCCCATTGTAATATAATGTACATGTTTTATTGTCCTTTGAGGTAGAAACTATACGATATAATGTAAAGAATATTTAATTGAGTCAAATGCCCTGGGTCCAAGTCCTAATGAGAAAGCCCTTGGTCTGGAGTCAAGACTTGTTCAGTCGAGTCCAACTCTTCATAAACCCCCTGGACTATAGCATACCAGGCTCTTCTATCCTTTACCATCTCTCTAAGTCTGTCCAAAGTTCACGTTCATTGTTTCCATGATATTATTAGCTCAGAGTGAATGTAAATAATAACTGTTTCTCTTTTGGCTAGCAACCCTGAGGGTCTTCCCCTCCCAGTTTGATTTTTTAAAAATGTATTAAAGGGGTCATTCCATGACTCACTTCTTAAAAAGGCCCATTCACTGAATGGGCATTGCCTCACTCAAAGTAGAACTTGGAAAGACCTTAGCTTAAAAAGGCCAAGGTCTCCCACTGCAACCTATGCCATTGATCTGATCTATATCTGGCCACTGAACCCAGATGGCTCTGGAGGGGAAAGTGAGGCTGGTGACTTTGCACAGCCCTCACTCATTCTAATCCAATCCAATTACGAGTCATGTCATCATCTTCCTGATGTCATGTTCTTCTTCTAGAGTAAAGGACAAACCATACAACCACAACTATCTAACCATCTCATCCTCTGCCTTCCCTTTCTCCTTTTGCCTTCAATCTTTCCCAGCATCAGGGTCTTTTCCAATGAGTCCCATTTTCTCATTATGTAGCCAAAGTATTTAAGCTTCAGCTTCAGTATTTGATCTTCCAGTAAATAACTTGAATTAATTTATTTAAGAATCAATAGATATTTGATCTCCTTGCTGTTCAAAGGACTCTCAAAAGTGTTTTCTAATACCACAATTCAAAAGTATTGGAATCAAAAGAGGTCTGGGTTAAAATCTACCTCTGTAGATTTATAGCTGTGTGATTGTGAGGAAGTCATTCAGCACTCAGTTTCTCTGTCTATAAAGTAGAGATAAGAATGCCTGGAGTGTATACCTCACTAGGTTGTCCTGAAAATTAAAGGAGATATTATATAAAGTGCTTTGTAAACCTTAAAGAGGATTTAGATGCCTATGTATCGACTAACTTGGGTAAACTACTTAGTCTCTTTAAGACTCAGTTTTCTCATCTGTAAACGGGAGATAACCCATGCCTATACTACCTACCTAGTAATGTTGTTATGAAGAAAGTTCTTTGAAAACTGTTACATTTTTATAAATATGAACACAATTGTTATCCTTTCTTCCCTTCCTGATTTCCCTTCATTTTATATAATTTTGATTGTAAGTACCAGCATAGAGACTTTCAATCTTTTCTTTGGTATAACATCTGTTCACCGTTAATGGTTAATATTTATTACTGAGGATAATGAAGAAGATAAAAGCAATTATGATTATAGATGTTAAGAAAAGAATGCTTTAGGGAATATATGTCAGTAATGATGCCATGCACTATGGGCTACCAAGGTCCACTTCATTCTTCAGGAGAAGGGAGGGAGGGAGCCCCATTTCCCAGCTGCAACCAAACAGATTGGTACAGTAGGAAATAAAGAAAAGCATCTTTGTCATCAAATGGGGCTCAGTTTCTTAACAAATGTGCCTTGCTGGAATATATAGACTCACCACCTAAAAATAGCCATCATTCGATGAAATATGCTTTTTAAAATTTGGAAATAATTCCACAAAGCACAAAAGCTTGAGCAGAGAATATTAAAATACAACTTGATCACATGTTAACAGATTTAGGGACTACTAAAATCCAAATAGTCTAATGATGTCAATAATTAAATGTTTTAATTTTTGCATCACATGAATAAAATACTCTTCTAGTACTATTCCTAAATAAAGCTCCTATGTGCTACCCTGACTCCCCCCCCACTTTAGTTTCTTTTATGTTGCTCTTCTAATGCATAACCTACTCGTCCAAAATACCAGTTCTTTCTGATAGATTCAGTCCTTTTTTGAGATTACCCTAAATATAGCAGAGTGGTGGGAAGCCAGTGCCATGATGGTCTCCATGGCAACAACTACCTGTCTGCTTCTGGGGCCCTATGCCCACTGCTGGGCAATAAGAAATCAGGAGGTCCCAACTGAAATAGAAGCTAGAGGCTGGAACCTTGCTTACTCCAGTTCTGGTGCCCATTTCATATGAACTCTGAAGCAGTGTGAACCTTGGCCTTGCATTGACAGAGACACCTTACTAATGACACAGGTCAAGAGACTCAGGAACAAACATCATCATGGACATCACAGCAGCACAATATCCCTCAGGCTCACCTAGTCTCTTCCTTGAATTAATTTCACCAGTTGTCATCATATGATTATTTGTTGTTGTTGTTGTTATTTTGTTTTGTGTTCAATTGGTGAATGAACAAACATTTATTAAGTTTCTACCATGTACCAAACACCATAATGGGCACTGAGGGAACACATACAAAAATGTGACAGCCCTTGCTTTCAAGGAGTGATATAGACATGGGGGGGATACAACATAAATTGGGGGTAAGGCATGGAAGGAGAGAGTTTTGGTCAGAGGTCATAGAAATTATGAATGGAGCCACAAAGCAAAAAGATTGTCACTTCTTCCAGTAGCAACTTATCTATCAACAAGCACTATTTAAGGTATTATTATACCTTATATACTGTGCTATGTATTGGGAAGACAAAGATAAAAGTGAAAGAGAACCTGCCCTCAAGGAGCTTACATTCTATTGAGGGAGACATGAATGTATACAAAATAGGTTCGAGAAAATCTGGCAGGGAGGAAAGAACAAATGCCAGGGGGAGTCAGGAAAGGCTTCATGTGGAAAGTAGCATTTGAGGTAAGTTTTAATGGAAACTAGGGATTCTAAGAGGCAGGGGTGAGAAGGGAGTTCATTCTAGACAGGAAAGTGGGATGTGGAGTGTCATGTATGAGAAACCTTAAAAAGTCAGTTTGGTAGATCATAGAGAATGTAAAGAGGAGTAACAGATAATGACAGTGGAAAGGTAAGTTGGGACCAGGGAGTATAAAGTTTTAAATGTCAAACAGAGGAATACATATTCATTTCTAGAGATGACATAGAGCCAGTGAAATCTAATGAGGAGAAAGGGGAAACCCATGATCATTTAAGAAAACCACTTTGGTAGATATGGAGAGGTTAGATTGGAATGGGTAGAGATTTGAGATAGGAAGTCTGATTAGGAAGTCATTGCAATAAACCAGGCAAGGATTTGAACTAAGGTGGTAGAATATTATATATGTATATATGTGTATATATATATGAGAGAGACAGAGAGATTGAGAGAGACAGAGACAGAGAGAGAGTATTACTGAGGATACAAAGTATATAAAGCACAGTAGATAACAATAATCCCCCTATTGGATAGGATCTGGTTGACTGGTGGATGGCTAGATGAGATGTAAAGGATGGTATGGACCAGCTTGATAAATTTGTTTAATTGAGTTTCCACTCACTCACCCATTAGTTAAGAGAGCTCAGTCCCAGTGTGGTGTCCCAAAACTGAGTGGATAAACTCATAGGGCCTAGCCTCTGGAATTTAAAGTCTGTAAAGTATCTCACTATTCTGGGTGAAAAGGGGGAACAAGAGGGTAGACAGTAAGATCTATCAGCTAGGATGATGCTGGTTTCCTGTTATTTTGTCCTGGGGGGGAGGGGAGGAGAAGGGAGCAGGGAGAAGGAAGGGTAGACTTCCATCTTTTTATATGCATATTGTATTTATATTCTTTTTTACATTCCTTCCATTTCCCAATCACACCCCTACCCCCATACCCTCCCTCACAACAAAGTCCAATTAAACAAACAAATTAACACATTGGCTGTGTCTGACAATGTGCCATCTGCTCTTTCTCATAATCACATACAGACTGGTTTAATCCAAGAGACAGCAGTCCCCTTCACATGGAATCATAGGACATTAGGGCTGGAAGGAGCCTTAGGGAGCATGCAGTCCAATCCCCTCCCCCACCCTACCCCTCATATTGCTTATGGGTAGATAAAGACTCAGAGTGGTCATTAATTGGTTCTTCTAAATATCCTGGTAGGAGTACCAGTGTAATCAGCTACCACATGGTGTTCAACCATCAGCTGTTCATGTCAAGTCAGCCCAGTGACAACATTAGGGAAAATGTGCCTATATTCATTACAAGATACTATTTAATGCCCTCATCTATCTCTGTGTCCATAGCATCCTATTCTCCCTTATCAGTACGTCCCCTCCAAGACATTCACACTCTCCTTCTTGTCTCACAGCATTTACAAACATCCCTCCTTTTTTAGCAGTCTGGAAAGCTGTTGATTTATTTTCTGTTGGAGAAACAAAATAAATGGCGGACCTACATAAAGAAAGACTTCCATGGTTTAGCTTGATGTTTCTCTATATAGCACTACCTGAAAATTTTAACCATTATATCATCATAACTTTGTAAGTGAACATGTGACAATATGACAACTGTGACAACCCATACATATATTAATTAATATGTTGTAACATTAAATATAGTTATTATATATTATAACATAAAGTAACATATTATAATATAGTAGTGATGATACATTATAATATAGCCTATAGATGTTATATTATTATAATTATATTTCATATTATATAATAGGTATTAGTAATTAACAAAATATGTAATTTATATTATAAGAATTACTACCAATCATTTAATACTGTAACACCTATATATAACATATAGTTACATGGTATAATAAATAGCATATAACTATAATATAAGGTTATAATAACTGGCAGTTATGTAGAGCTTTTATATGTTTTAGGTGTCTAACTATAGGCAAGTCACTTGACTTTCCTTGCTCAGTGAAGGATGGTAGTCTCTCATTCAATGATCAACTCATTACATTTGGTGAGGTTCTTTAGCAGGTCATAGGCTGATGAATTTTTCAACCATAGAAACTCTTAAAGACTTTCTGAGCCATAGAGAAGTTGTAACTTGTGTCAGTAGAAGGAGTAACCGCCATTGAGGTAACCACAGATGTTTGGAGTTTGGAATAAAAATCAAAAGTGACAACCTTGAAATGTGAGGCTGTGTTCAGAGAAGCAATACTCTTAATAATTCCTTCCAACTTCTTTGAACCCTCAGGATTTCGACCAGATGAGTAATTTGCTGGTCCTTGTATATTCTTGTTTATGAGGCTTTTCCATGTGCGACAAATGACCTGAATATAAGGGGCTTGTCCAAAAGGAGCTTTTTTTTTCCTTACTTCTATATACAAGACCTATCAGATCCCTCTGTTCATAGCATTCTGTTGGTTCTTTCTATCTCATCTCAGGAACTACAAGAAGTGTTCACAATTTGGACATCTGACAATGACCTTGGCAAATGCTTAGTCCCACAAAACTTACCCCATCAGCTTCAAGTAAATGTTGCCAGCACACCAAAGGATAACCTGAAGTGCAAATAGCATAGTCCTTGTAGTCTGTGATCTGAGGTAGCTAAACCAAGGATAGGTGGTAGCTAGGAGATAGTTAGGAATAGACAGGAAGCAATTAAGGTCAACAGTCAGTACACAGGATGAGAAAGTCAGTGAAGGAGCTCAAGCACAAGTATAGTTTTTCTAAGCTAGTGGAAACCAATGGAACAGAATTTATAAGGAAGTAGCCAAGTCATCAACCTTTGGAAGACTCCAGAGAGGGAAGTATTGGAAAAGGACAAGACGGGTAATAACTAAATAGTTGATGTTAGATGGAAACATTAGTTAGGATCAATAAGGAAGTTCAAAATCAACCCAGAAGTCAACACATTGTGAAAAGAGTAAATGCCAAAATCAGAAAGAGATAGATCCAGGGGTTAGGATACAAAAACATTTTTGAATTTCAGTTTGTCAGAATCATCAGAAAGTGGGAGTATTCCCTCCACAAAAATGGGTCTGAATTAATTTTCTTTTGAATGGAAAAAGTAGACTGAAAACTGTGAGAGCCTGGCATATTAAGGACCTCAGGGAAACAGAGCATAATACAACCTGTCTGCATCTCATCTCACCATCTTTAGAAAGGTGAGATGGACATTTGTTGCCACTTCTCTGTCTCTTGAGCATCAAGTATTTGAAAAGTGATACACATACATGTAATTTCTTGCGTGACACAGGCAAGTCATTTAACCTGTGTCTTTCTGACCTGATAAATAGGGATAATAATAACACTTGCTTCCCACAGGTTGTTGTAAGAATAAAATGAGATATTTGCTGAGTGCTTCACAAAATTTAAAGTGATATATGAGATTAGGTTCTATTATTATCACTATTATCATTCTCTATCCAAAGGAGGATTCCCAAGATTTAACACATCCACCTTCCCAGTGTATTGGAATGAGCACTGGCCTTGTAGTCCAAGGACACAGGTTCGAATTCCATCTCTTCTGCTTGCTGATAGTGTGACCTTGGATAACCACTCTGTACCTCCATTTCCTCACCTGTAAAATAAGGAGTTTAGACTAAATGATCTCTAAATTCTCTTCTTGTTCTAGATCCAGTGACCTGCAATTAACCCTGTGTGACCCTAGGCAAGTCGCTTAACTCTACCTCAAAAAGAAAAAGCCATATGCTCAAATACTGCCTTAGATACAAGCTGTGTGACTCTGCTCAAGTCACTTACATTCTCTTAGCTTCAGTTTCTTTATCTATAAAATGGGGTTAAGAGAAACAGCACTTCTGTGGAGCTCCAGCCCACACCACTTCAAAATTATGTAAAAGGGGAACTCTGAATGACCTCTGGAGCTCCAGAACCCACAAAATGACACAGAGAAGCTAACTTCCTGATGAGGACAGCCCGGCAGCCTGGCAGGGAACAGCCAGCACAGCACTCTGGGAGCCCAGTCCAGGCCCGTGTGAGTCGGAGATTTTAGCCCCAGGGTGGCTGGACCAGCAGCTGGCTGGAGTGACCCCAGAACACCAGCAGCTGTGGCATTTCCAGAATTATCAACACATAGATACCTAAGACAAAGTGAGAGGTCAGTGACCTATGAACTTTGGGACTGGTTGGGAGAGCTTGTCAGCTTCTTCCCCTGGTGGCAAAAAGCCACTGAGGAGCCAGTGCAGCTTGCACCACATTGCCACATTTCAGCTTCTGCTCCTGGCCTGTGAACTGTAGGGGGATCTGGTGATTAGTCTGGGGGGTAATCACTCTTGCTTTACCTTTCTTGGATCTGGATTGCAGTCTGAGGTGGAGGTCTTGGGGTGTGTGACCAGCTTGCCAGAGTGTGTGGAAGCTTCAGAGAGGGTACCCAACTAAAACCTTCAGCAGTTGAGAAAACCCCAGCATTGGGACAGAAGCTCCCCTGTCTGGTGGCAGAGTCCTACTGTGGCAACAAGCCCAAAGGTCAAGTAATTGAGTGGCGCTCTTTCCCATCTCTCAAGATGGCAGACCAAAAGCCACCCAAGGAAAAGAAGGTCAAAAAGGAAAAAAAAGAGAAAAAAAGGAAGATGTAGCTGAAAAGGCCAAAAAGCCTCGAAAGCATTGCAGTTGGAACCCAGTCCTGGCCCGAGGGATTGGTAGATATTCCAGGTCTGCCATGTATTCCTGGAGAGCCATGTACAAGTGGAAATACGCTGCCCCCCAAAACCCGGATTGAAAGGAAGAAGAAAGACAAAGTGCCTGCTACTATCTCAAAGCCTGTTGGTGGTGATAAGAATGGAGGAACTCAAGTGATAAAGATTCACAAAATGCCTAGGTATTACCCTACTGAGGATGTGCCTAGAAAGCTGCTAAGTCATGGCAAAAAGCCCTTTAGCCAGCATGTGAGGAGACTTCAAGCTAGCATCAAGCCCGGTACGGTTCTGATCATGCTCACTGGCCGCCACAGGGGCAAGCGCATGGTTTTCCTAAAGCAACTGGCTAGTGGCTTGCTACTGGTGACTGGACCTCTGACCATCAACCGTGTTCCTCTGAGAAGGACCCATCAGAAATTTGTCGTTGCCACTTCTACCTGAGTTAACCTTTCAGGTGTGAAAATTCCAAATCATCTTACTGATGCTTACTTTAAGAAGAAGAGGCTCCATAAACCTAGACACCAAGAAGGAGAGATTTTTGACACAGAAAAAGAGAAATACGAGATTACAGAGCAGCGCAAGGCTGATCAGAAAACAGTAGACTCTCAGATCCTACCCCAAATCAAGAAAATTCCTCAGCTCTGTGGCTACCTGTGTTCTGTCTTCTCTCTCTCCAATGGAGTTTATCCTCACAAACTGGTGTTTTAAATGCCTTGCAGAGAACACTTATTAAAATATTTGCAATAGTAAAAAAAAAAAAAAAGTAATTGAGTGGCAACATGCCTAGGCAAAGGAAACAAAATAAACAGAAAAATTCAACATTAAACTTTTATTTTGGGGGCAAAGAGGATCAAAGCATGAAACAGGAGGAGGACTGTGAGGTCAAAAATCCTGCACCAAAAGCCCCAAATGAAAATACGAGCTGGTTATAGGCCATAGAGGACCTTAAGAAGCAGATAAGAGAAGTGGGGGGGGGGGGGGAATTGGGAAGAGAAATGATAAAGATGCAAGAAAAGTATGAAATGAGAGTCAACAGCCTGACTGAGGAAAATAACACCTTAAAAAATAGACTAACTCAAATGGCAAAAGAGGCTCAGAAAGGCAATGAGGAGAAGAATGCCTTAAAAAGCCAAATTTGCCAGATGGAAAAGAATCTCAAAAGCTCACTGAGGAGATTCATTCCTTCAGAGTTAGACTGGAGCAAATGGAAGCTAATGACTTTATGAGAAATCAAGATGCTGTTAAGCAGATCCAAACAAATGAAAGAATAGAAGGCAATGTGAAATATCTCATGGGAAAAACCACTGACCTGGAAAATAGATCCAGGAGAGATAATCTAGAAATTATTGGACTACCTGAAAACCATGATCAAAGAAAGAATCTAGAAATCATCCTTCAAGAAATACTCAAGGAAAATTGCCCTGATGTTTTTAGAACCAGATGGCAAAATAGAGATTGAAAGAATCCACAGATCACCTCCTGAAAAAGATCCCAAAAAGAAAACTCCTAGGAATATTGTAGCCAGGTTCCAGAATTCCCAGATCAAGGAGAGAATATTACAAGCAGCCAGGAGGAAACAATTTCAATATTGTGGAAACACAATCAGGATAGCACAGGATCTGGCAGCTTCTACACTGAGGGACTGAAGGGCATGGAATATGATATTCCAGAGGGCAAAGGAGCTAGGATTAAAACCAAGGATCACCTACACAGCAAAACTGAGTATCATGTTTTAGGGGAAAATATGGTCATTCAGTGGAATAGAGGAATTTCAAGCATTCTTGAGGAAAAAACCAAAATTGAATAGAACATTTGACATTCAGACACAAGAAGCAAGAGATGCTTGAGAAAGTAAACAGGGAAAATAAATCATAAGGAACTTACCAAAGTTGAATGATTTACATTCCCATATGGAAAAACGATAACAGTAACTGATGAAACCTTTGTCAGTATGAAAATAGCTGAAGAAGGGTATATGGGGCATATGAATACAAATGTGAATGTATGTATATGTGTTTACAGGTATACATGGATAGATTGAATTTAATTGGAAGGGATGATACTTAAGGGGTGAAATTGAGAGATGAGAGAAGAACATAACGTGAGGAGATGGGGAGAGACAGAATGGGGTAAACTCATGTAGAAGAGGCAAGGGAAAGTGGTTGCAGGGGAGGGGAAGAACAGGAAGTCAAAAAGGCAAAACCTTATTCTCATTGAATTTGGCTCAGGGAGAGAATGACATATATAAACGGGATATCTCACCCTACAGGAGAATGGGGGGGCGGGGGAAGGGGGGGAGATGATGGAAGGGAGGGCAGGCTGGAGGGGAGGGAAGTTGTAAGCACCCACTTTTGAAAAGGGACAGGATCAAAGTAGGGAAGAGACCAAGTGGGAGGTGGGATAGGAGGAAGGGAAATATAGTCAGTCTTCTACAATATATCTACTATGGTAATGTTTTGCATAGCTACACATGTACAACATATACTGAATTGCTTATCTTCCCAGTAAGGGTGGGTGACAAGGGAGGAAGGGAATGAATCTGGAATTTGAGATTTTAAAATAAAATGTTTTTAAAATATATAAATACTATGATTAATACTATTTTGCATATAACTGGGAGACAAGATTTGCAGGCATTGGGGCACGGGAATTCACCTTGCCGTACTGGAAAAGTAGAAGGGGGTATGGGAGAAGAGATGGGAGAGAGTAGATTGGATGAAGGGATATCCTGTGGAACTGCTATTCTGGGGTCGTGGGTAGGGGGAAAATAGAGAAAATGTTGTAACTCAAAATCTGATGGAAATGAATGATGTAAACCAGAAGTTAATAAAGTATCTGGGAAAAAAATGGGGTTAATCATTGTATTTACCTTGAAGGGTTGTGAGGACCAAATGAGTGAAACACTTTGCAAAACTAAAAGTATCAACCATATAAATTGTTAGCATTATATTGATGATGATGATGATGATGATGATGAACCTTAGCAGAGTTAACCTTGGATCAGAACACAGAGAGGCACCATGGCATAGAATAAAAAATTGTGTGGGGTATGGGGACCCCAAAAATCCCCTACCTAGAAAAATTAAAAGTCAGAGGTATCTTGAGGAAGGAACAGGAACTTTATTCAGTTCTGGAGAGAAGAGGGCATCCCTTCCACCAGTATGATCCAGCAGAATGAGGCGTATTACAAAAGACAAAACGATAATTTATGCCCTAATGCAGTCAAGCCTCCTTTCCCCCATCCCTTCTCCCATTGGCTGGGAGGCAGGCTCTCAGTCTTGGCACAAAATCCAACCCAATGGCAGATAACAAAGAAACCCATCACTATCTCCTATTGTCTGGGAGGCAGGACAGGGAGCCAAGGTATTGTTCATGTCCTTATTTGGTAGATGCTAAAGCAAGGGTGGAGGTGGAAGGACCCTTGAAGGGAGCCTGATGCTGATGTGGCAGTAGTAAAAAGGGGGGAAGGGCAAAACTGGCTTGCTCCCACAAAACTTACGGGCTGAGAAGGTTTCAACTTTCTCATTCAGAACTGTGGGACTGGAGTTTGGATGTTTGGCTTTGAATTTTGACTCTGATACTTTTTTTAGCTAAGTAACCAGGAGCAAGTCTTCAATTTCCTCAGATATTAAAAGGGGATAATAAAATTTGCAACGATTATGCTGCATAAATAATTGTGGTTGTGCCGTTTGTCTTTTATTCTCAAAGAAGATCATGACATCATAAAGATGATGTCTTCTAATTGAATTGGACTTTCATGAGTGAGGGCTATGCAAAGTCACCAGCCTCACTTTCTCCTTCAGAGCCATCTGGGTCCAGTGGCCAGATACAGATCAGATCAACTGGAGGTGATCCGGAATGCTGTGGGAGACCTTGGCCTTTTTAAGCTAAGGACTTTCTGAATTCTCACTTTGAATGAGGCAATGCCCATTCAGTGATTAGGAATGTTTAAGATGTAAGTCAAGGGATGGCCCCTTTAATAAAAAAAAAAAAATCAAACTGGGAGGGGAAGACGCTCAGGGTTGCTGGCCAAAAGAGAAACAATCACTATTTGCATTCACTCTAAGCCCAAAATATATTGGCCAACTGTAAGTCCTGGCCCAAGTACTGCATAAATAGGATAGCTAAGTGGCAGAGTGCTAGGCCTGGAGTCAGGTTGATTTTCCAGAGTTCAAATCCAGCCTCAGACATTAGCTGTGTGACCCTGGACAAGTCATTTAACTTTGTTTGCCTTAGTTTCCTCATCTGTAAAATGAACTAGAGGAGGAAATGGCAAACCACTCCAGTATCTCTGCCAAGATAACCCTAAATTGGGTCATGAAAAGAGCCAGACATAACTGAAACTGAATAACAATAACTGCAAAATTAAGAGGAAATCTAGTAATTAGAATGCAAGTCTAGACCCTTTGACTTTAAATCCAACTATATCTACTAGACCAGAGGAAAGCAATCCAATAAACTAATTTGTGCTAAAATGTTATAAATCAATAGCTTAATGCCTTATCTTTACAGGATTTACATTTTAAGTAAGTACTTTTAGAGAAAATGTGTCTCCACAGAGATGTGATACATTATAGTTGATAAAATATCTGTCAGAGTAGTTTGCTGGAAGAGTTGAGGGCTTTCTCAGTCCTCCTCAAATTATTCCATATCTTCCTGCTATATCTCCAGCCTATCCCAGTTCTGTTTGGATACATGCTTTAAAAGAAAAAAAAAACTTTTGTTGATGTGTTTTATTTTTACATTGCAAACATTTATAGATCATTCCCACTTTGTGGGAGATCTCTTGTAACAAATTAAATAAAACTAGTAATGCAGTGACCTCATATGAAAATGCATAAAATAATTCATATCTCTAACTCTCCTAGCTCATGTCTCTATTTTTCAAATTTAAGAGAAATTTCTTTTCTCTCCTTCTAAACCTTACCTCATTGGGGGAAAAAATAAAAGAAAAACAAATTTCCCCTAACAACTATGCATAGTCAAACAACACAAATTCCTTCTGTTGTGAGAGAGACAGAGACAAGGAGAAAGAAGAATGACAGAAAACATTTTGTTGTTTGGTCACGTCTGACTCTCCATGACCCCATTTGGGGTTTTCTTGGCAGAGATACAGAGTACTTTGTCATTTACTTCTCCAGTTCATTTTTATAGATGAGGCAAACAGGGTTAAGTGACTTGCCCAGGATCACATAGCTAGGAAGTTTCTGAGGCCAGATTTGAACTCATGAAGATGACTCTTTCTGGGTCCAAGCCCAGCATTCTATGTACTGTGGCACTACCTAGGTAACCAGAAAATATTTAGGTGAGGTCAAAGGAGGAAAGCTGTCATTGGAGTACTATAGACCACCTGGACAGAAAGAGGAACTAGATGAGGAGTTGAAGGAATATCACAAGTCTGGCACAGAGGAATTTCATAGCAGTGATAAGGGACTTATTTATCCAGAAATCTGCTCTCTCTACCTAAAAAAGGGTAATTAGTAACTACTGATTTGGCGTAATGATAATTTCATCTTTCAAAAGGTGGAAGAATCAACAAAGAAAAATTCTATTCTGGATCTGATTCTCACTAACATGGAAGAACTGATTGCTGGGTGGAAATAATGAGAACCTTGGAAAAAGTAATTGCTTCCTCCTAGAGTCTATGACAGAGAAGGGGGAAAACCAAGCATAGCCAGGCTTGTACCCTAGATGCTGGGAGAGCTGATTTCAAAAGATTCAGAAAAAAAATATAAGAATGAACTAAAGTTCTATAAGGGAAGTCATCCAAGGCGGGATGGTAAACTTTTTTTTTTGCCCTTTTATTATGTTTAATTTAAATGATGGCTGTAGAAAAAAAGGAATGATGACAAGTCAAGGAGTGCCTAAACACAGAGTTCAAAATTCTTGAATAAAAGTCTGGCAAAGACTACCAGTGTGTTCCAGCAGAGATTGCTGACTTTTTTTTTTTTTTTGCTACTTAGGATGGAGAACTCCTGATAATAAAAATTTTGAAGACACAATGAAAACAATCCAGATGAGGAATTGGGAAAGGGGATTGCCTGAAGCAACTAATGTGAATACATACAGAACTCACCAAACAACTTAGATTTTTAAAATAAATGTACACAAGTGGAAGCACGAAAAGAAGATGAATATAAAAGGTGTGATTCTTTATGAACAGTGTAAGAAATGCAAGAATGAGCTGAGGTTGACTAGAGATTCCAAGGACAACAAAAAGGTGTTCTTCAGCTATATTGGGTGAAAAATGAGGATCAAATAAGCAATGGAACCTTTGGATGGGGCACAGAGAATCCAGAACTGTTCAATACTTAAGTTTGTTTATATTCATTTCTCTACAAAAGAGACTGGCGTTGACATTGAAAATGACAGAATGAAACAGAGAATTGATACCCAAGATATGTAATAAGACAGCAAGAGTATCTATTGGATCTTGATGAATTCAAGTCACCTGGCCCAGATGGACTTCACATTTGAGTTCCTAAAGAACTAATAGATGCAACTGTTGAGCCACTATCAGTGATATTTAAAAAGATTGTAAAGGACAGGAGTGGTAGCACAAGACAGCAGAAGAAAAAATGTCTCAATTACCAAAAAAAAAAAAAAAAAAAAAGAGGAAAAAAATCTTTTAACTATAGTCCATTGAGCTTAACTTGGTTGAAAAATTCTAGAATTGAGCACTAAAGGGATGGTGGATGAATATTTAGAAAAGGAAGTGGTAATTCCAAAGAACCAGCATGGTTGCATCAAAAACAAGTCAAGGCAGACCATCCTCATTTCCTTCTTTCTCAGCATCTCTAAAGTAAAAAGGAGGAGAATCTTATGGGTAGAGTAAACCAAGATTTTAGCAAAGCTTTTGATAAAGTATCTCAGACTATACTTGTAGAGGATATTGAAAGATATGAATTACATGCAATCAGATTAATTCAGAACTGCTTAGATTACTCAAATAATAATTGTTACTAATTAAATTACAACATGGCAAGATATCACTAGTAGGATCTGTGCTTAGTCTTATGCTATTTAGCAATTTTATCAATGACTTATAATAAAGGCATAGATGATAATGGTCATCAAACCTCCAAATGACACTAGGTTGAGTAATAGCTAACACAATGGATGATGGAATCAGGATCCCAAGGGCTCTTGACAGACTGGAGTTGTGGGCTTAATCAAATAAGATGAAATCAACATTGCTTATTGTAATATTTTGCATTTAAGTACAAAAGAGCAACTTCAAAAGTTTAAGGTGAGGGAAACATAGATAGACAGTTGTCCTAAAAAAGGTCTTAAAGTTTTATTGGACCATAAGCTAAGATGAGTCAATAGTGGGATGTGGCAGCCAGAAAAGCTAACGTGAACGTGGGTTGCATTAAACGTGGCAATAATGAGGTGTCAGTCCGACTGTTCTTGGCAGACCTCATCCACAACCTTGTTTCCATTCCAAACAGCATAATTTATGAGGACATCACTAGACTGGAGAATGTCTTGGAGGAGGGTTAACAAAGGTGTCTACATCACATGAATATCAAATGAAGGAACTGATTGTTTAGCCTGGAGAAGAGAAGGTTCAGGAAGAATGAGAGTTATCTTCAGGATTTTGAAGGGCTGTCATAGGGAAGTGTGATCAGACTTGTTCTGTCTGGCCCCAGAGGGGAGGACCAAAAGCAACAAGTGGAAGCTGGAAAGAAGAAAATTTAGAGTACCTGTCCAGAAAAACTTCCTAATGATCTGAACTGTTTAAAAGTGGCATTGACTTCTTCCTGAGGGTGATGAGTCACAACTCCTTAGAGAAGGGACCTGCAAGCAAGTCTTGACTATTTGTGAGGTACATTATGGCAGGGATTCATTTTGTTTATGGGCTAGACTGGTTGGTCATAGATATCCTTTCCATCTCTCAAATTCTGTGATATCATGGTCCTCTACACTACCTCCTTTTCTGAGTTTAAGTACTTTGGGCAATTATAGCCTCATCATGATCTGAGTACCTACAGTAGCAGCTGCCACAGGTACCACTGGGAATACCCCACTAGCTCCCTCATCAGCATCCCTGCCTCCTGGATCACTTTATGGCTACAGAAGATGCGCTTTGTCGGGTGAGCTATGTATTCCAGAGCAGTGCTGGTGAGAAATCCTAGAGAAAGATAAAGAGTGATCACAGATCTAAGAATAGAACCAAGACAAGGAAGTATCATAGGAGCCAAGAGAAGAGTTTCAAAAAGAAGGAAATGGTCTTAGAGAGGACAAAAAGGATGAAAAATTGATAAAGTCATTAAATTCAGAGATTTGTCACAGATGACTTTTAAGAGAGTAGTTTCAACAGAATGGTGGGAATGGAAGCCAGATTACAAGGTGTTGAGCAGAAAGAAGAAGAAGGAGGAGGAGGAGAAGGAGGAAGAGGAGGAGGAGGAGGAGGAGGAGGAGGAGGAGGAGGAGGAGGAGGAGTAAGTGAAATCAATGAATGTAGTTTGGAGGATTTGGGCAGTGAGAGAAGAAAGACAGCTCAGATAATTCAAGAAAAGCCACAAAATTTAAGCAAGAGCTGGTTTGTTGGGTTTTTTTTTTAGACTAGGGGAGAGCAGAGACTATTTATAGGCAGAGGGAAAGAATTAATGAAGAGGAAAACTGAAGATGCAAGAAAGAGGGGTTAATTGAGAGAAGGATTCAGAGGAAGTGGGAGGAAACAGAATCAAAAATAGGATTAAAAACATAGGATCAAATCCTCCCAACAGGTGTGAGGATTAGCTTTGTAAAGAGTAAGAATATTTCTTAGCCACAAAAGAGAAAGAGGAGCAGGTGGGTGAAGGGAGAAAGATTTTCAAGTGGAAAACAGTAAAATGTCAGATAGTCTTAATCTTCTCATTAAAGTAGTCACTGAGCTCAACTGTGAGTCAAGAGGAGGTGTTTCAAGATCTCTTCTTCTGACAAGCTGATTCTGTTCAGAGGCAGAGGGGAGGATGATCACTGCCTCTCAGCTTCCCATTCAAAGGAAGCCATGTTGAGCACACTCTTGAGCTCCCCACCCCCACCGTGGCTGTTCCTAGCTCTCCCACTTGGACTGTTCCTCCAGCATTTTGACCTTGGTATGATCACATCTGCTCAGTTTTCCTCAGTCCCACTCCTGAATAACCACTTGCCACTTATGACCTGACAAGTTTCACTGTACCTCTTAAAATTCAAGCAATTCCCAAAGTTGATGAATTTCAAGGTGCAGTCACACTTGTAGGTGACTGAAATGGAATGAAGCTGAATTCGTTCAGCTTGACGATGTCAAGGTCTCTTAGGCTAAAGTGCTAGAAAGGACATTAATGTGAATGATGAAGTCACCAAAAAGGATAGCAGGGAATGTAAAATAAGACTGTGAGTAAGATGCTAAAGTCACTGAGGAAGTTGGGCAAGCATCCTGGGGATGGTAAGAAAATGATATGATTAAATGGGATAGAACTGGACTTGGGATTTCACTGGTTCTTTTTAAAGTTCTCAGGTAAAAAAACTCCTTCTACCAACTCAGGTCACCACCTTCTCTGAAATTCATAGTCTTAGAAAGTTACCTTAAACAATGAGTTTAAACTCCTGGTTCAAGGACACACACAGTCACATGCCAGAGACAGGATTTGAAACTAGGTCTTCCTGAGTTTAAGGATGGTTTTCTATCCACAATGTCATACTGCCTCTCTGATCTGATGGCATGACTTTTAAAGAAGGATTATTAAATAAGGGCAGAACCATGGTTTAGAAAAGGGGCTCATAACCTGGGGTCCATGGATTATGTCATCATTTCAATAGAATTTTCCTCTGTGATCCAAAAAATCCTAAAATTTTGCCTTATTTTACATTTATCACTATTCTGAGAAGTCAAGTTAACAAGCAATGACTGACTACATTTCAGGAAAAAACCAGCCCTTGCTTGCAAGGAGCTCACAGTTTAATGGGGAGATGACATGTACACAGCTACAAACAAACAAGATGCACTTAGGTTAAGATAATCTTAGCAGGAAGGCATTAGAATTAAGGGAGACTGGGAAAGGCTTCTAAGTGGTCCATGGGTTTCACCAGACTAGCAAAGATGTCTATAACACACATAACAAAAAAAAGTTAAGAATCCTTGGTCTAGCAACAACAATGGGAAACAAGGAATATCCCTATCATTCTGCCTCTGTCATTTAATCACTGTGAGTGGGGAAAGGATCTGCCCTCTACTGAAGAGGGTTTGAGGTATGGTATGCTGGTAAATGTTTAAAAGTAGCTTTCTGGAAAAAAAAAAGGATGCTTTTAAGTTTGATCTTCTTCAATCACTTTCTTAAGTCTAGATAATCAACAAAACAATAAATCAAGCCCTAATTTGTAGGGTTTGCCAACATCTGAGGTGAAAATGCTCACATAGACTATTTAAAAATCGACTCTCCTGAGAGCTAGTTTGAGTTGGCTCCAGCACACTCCTGGTTGAGAGGGAAGGTTTCAATGAGGAATCCACAGCACTTATAGAAAGGTAGAAGATGTAGGAAAGCTTGAACACAATAGCTTAAGAGATCCACTGAACAAAGGGAGAAGGTTGAGAGATACTTTGATAGGACATATAAGTAGAAGCAGGGAGAAACAAGGAATTAAGCATCTATTTAGCACTTACTGTGTGATAGGCAGCTAGGTGGTTCAGTGGATAGAGTGTTGGACCTGGAATCAGGAAGACCAGAGTTTAAATCCAGCCTCAGTCACTTACCAGCTGTGTGACCCTGGGCAAGTCACTTAACCTCTGGTTGCCTTAATTCACTGGAGAAGGAAATGGCAAACCCCTCCAGCATCTTTGCCAGGAAAACCCCATGGGCAGTATTGGTGTGCTATGGCCCACAGGGTCAAGAAGAGTTGGATATGACTGAATAACAATGTGATAACGACAAAGTGCTGAGCTCTTTGCAAGTATTACTTCATTTGATCCTCACAACTCTGCAAGGTAGGTGCTATTATTTCCTCATAGCGTTAAGAAAATTCAAGCAAATAATGGTTAAGTGACTTGTCCAGCACATAAGTGTCTGAGGATTTGGACTCGGGTTTTCCTGCCTCCAGCTGCATTGATCTATTATCTGTGCCGCCTGGCTGCTAGAGCCCAAGAATATTGTTCTGTACCACTCAGCATTACATTTGGGATAGTTTATACAATAAACTGACACCAGCACTAAAATTGGCATGGGCTAATGGCAAACTTTAAAGATGACAGCAACTTGTGATATTCGGCATTATTTTTTGTTACATAGATTTCAATCAAAAGCAGTAAAATCCAGGTTTACATGGGTTTTGTTTATCTGTTTTTTTCCAGTGTGATTAGGGACAGAAGTAGAAAAGAGACAAGATTAAAAAAATTGATTCTTGTTCATTGAAAAAATAAAATTTTAACTTAAAAAAATGAAATTACACTTTTGTCTCTAGTTCAGCTCTCTATTTCAAAATCTTTTCTCTCCTGTCCTTTCCTTTTTCCCCCTATTCTTTCTTTCCCTTCTATTTTTATCTCCCCACTATTTATTAACATTTAAAAGATTAAAATTTATTTAAATATCAAAAAAGTTAAAATTTAAATCTAAAATAACAATAACGAATATTTAAATACCAATTTAAAGTTTACATATTATTCAACAAATTAAGTAGACACTGTTATTATCCAAGTTTTGCGGGGGAAGAAAATGAGACTGATAAGTTAATTTGCCCAGGGTTATACAGCTAAGAGGCTGTTTCAAGATCTGAACAAGGATCTTCCTAATTCCAAGTACAATGCTATATCTACTGTACCACCTAGCTATTCATAGGAACAAAGCAAGAAAATATGAAAAATAATATAAAATATATGTATATGTAAATATAATTTATAAATATGCTATAAAGTGAATATAAAATAGAAAAATAATCAGAAATTATTTTTTAATAATTGGGTAATTCAAGGATGGTGGTATTGCCTCAGAGCAAGAAATTGGCAAATAGTTACCTTTGCCTCCATTTAATAATCAAATAGGTTTAGAAATCTATCCATGATTTAAAAATCTAAATAAAATATTTTGAGATTTGAACAATCTATCCTTTCCTCTCTTTTGAGGAGACTCTGAGGTCTTCTATATATAATAATCCAGAATCCAGAAGGATCAACGGGAAAGAAAGATGTCCAAAGAACTTGCACTGATTAATTGACTGATTAACTATTCTCCATAACAAAGTTTCCTTCTCTCAAGCTACTTACTTCCACCTTACTTTTACCCTTCCCAATTCATAGAGGCAACACCATTCTGATTGACTGAAGATAAAGGTAGAATCCTTCCTCTTAAAGACTAGGAAAATTCTCAGGATGCCAAGTCACTTGGAGCTTTTATGATGGTATAAAATATGATCAGTAACTCAAAAATATAGCATTTTAAACTTTACAAGATGATCTCCCCATGCCATTCCAGTGAGGTAGCTAGTACAAATATATTAGCTTCATTTTACAGATAAGACAATCAAGACTCAGGAAGGTCAAATGGCTTATCCATCATACATCTAGTTAAGAGGCAGCTAAATGGCTCAGTAGATAGAATGCTGCACCTGGAGTCAAGAAGAGCCATTCAAATCTGCAGTCAGACATTTACTAGCTATATAACACTGGGTAAGTCACATTAAGTGTTAATGCTATCTTAAGTAGTTAATGCTATCCACCTCGGTTTCCTCATCTGTAAATAGGGCTAATACTACTACCTACTGCCCAGGCTTGTTGTAAAGATAAAATTAAATAACACATGTGAGGTGCTTTACAAACCTTTAAAAAGTGTTTTATAAATGCTAGATTGAAGGAGGAGCCAGAGGAGGAAGAGGATAAGGAGTTCTTTATCAGAACTTTCCAACCCAGATAATTTTCCAACCCAGATCTCTGTCCAGAACTGTTTCCCCTATATGACTCTGTATCTCAAGACTCTCAGGAATTAATGATATCCTATGTGATGTCCTTGGGGATAGAACAGGTATGGAAGTAGGCAACTGCCTCTCTTTACTTCTCTCTTTAGCCTTCCCCAGGAAAGGCCCCAGTGAAGTCACATTCTCTAACATCTTCACTCAATCTCTACCTTTTTATATCTTAACTGTTCCAGGGAGCAAAGTGTTCAAAAGGGCCACTAGATTGAAAGTCTGCTAAAAAGTCCTGTGAAAAAATTATCTCGTTCTTTTGCAAGGTGAGAAACTTGAATCATCTTCTAGGGAAGTGCATCTTCATGGTATCTTTCTGTCACAAGGAGCATTTAATCAAACTTAAGTGACATCGTGACACTTGGAATGTCTGGCATTTGTTGGCCACGAGTGAAGAGGGTCAGATTTTTCAGAAAAGGCTTCAGATTAAAGAATTTCAATGTGAATGATGCTTTCTACCTTCTCTTGTACTGATCATCAGTAGATTAATAAGGTTTCAATTTTAAGGTCCTGTGGCTAGGTACTTGGAATCTCTACTGATTGTACTTCATTGGATTTGATAATAAGACACATAATACTTTGGGTACACTTAAGCAGCTTTTCTTGCATAGATCTAGATGGTTTTCTCCCTCTCAATATCTATCTATATGGATATATACATGTATATATATATATATATATATATATATATATCCATTTATGAGGAAAAGATGGTACAAACATTCAATAACATTTGCAATGTAGCATAAAAAATAGCGACAAACAGCAACACTTCTAGGGCTTTATCCCAAAGATATCACACAACTAGGAAAAGGACCCATATGTACAAAAATACTCATAGCAACTCTTTTTGTGGTGGTAAAGAATTGGAAATCAAGGGTATGCCCATCAATTGGGAAATGGCTGAACAAGTTGTGGTGTATGAATGTAATGAAATACTATTGTGCTGTAAGAAATGAGGAGCAGGTGTGCTTCAGAATATCCTGGACTTATAAGAACTGATGCTGAGTGAGGGGAGCAGAACCAGGGGATTGTTGTACACAATTACAGACACATTGTATCTGTGATGACTAACTTTGATAGACTGGGCTCTTCTCAGCAATACAAGGCTCCAAGACAACTCCAAAAGACTCATGCTGGAAAAAGCTATCTGCATCCAGAGAAAGAATTACAGAGCTTGAATGCAGATTGAAACAGACTATTTGCTCTCTGTTTTTTGTTTTGTTTCTTCTTTCTCATGGTTCATTACATTGGTTATAATTCTTCACAACATTAATAAAGTGAAAGTATGTTTAATGTGAAGGTAATTTTAGAACTTGTATTAGATTGCATATTATCTTGGAGGGGAATGGGTAAAGAGAGGGAGAGGGAGAAAACTGTGGAACTGAATGTTGTAAACTAAAAATAAATAAATAAACTACGTTATTTATAAAAAATAGTGACAAAGCTAAGTGTATTCAGCAATGGGGATACAAAGAATGAAACAATCTCTATTCTCAAAGAACTTATTTTCTAATGGGGGAGGCAATTACAGAACAAATATAAAGAATAAGTAAAAATGAATTGATTTTTTTTTTTGCTTTTTGGAGGGGGAAGGCAGGGAAATCAGGGTTAAGTGACTTGCCCAAGGTCACATGGATAGTAAGTGTTAAGTGCCTGAGGCTTAATTTGAACTCAGGTCCTCCTGACTCCAGGGCAGGTGCTCTATTCACTGTGCCACCTAGCCATCCCTATGAATTTAAATTTTGTTGTTATTCAGTCATGTCTAATTTTTTGTAACCCCATTTGGAGTTTTGTTGGCAAAGATACTGGAGTGGTTTGCCATTTATTTCTCTAGTTCATTTTACAGATGAGGAAATAGAGACAAACAGTTAAGTGACTTGCCCAGGGTCACACAGCTACTAAGTGTCTGAGGCTGGATTTGAACTCAGAAGATGACTTTTCCTTATTCCAGGTCCAGCATTCTATCCACTGCACCACCTAGCTGCCCAAATAAAAATAGTTAAGATCAAGATCTTATGTTGTGGAACAATACTTTATGTGGTTTTTTTTTCCCTAGCCCTATTATAGTATAGGGCTACGGATGGTACATGTCATGAGCTGGGGCACTGAAAGGGTGTCTAGACCCAAAGTTTCTAGCCTAAATATATAGAGCTGGATGTTCAAAAGCTGGAGTGAGTGGCCAACAATGCAGAGCACTCAGTTGAGGGGCAAAGGTGAAAGGAGGTGTCCATACTAGAAGCCAGTGGCAGTATGGCTACAGATTCTAAGGAATAAACAGAAAGACAAGGTCTGGTGGTTTTGCTGCATTCCATTTCCTACAGACACAAGTATGCATATTGCTAGGCCCAGTCACAGAAGGCAGAATCACTCTTTTCACCTCCCATAAAATAGTTGAAACTGGGCAACTCCCAATGGCACTGGTAGCATTATTATCTAAGGCAATGGCTATCTCTAAGCTTTAGGGACAGAAGCTTCCATATCATAATCATCTGAGAAATGGACAGTTGAAATACAAAGTCCAGATTTATAATGTGGTTATTGATATTCTGATTGTGAGAAAAATTAAATGGGGGTGGCTAGGTGGTGCAGTGAATAGAGCACCAGCCCTGGAGTCAGGAGGGCCTGAGTTCAATCCAGCCTCAGACACTTTGACACAAAAATTAGCTGTGTGACCTTGGGCAAGTTGCTTAACCCCAACTGCCCTTCCTCCCCCTCCAAAAAGCAAAAAATAAGAAAAGAAAAGAAAAAAATTGACTTGTTATTTAAAGTTTTGCTATGTGACTTGAGGAACAGGTGGAATTTTTTGGGAAAAAGCCAAGTAACTTTTTAAAATGTATAGCATACCTTAAAAATTGTTGTTGTTCACCCTTCATTCTTGAAGAAGATCAATAGCATCATGAGGGTGATGTCTTGACCTGCTCATGAACTGGATTTAAGTGAGACAGTTGTACAAAGTCATCAGCCTCACTCTCTCCTCCAGAGTCACTAGTGTCCAGTGGCAGGACAAAATCGATATGACTGACAATGACCCCATCTTTAAAATATAGAGTAAACAAAGGTATGTCACATTGCCCTTAAAGAGAGCTTTTCAATTAGACTTTGAGTTCACACAATGGTGAGGGAAGAGACTAGCAGATCATTTGAGGAGGCTTTAGACATCATAATCCTATGAGATAGAATCAGGAGGTATAAACTAGTTAAAGAAAGAAAAGAGGAAAGCAAGAGATAGGAGAAATGGGATACCTTAGAATGCTCTTGATTATTTGGGAGCAGTGAACTGAGGATGAACAGACTAATATGGGGACACCAGTCCTTCAACTACACTAGGAGGATGAGGACCCAGGAAACTGACTCCATGAGGAAAGAACTAGAATTCCAGAGCCGAAGCTGGCCTCAAGGGGTTGTAATAAATTCCTATTGTACTAACTGAGAAAAGGCTGAGAGAAAAAGGGGGAATAACTGCCAGTTTTCTATCAGTCCTCTCCTCCCACGTGCTAATAAATCATTTCCTCACACCCTCTTATGTTTTCCCTGGGGGTTTTCTTCTCAATCTTTAGGGGTGTAAAAGATTATGTCCTTTTGTATATGGGGGCAGTGAACATTGTATTATTTAATTCCTTCTTGTTATTTACATTGATTTAATGTTTTTATTAAATACTTAAAATTGGTTGGTGGATCTTCCTCCCATAAATAGACACTGTTGTATTGGTGGGGGTTGGGCTGTGATTTGCAAGACTGATTAGCCAAAACCACCCAAGCTACAGCTGGGGAAAAATAACAAGAAACTCCAATATCAGAGTGCTCAGGGGTCCAATTTTTACAACCAAATTCCCTATATTAATGTCATTGTCATCTCTGAAAAGTATTTGTGGTCTGTTCCCAACATCTGGATGACACTGTATTTAACTCTGAGGAACTCAAACCCTGTGTAGGCATGCCTGTTAATCCAAAGGCGTGCACAGAACATTTCTTTAGGGTGTATACCCAGGGAATTTTATTTTGTTTTAAGGTGAACATTTATTAAATACTCAATCATAAAGGACATTATTTTCATTCACCAAACTAAAGAAACCAAAACAACTGAACAAAATTTTTAAAAATAATTTTATTTAAAATGCAAATTCTACAAAGGGGTCCTTTCAATCCAACCTTTTCCTTTATCAAAAAATATAGAATAACCCTTTCAGTTTTATCTTTTTGACTAAAAAAACTTTTAAAAAATATATCCTGTTCCTCCAGCTTCACATTCTACTATGAAGAATCAGTGTTGGAATTTAAGGGCTGGTGCCTAGAGGCATATCTTTTAATAATTTTAACTTTTTTTGACCTTCCTTGCCTATGCCAACTAGAGTTCTAGGGCCACATAGGATTGAGTTTGATCATGGAAAACAACATCGTCAGAAGAGTCAAAGATGAAAGAAAGATCTAGTTGATTTTTCCCCCACAGAGCTGGTACTGGCTGGAGTCCTTGGGCTGGTGCCCCCAGGAAGTAGGAAGGAAATAAAAAGTCTTCTGAGACCTGAATAGGAAATGAACTCTGCCAAGGAAAAATGCCAGCAGAACAGGCAAGACAGAGACATGGAAAGAGTTTGAAAGGCACCAGATGCACCACCTTCTTCTTCCCACATCCGAATTTTACAAAACTGACAGAGGAGAAGCAAGGGAAAAGAGGAAGAAGGAAGCCAGAGAAGTGATGATGGTGGTGATTACATTACTTTCACTTACTATTATTGATAATAACTAGCACTTATATGTATCTTTAAAGTTTTCAAAGCAATTTATATATGTGTGTATATATGTATATTATGTATACATACATATGTATATGCATATACATGTGTATATAATTTTATCCTGACAACAATCCTGGAGGGAAGGTGATATTAAATTGAGGCAGACAGTGGCTTAGGCAGTGTCTTGCCCAGGATCACACAATGAAGTGTGTGGAGGCAGATTTAAACTTAGGCCTTCTTCCTGACTTTGAGGCCCAGTACTCTATCCATTGGGCCATCTACCTGCCTCTGGGATCCCCAAAGACTTCCACCCCTGTTGGAAGTCAAATCCTAAAGTTCTATACCACAATGAGCACATTGCTGACATAGGAGGTGTGCCCCCACCTACAATTAATTCGAACAATACCTCTAGGTTAGAGAAGGTAGCAAGTATGGGTTTCTCTGGTCTCACTTCCATCCTGTCACTCCAGATCCAGTCCTGTCACCCTGGGCTCCTCATTTGTGAGAGATCTCCCCACCTAGCCCTACCCAGTCTATAATATTATCTTTAACTCTTTTCACTGCCAACCTTCAACTCCACCCTTTCCACATCTAGCTTTGGGAATCATAGTGGAAAACTTCCTCCACAGGAAATAAACTTACTTTCATCTTAAATCATTTTATTTTCCATTCCTTCCTTTTTCCTGGCTCTCACTAAAGACCTGGCTGCCTCCCAATAGATACAGCTTTCCTGGTCACTATTTCCCACATGGGTCTCACTTTCACTCATTCATCCCAACTCACTAGTGAGGTTAGGAAGTTGGGATATTTCTTGTTCCCTACTGCCACTTCCAAGATCACCCTCTACCACTACTCAGTGAGCGATTTTCCTTTCAGATTCACTAAACCCATATCTACCACCCATTCTAAATTCTGGTAACTGATCATAATCTATTGACATTCCACCTCTCCTTCTGCCTTACAACTCCAAACCCTGTTCTTTACCTTCACCATGACCTCCAATCCCTCAGCCCCTCAGTTATTTCCCAGGCCTTTGCCTCTACGCTCATCTCCTTTGTGAACCAGTTCAACTTTTTATTATCCTCTTCTCTCAAGCCCCTTATCCTATCAATGATCCTGCCCCTCTAAGCTTCAACCTTAGATTATACACACTACCCCTTCACCTCATTCCTATTCAAGCAAGTACTGCTAAACAGAGTTGAAGAAACCATAAAACTGCCGAGTGATTCATTACAGATTTGTTATGTAATTTCAAGTGGGTCCTCACTGCAGCAAGGCAATGCTTTCATACCTCCCTAATTCACTCACTAGTCTCCTCACCACAGCAATTTTCCAAAATCTTCTCACCCATACCCATTAATTACTGTCCCCTATTTCTTCTTCCTTTTATGGCTAAACTACTGGAGAAGACCTTCTACAATCCATGCCTGGACTTCTTTCCTCTCACTCTCTTCTTAACTCTACAATCCAGCTTCCAACCTCATTATTCAACTGAAACTCTTCTCTCCCAAGTTCCTAGTGCTCTTCTAATTGCCAAATCCAGTGATCATATCACAATCATCTGGCTGCTCCTTCTCAGTCTCCTTTATTGGGTCTTCATTCAGGTCATGCCCACTAACCATGGGTATACCCCAGGGCTTTGTCTTGGACTCTTTTCCCTTCTCCCTTTATACTACCTCATTTGTTGATCTCATCAGTCCTCATTGGTTCAATGATCATTTCTATGTTGATGATTCTCAAATCTATTTATCCAGCCCCAACTTGTGTTCTGATCTCTAGTTTTATATCCCCAAATGACTAATGGAATCCAAACTGGATATCAGATAGACATCTCAAACTCAACTTGTCCAAAACTGAACTAATTATCATTTCTTCTCCCTGCTTTCCAAGCTTTCCTATTATTTTTAACTGTATCATCCTCCTCCCAGTCACCTACTCTCAAAATATGATCCTTAATTCCTAGAGTAATCTTGACTCCTCACTCACTTCCTATATCCAACACATTGCAAGTCCTATTGATTTTGCCATCTAAACATCTCTTGCATATGTCCTTTTCTCTCTGCCACCTCAGTGTACTCATCATTTAGACTATTGTAAAAGCCTTCTGGTTGGTCTCTTTGCTTCAAATCTTTCCTCACTCCAGTGAATCTTCCACTCAACTGTCAAAGTTATCTGCCTAAAGTACATGTTTGATCATGTCACCCTCCCATTCAACAAACTCCAGTCACTCCCTATCACCTCCACGGTAAAATATAAAATTCTCTATTTGGCATTCAAAACCCTTTATAACCTGGTGCTTTTGTACCCTTCCAGTCTTTTTATACCCCCCCCCATTCACTTCTACTGACTCTGCAATCCAGTGGCACTAACCTCTGTGTTCCTTGAGCAAGACAATCATCCCCTAACTGTGCCTCTTCACTAGCCGTTCTCCATGCCTGCAATTTTCTCTTTTCTGCTCTCCATCTGCTGGTTCCCCTGACTTCCTTCATGTTCCAACTAAAATCCCACTTTCCTGATCTCTATTAATGCTGGCGCCTTCCCTGCGTTATTTATCTTTAATTTATGCTTTAATATAGCTTGTTTGTTCTTAGTTGTTTTACTGTTGCATTCCCCCATTAAGACTTTGAGCTCCTTGAGAGAAAGGACTATCTTTTTATCTCCAGAATTTAGCACGGCACCATGATAGGAGCTTAATAAATATCTATTGGCTGACTAATAATCAAATCAACACTACCATTCCAGGAAAGGACATATAAATCAATTGCCTTATAGCTCTACTTACCATTTCTATGATTTCGCAAACCAAAGCACCTCTTCTTGGCTACCTCTACCCTAGATGTTTTGTATTCCACTATCAAAATGTAGCCTACTTGAGGACAGCTACTGTCTTGCTTTTTGTATTTTTATCCTCAACACTTACCATAGTGCCTGGAAAATAATAATCATTTAATAATTATTTTAATCCATTCATTTATTCAGTGATTCATTCATTTATTCAATTCAAGAAGGAACCTGAAAGATCATTTAGTCCCATTCCCTTGTTTTACAAATTGAGAAAACTGTGTTACAGAACTAAAATGACTACTTGCCATCATGTTGGTAATAACAATAATAGTTCACACTTTTAGTAAGTAGCAGAGTTGGGTTTCAAAGTCAGTTTCTTTGATTCCAAATTGCTCATCACTATATACTTAGTGAGGGAGAACTAGAGAATTAATCTGCTTGTCAATATTAACCTTAGTAGTGAGTGATCCAAACAGAGGGAACCTAACCGAATATGTCTTCTGCTGCTCTGTTCTTCCCTTTTGATGTCTATGGACAAACAATATAATTCCCCCTTTGCTTTTCTAGAGGGGTGTGCCTGTCCCGTGGGTGACTCTGATGATTGACTTTAGGGAGGAAACTGGTATTGAGGTTAGCAAAGTAACCAGTGGTTTAGATTGAGCTAGAGGCTGTAGTCTTGTGTGCTAAGGGAGGGGAACTTCAGGAAAGATGTTTTTCCTCCTCTCAATACAGAAGTTCAGTTAAAGCCAATGATTGGACTTAGAGCTCAGTCTTCATTTTCTGGCCTCAGCATCATTGCCTCTGTGGAATGGGTGAGATGATGGTGGCACTTCTGTAATAAAGGGGTTATTACATTTCAGTTGGACACCTGAAGAAACAATGTTTCTTCAAGAGATGATCTCTATTAATTATTGAGAAGGGGAAAGAGTGGAGAGACCTTCTCCTTCTGGCTCTATTTATCTGCTACAAAGCATCCATTAGGGAATGTAGGGGATTTTCTGTGGAGGAGGGCTTTGTAAACAACATACCACATTGGCTGTTTTTTAGTATTTTTATTCTTGTAACTGGTGCAGTAAATTTTTCAGGTCAGCAGTGGTGGTTGTTGGCTGAATTCAGAGCTTTATTTTATGGTTTTTAAAAATGCATGTATGCATCTTGCTCAATACCAAAAAGCGACAGCATATAGCTTGCAGGCATCCATCAAAGGAGCAATGTTCTGTTGCATGCCGCTGAAAAGATTTAAGTTTAAGACAGTTGACTAAACACCCTGAATTCCATGAACACCCTCAACAGAATCTTTATGCATGCCTCCTTTTATCTGGTTTGGCAATGGCAAAAAAAAAAACAAAACCAACATTGTCCAAAAATCAGGTAGCTTCTAGCTTAACCCATCGCCTCCCTATGTGCCCCTGAGTCCTGTCTATTTATTTTACTGACAAGAAGCCCATTTTTAATCTGTCTGCAACACAGAACCAGCAGGGCAAAGGGAGAATAAGAGTGGATCCCATTCCTTGTGAATAATTATCAGCAAGTTGTCAGCAGCTATAAATTCTGATTATTAATGACAATACAGAGAGGCAGAAAGAAGACAGCACATTTCACAGATCCTGGTGGAATTTTAACATGCCGGGTAGAGAAAAGTCACCTCTTGAACTGTAAATTGAACAAATGTGATATATCATGGAGTTAGAACAAATATAGAATCCTGCGATGCCTGTGGTACCTGTGCCCTTTAGTTATTGGTGGTAAGAATTGTTTATTGTGATTTACTGGGCATGCCAAGAATTTCTTGGAATCTAAGAAGCCAGTCTCTAAGGACAGGGGCTCAAGGAGTGATGACTCAGCAGTTTGAAAGCAGCTAGAAAGGATAAACTAAGTGGAAGGATTAAGAAATTTTTTTTGGGAAAAAAAAAGGTATCCATTGTTCATTGGCCTTCAGGTATATATGTTCTCCACTCTGCCAAGGACCTAAAAGAAGGGTATTAAGAGACCTGGTATACTGTAGTGGTTCTCAAACTTTTTGGTCTTAAGACTTTTTACACTCTAAAAGATTATTGAAGGACCCCCCCCCTAAAATTTTTTTTGTTTATGAGGGTTATAATTATCTATATTTACCATATTAGAAATTAAGTTATCTTAGTAATATTTGGAAATAGTTTTGACCTTACAGACCCCCTGAAGGGATTTTGGGTTTATCCAAGGGTCCCTAAGAAACCACTGGTAGAAGGAACACAAAATTTGAATTTAGAAGATTTGAGTTCTAATCACATATTCTACTATTCTTACCACTGTAATTTTAGACAGGTTACCACTCTGAACCTCAGTGTCCTCATCTATAAAACTGGAGGGGTGTGTGTCTCTTTATTTCTAGAACCTATGATGATATAAACTTGCTGGGAGAGTGATGGAGAGCTTTTTTTTTTCACACAAGAAACAAAATGTGGCTTTGGAAAGGTTTGGGATAGGCTTGGTAAAAGATCATGTCTTTATGGCCCTAAGGCCATAGGGCCTCCAGAGAATATGGGACTCAATCAGTGCCTACTTATCTCTGCTCTCTACTCTAGCTTATTAACCCATTATCTTTGTTAGTTAAGGGAACAGGAAAAAAAAGGTGGGTGGACTCATTCTCTCTTTTTTCCTCCCTGTTTCTTCAGCAATACCTCCATCCAACCAGGGTCTATGCAGCACAGATAATGTAATGCCTGATCCCAGGCACTGGGATATATATGTATGTGTATATGTATGTATGTATATATATATATATATATATATATATATATATATATATCTGCATATGCAGATATATGTATATATATCTGCATATGCATATATCTCCCAGGACTTGGATCCAAATTAAAATGGAACTGCAGTCATTTATTAATGGCAGAAGCAATCTCTGTTGCGCCCCTTACCCCCATTACATATAGATGTGACTCCAGATGTTAGCACCATCAGTTCAGCAGAACCATGGGCAGCAAGAGGAGGCAGGCACGCTCTCACTTCACATCCAGGAATAGAACTGATGGTTGTCTCACCAGGGCTTAGATAAACTTTTGTAATGAAGCTGAAATGAGCAAGATTATGGATGACAATTTAGCCCTACACTTATCTTTCTGTTGCCCTTTGGGTGACCTATGAATTTGGTTCTTCAGAGGATGTGCTGTTCTATGATTGAGAGGTGAGGAGGGTGAAGAGAGAGAAAGAATAAGCATTTACATAACACCTAGTCAGGCATAAGCTAAGCACTATTTTTTTTAATGATATTTCATTTGATCCTCACAATAACTCTACAAGATGCTACTATTATCCCCATTTTATTATTGAAAAAACGAAGGCAAACAGAGGTTAAGTGACTTGCCCAGGATCACACAGCTAGGAAGACTAATTTTGAATTCAGGTCTTCCTGACTAGGCTCATTGCTCTTTCTACAACACTAGGAAAATATGAGGGTTGAAAAGCTGGGCTTTTGTTTCAAGGAGAACATTGGCATCATGAAATGCACTCCACAATTTCTCAAAAGTAATTCAGCCCAGTCTTTTCCTTTTATTCAATTAAGGGCCCAATTCATTGTTTAGCTTCAGTGTCTATGCTACTGGTTCCCGTATTTGGGTTGTGCATTGGGCTGCATATCATTAGAATAAAGTTAGGAAGTAGACCTGTGATATCAGTGGTACAGAAAACTCTCACATGAGAAAACTCTCTCCACCAAGGTAGGCCAAAACTCTCACTGCAACAGCCTTAGAGAGATGCTTAAGGCACTGGGAGGTTAAGTGACTTGCCTAGGGTCCCACAATAAACGTTAGAAGCCAAACTTGAACCCAGGTCTTTCTGATTCCAACACCAGCTCAATATCCACTATACCCAAGGTGTGAAACATGTTGCCCAGCAACACTCACGAGTGTGACCTAAATCAGATTAAAATATAATTGGGAAATATTTAACAAAACATAAAAATAAAATATGAAAAACATAAATGCAAATAAAAATATTTTTAAAGTCTTCTAAAAATACAATGAAACACAGGTATAAGTACATTTAAAAACTAAGTCATTGTATGGCCTGCAGGGATCTTTATGTAAAGGTTAATGGCCCTGATTTCTATTTGAATTTGACACCATTGCACTACCAAAGTTGCCTCCTTAGACATATTACCAAGATAGAACTATGAACAAAATGCAATGTATAAGATCTCATCAAAGAGATATAGAACCAGAACACAAGACAGGACAGTCATGAAAGGAGACTAAAGAGGATCAATAAAACCTTCACATGACAGTAGTGCCCAGGGAATGTAAGAGCCTTCAACTAAGTCTGCAATAAATTAGACAGAGCTTCTGTGGGCCATGGGGATGAGTCATCCAGGACGGGAAGGTACAAGTGTCTAGTGAACTGTTCTACTGGAGGCTATGCCTACATCAACAAAATTACTTTGATTCATTGAACTAGCAATAATCCTGTTCTCCAAAAATGAGGGCAGGATAAACAGTGCAGAAAGACAGCGTAATCACAATGATTTGGGTCCTCAGATGCCCTTCCCGTTGAGAATGTATTTTGTTTTGTTTTACTTTTTCTCTGCTGGATTCTCTCCCTTCTTATAAGAACACCTAAAGGGTTAGGAATTGAACTTGTGATTTCTTTAGTATAAAATGCATATAGGGAACTCCCAAATGAGGAGATTCCCTCTACCAATGCAGGTCCTTGCTTTCTCTGCAGATGATGGTCTTAGAGAGTTACCAAAATCACTTAAGAGTTTTAGTGATTTGTCCTGGATCAGCATATGTGAGAGGTAGTACTTGAATCTAGGTTTCAAGGATGGCCTTCTATCCACCATGCCACCTTACTTCTCTAATGACAACGCATGTCCTTAGAAACATTGTCCCTATCTTCCTAGCCTTATCTTGGCCTGCTTTTTATGTACCCTAAACTCCAGAAGATCAGAAATAGTTGCTCTCCCTACATGCCTGTTGCTGTGTCTCTGTATATGCATATGTCCCCTGGGGAATGTTTTATGTACCTATATATAACCTTGCTGGTGAGCTGTCCAACAGTGTCAGTGCTGAGAATATAAACCAAAATATGATGTTTTGGTGGCTAATGGCTTAAACAGATGGGAGGGCTGAGGTGAGGTAAAAAAAAAAACAAGAAGACTGATAATATACCTGGTGGCTTAAGGGTAGCAATGAAGATTCTCTTATTTCCCTTTCAGACCAGGCTTGTTTGGGAATATGACAACATTCCAAGGATGACTGGGTATCTGGAACTAGGGCAGATTAGTTTGATGAAGTGAGGGTTGCTATGCAACAGGCAAGAAAAAGAGCTTGGGAAGGAGTGATAGTAGAAAACCTATAGACTGCTAAAAGATCAGGAGAAATTATGCCTCAGTTAGAAGGGAAGCTGGCTATAACAACCTTAAGGTGACTATAGAATATAAGTCTAGAAAAGGACTTTTTAATGGGGGCTAAATATAGCGGGGTATTTGTTAAAAGACAAGTCTGCTTTTATACTAAATGCTTTGGGACTGGGATAGTGAAGAGAGTAGTGAATATGGATCTGAGTTCGAGTCACAACTCTGCAGTTATGCTACTTCTATGACTGAATAAGTCGTTCAACTTGACAAATGTTAATTAAACTTTTCTGCATGAAGGCACTGTACTATCTGGGTTTCATTTTCCTCAACAGCATAATGAAATGATTGGACTAGGTGAACAATGAAGACCCTTCTAGGTTCTAAGAACCCATGAAACATATTCTAAAAGATAAAGACACCCCTTACAGCTTTGCCAAGCCAAATTAGCTGCCAAGAAACCAAGAATTGATCTAACATCTTACCCAGACAGAATTGGCCTGGATGATTCCAGTGACAAGGCCTTTTAAAAAGATGCTGGTGGTGCCTCCTGACAGAGGGGTAATGGACCCAATATACAGAGTGACGTGGAAAATGGGTTAATTTATTGATTTTGCCCTACATTAGTAGAAGGTATTTGCTCATCAGCAGTCCCCAATTGCTGCAAAATCACAGATCTTGGTTTTGTTTTGTTTTCTTTTAAATCCTTTTGAAACCCGTTAGATGGGTTCCAGGTTGCTCTCAGAGAGTCAGGCAAAGGAGAAAGTTTCACGTTCTCGTCCACAGGCTTGACAGGGGCCTTGAGTTCAAAGCAATATTTACATGACAGAAGTGTATGACAGTCAATCAAGTCAGAAAAAGAGGGGGCTCAGACAGAGGTTAAGGCAGGTTTTGCCATACACCCTATCTTTTCTAGCCTTCTCTTGGCCTCCTTTTCATGTACCCTAAACTCTAGATGAACAGAACTAGTTACTATCCCTTGTATATATCCTACACACCTTCTCTTGTGTCTCTAAACTACTCTCTCTGCCTGAAATGTCCTTCCTCTTTTCTAGTTAATGAATTGCCCTCTGGGTTCTAATTCCATCCCTTTCTCTTTAATTGCCTATCCCTACCCAATAGGTAATGACATTTCTTCCCCTGGATCTCACATAGTGCTTTGTTTACACTTTTTATACATTCAGACCTTGTGACCATCCCCTTAAGCAACACATTCAGATCACAGACTATTCATACATTCTCACCCCATGCTATCTGGTCTGTGTGGTACTAGATATCCTCCAGAGGGAAGTCTATAAAATGTGTTAGGAAACTTCATCTGGGTAACAGTGCAAAACTCAGGCTTTCTATCTCTCTTACTTCTCTAACTTCTCCACCTCCTTTTGGGGATCATTAATTTGACTATTGATCTTGTTTTTTAAGAGGTACATATGTCAGTGGGCATCTTGCGGTCGTGAAAAATTCTAAACAATTTCTCAAACTTAATCTAACCTATTCCCTCCTGTTCTATTCTGTGATCAGCTTGTTTATCTGCAGGACCCGCCCAAAATATACATGCTAATACATTGATTCAATTAACTGACTAGATAGATAGATAGATAGATAGATAGATAGATAGATAGATAGACAGACAGATAGATAGGTAGATAGATAGATAGATACAGATACTTCATTACCTGGAAAGCAGGAATTTTTGATCCACTTGGTTTTTCCCATGTGGATTATTAGGCCAATTTCTTCTAAGTGGCTAGAAAAGGTAGTAATAATTTGGAACTTGATGCACTTAGCATAATGTTATCTATCAGCAGGAGTACATGACTGTCTTTACCATCTAGATGCAGGGGTGACCTTGAGGACCAGAGGCCCTGAGAGAGAATTCATTTCATTTGGCTTCGGTGTAGAACATTTGCCATGACTGTGGTAACTATCCTCAGTAAACATAAGCCTCTCAACTTTATGCCTCCTTGCCATTGATTATCAGAGGGTCATTGGTCAAGAAATCATATGTGATCTCAATATTTGCATGGGGAAGGGAAGAAAATAAGAATATATTGCCAGGCATTGTGCTAAGCATCGTGGAGTGATGGAATAGAGAGATGGCCTCTGAGTCAGGAAGACCTCAGTTTAAGCCCTGCCTCTGATGCGTTAATTAAAATGACTGTGCAACCATGGGCAAGTCACTTCACTTTAGGCTAAATCCCTAAGACTCTAAGTTTACAGAATAGTGGTTGATCCACCTCTGTCAAGGAAGTTTCCTCACCCAGGAATTCCCAAGGTCAATGAAATCACAAGGCTGGATTAAAAACAAAAAACAAAAAACCCCAGCAGCTTCCTAACCACATAGCACAGCACTCTGCTCATAGTATGCACTTAACAAACCTTTGCTAAACTGAGCTGAATTGAAAATTCAAAACCCATGGAAAACCACAATGAATCACAGGCTTTTCTTTAGAGAAATGACATGGTTTTAGTAAATTTTCTTTGTTCACTTGTTGCAAGATCAGATTTTGGCCAAACAGGGTTTTGGACAGTCTGGGGTGTTTTATTTGGAGAATCTGGCAATGCCAGTCAGTGATGCTTTAACCCTCTGATTATAAAACAAACAAACAAACAAACAAAAATACCCAGTCTTTTAGATAAAACAGTATTTCTATCTTTAAGTCATTGGGAAACTTAGAGTCATGAATGCCTTAGGTAAGTTGTCTCCAACCCACCCTGCTACTTATTCTAATATATCAGTATAAGTACCTCCTTCCTTCCCAGCTCTCCCAAGCTAATGCACAAACCCTGTGCCAGACACATGGGGAAGACATTTAACACCTCTGACACTGGCCAAATGGAGAGAGAAAGGAAGAAAATTAACTAAGATGGCAGGAACCCAAATCCCCATTTTTAAGAATTATGATGGCACTTTATATAACCCTTTAAAGTTTATAAAGCACTTTGAATATTATTTTGTTTGATTCTCACAACAACTCTGAGAGGTAGGTTATCCCCATTTAATAGATGAGGAAACTGAGGCAGACTGAGGTTAAGTAACTGGCCTAGGGTTACCCAGCTAGGAAGTCTGAGGTAAAGTTCAAACTCAGGCCTTCTGACTCCAGGTTGAAGTTTCTCCACTGTGTCATGTAGATACTTAGCTTTTACCTATTTTTTAGTTTATTTACATTAATTTATGTCATTAAGAGGTAGGTTGGCATGGTGGATGGAGAACCAGCCTTGGAGTCAGAATGACACGGGTTTCTGAGGCACACTAGCTATGTGACCCTGGATAAGTCACTCACTCTCTCAATGCTATAGGCAACTTTTGATATGAGGAGTTCTCTACATTGACAAAATCATATGTCCAGGCAAAAAAACAAACAAACAAACAAAAAACCTTGCTTCAATGAAATATAAGAATGCAGCTTGGTTTCAAGAAACACTTGCTATAAGATTAACTAGTTCTTTTAATGTAGTATGGGCTTGTGGCTCTGCCAACATCTTCAGAAAGTCAACTAACCGGTTGATCTGAGATGCACTTCAATTACTTATGTGACTCTTATATCAGAAACTACCATGACCAATTTACCTTTCAGGGTGTTGACTTCTAGTGGTTTGAACCTCCACCCAGGAACCTGGGAAAAATCCCATAAGCTTACAATCTGATAGGGGAAAACAACACACAAGAGAAAGCTGAAAAGATGCAGGGAGTACCCAAGGCAGGGGCCAGTGGTTTTGTGGAATCAAAGCCAAGCAGAGGGGCTGATAGGGAATGGAATTTTCAGGAAAGTTGTGAGCCCTCCATAAAGGAAGACTTTGGGAGGAGTTTTGCACACCATCCTTATTGTCCTCCCACCTCACTGTGGCCCCCATCCAAATATTTTCACTTCAGTTTTATTCTCCCTCTCTCTAGCCTAAAGTCTACGTGCCCACCTCTACCACTCGAGCTCATGACATAGTTAGGATATCTGGTCTGCTTCTTCTTTGAAATGCAGATGAATGTTACTTCTATCCTTTGTATACCCAAAGATCCCATTAGCAGGTTTACTTACTATGGCTAAGTAAAAATAGATATAACACCTCCTCTAGGTGTACTCTCCCTACCCCCATGGTGGAGTCTCCAGAGGGCTCTGGAATACTCTTCTGAATAATCCCAAAGGATTAGGTTTTCTATTACTATCACTCACAAGCCCCTATTGAGCATGCTCCATATTATCATTCAACCAGTAGACCTCTCTATTAATTTGTAGAAAAGGCATTTACTGAGAAAGTATAGTAATATCATCAGAAATTATAAAGGCAATACCCTTAACTCCCCCCTCACACACACACCTTATATGGACTCTCCCCTTGCACACACAAGAAGAGTAGACTCAAACTCAAACTACAATGAATTGAGGGACATTTTTAGGGAACATAAGTGGTTAAAAAGGTCCCCCCTCACTCTTGGCTTTAGGAAGGAGGCGGAGGAAAAGTAGAAAGGAGTAGGAGGAAGATGAATAAGGAAGAAGAAGAGAAAAAGAGGTCATCTAAGGAAAAGGAGGGGAATCCAAGAGATTAGAGGGTAGAAAAATCAGAGAAAGAAGAAGTAAAGACACCCCTAAGTATCTGGATCTACAGATAAATATGAAGTTCTTTCCAAAGAGAATGCCTCTGAGATATTTTAGCATTTCACAACAGGATAAAAAAGTCACAAATATCACCAAGAGTGAAGGTATCTGATACCAGTCCCAGAAAAAAAGTGATAGTTAAATCCCTACTCATGGCAAAGGAGGTCAAAGGATATCCTAGCATGAGGCTTGTCATCTTCCCAGATAACAGAAAGCCTTCAAAGACTTGTCAAACCCTATGAACTGTTTCCTACACCAGTGATCCATGTAGAAATGTAGGATGCAGCCAGAAGGGACCTGGAAAGGCTCTCCAAGGAGTAAGAAGGAATGAATAGGAACTTGCAGGCCTTAAGGGCACAGGAGGTAGAAGAGCTGCCAAGTAGGGTAAGCACTTTAGAAGGGAAAGCAAAATGAGGGAATGGAACAGCTGACTAAGGAGATGGTATCTGGATTAGATAATCTCTAACACACAAGTTGGCAACCTGGGGAAAGGGGAAAGGGCTGCCGCCTGTTTTTGTGTGGCACCCAGCTAAGAAAAGTCTTTGTGTTTTAAAATAGAGTGGGCCATACAAAAATAGGCAGCTGGATTTGGCCTTTGGGCCATATTTTGCCTGTCCTCACTGTAATATCCCTTCCAGCTCTAAAGCCTATGATCCTATAATCCTATGACCCTATGCTGGAAAATTATATTTGGTTCTCCAGGCTATGGTACAAAATACAGGAATGGATCAGCTCTAGGGTTTTGAACAGAGTATGTAGTCAATGAATACTGGGAGCAAGATATTTGTTCAAAACCTGGCTAATCTAATTGAGTGGATTTTTTAAACTAAGACAGGTAGGGAAAAGGAAAAAAAGAATCCATATACAGCCGATAAACCAGGTACTGAGGAGAAGAGGTGCAGTAAAAAGTAGAGGTGTTTACTAATTCATAGGAAGCAATAAATTCAAATCTGGGTCATCTAAATCTAATACTCTCAACCACATCATGCTGCCATTACCTGAGTTACCTTGGATAAGGCATTTAACCCTGCTGAGCCTCTATTTCTTAATCTGTAAAAATGAGACATTCAAACTAGGTAATGTATAAAATTTCTTCCAGTTCTAATAGTTGATTCCTCTTTGTTCCTTCCCCCCGCCAAAAAAAAAAAAAACACCTCTATTTCAAGCAGCATGGTGTATTCATTATAGACCCCCAAAATTCACACAGATATCCATTGCCATATCTTTATCTATTCCATTCCTCCCACCTAAATCGATCTCCCTTCATCCCTACTCCTCTCCATTTTTATATCTAACCTTTCTTTCAAGATTCAACTAGAATTCTGCCTTTTCTGTGACTCCCTATGGTCTATGAACTTTGGTATCAATCAACCAACAAACATTTATTGTTTTTTAAAAAATAGTATTATTATTTTTCCCAATTACATGTGGATGATAGTTTTCAGCATTCATTTTGAGTTTCAAGTTGTTCTCCCTTTCTCCCCTCCTTTTCCCCTCCCCAAGACAGCAAGCAATGTGATATAGCTTATACACGTACAATCATGTTAAACATACATCCATATCAGTCATGTTGTAAAAAGATGAATCAGAACAAAAGGGAAAAACCATGAGAAACAAAAAGCAAAAAAAAATGCAAATAGCATGCTTTGATCTTTATTCAGACTCCATTGTTCTTTATCTGGATGTGGTTAGCATTTTCCATTACAAGTTTTTTCAATCAACCAATAAACATTTATTAAGCACCTAGGTTCTGTGCCAGTTTCTAGAATGGCATCTAGCAAATAGTGTGTGCTAGAGACAATCTCTGCCCTAAAGGAGCTTACATTCTCCTAGGGCAGGAATTCATAACTTGAGATCCATGGTTATTATGGAATGGGGCCCAGTGTAGATCCCCACAAAGAGGGGCAGAGTTCAGTCCTCAGCATGAGGGTGGTTAATAAAACCATAGACCTCAGAGACAATGGGAAATAAATGTAGTGCAGGTCCACTGGCAATAGCTTAGACAGCAACATGGAGCCCATTGGAGTAGACAGTGGAATGGATGGTGGCAAAGACAGGCCTAACATAGTCTTTGCTTACAGTAATCTGGAACTGATAGGGCCCTTCTACATTGCTACCACTGTAGTATACAAATATCATTAGACAACTCCTTCCCTGAGAGAGCTTAGAGGATTACAGGTTGGCTATAAGGAGATGGCTTGCTTTCTGGCAATGGAAACAAGATGAAACTGTATAACCAATCCCTAAGAAGAACATGGGCAGTCTCTCAACAGAGGCCTCTATAGTGGCAAAAATATGCATTTTACACTTAACACATAAGGTTTCCATGGAGGGGCAGCCCTGGGTGTTGGGCCAGGAAATACTAAGCAGGTGGTAGGATAGGAAGATTCTCAGTATTCACCCCTAGCACTGGGTCAGACTTTATTGAAGTGGGGTAATGGCCTCTAAGCTACCTTATGACCAATAGCCCTGATTTATGATGAGGATCTGTGACTGCCCAAAGCACTATCACCTGCATTGTGGTCTGGATGGTCCTGGTACTGCTCACTCCCATTGTTAGCACTTTACATCAGAAGGCCCACAGTGAACTGAAAAGATCTGGCAAAGACCTACCTGTGAACCAGATCGTTAAGATCCAGAACTTGGTCTCTGTAAAGGGGGAAAGGAAGGCCTGGAATTTCTAGATACAATTTCCTCCCTCCTTCTGGGAGTCACTGACTTTTTCTTTTTAATTTTTTTGTCTTTGTTTTTCTTTTACCTACAGTAAGATCTTCCTCCAGTGCTGCCTAGACTAGAATTCTCATATTTCCAAGATTAGAATTTTCCAGTAAGAGCCCAAAAGTTATTTAAGTGGCAGGTTCTCTAGGTTATCTTTAGGACTGTGCCACCAAGGTATGGGGTGTGGTAGGAGCAGTATCTGTCATATGGGCATATGGTTTGATTTTTTTTTCCATAAAAGGGAAAAACATCATCCCTGAGATTTGATTAGTTCAGAGGTTATAACCCAAGCTGTTGAGGGGACTTCCCAATTCTGTAAGGTATAAAAAGCCAGTATACAAAGAGTTAATGCCTTTCTGACTTTGCCAATGTCTTATTCATCATTCTGCAAGATGAAATCAACCCTGAAACTCTTTGGGAGGAGAACTATACAGGACAAGAAGGCATAGATGGGTGTTGTTGGAGGAAAAGGAAGGAAATTTTCACCACAACAATGAGATCACAGACTTACAGAAGAACTCAGGTCGATAACATGTGCCTTGAGGGTTGTCATCATTCTTTATCCCATCTGTAGCTGAATTTCAAGTATATTCCAGTAATCCATGCACTAGTCACTTTTCCTATTATATTAACCTTAAATACAGTTGCTACCTGACTGGTACTTACGTGGGTAACCTGAAATGACAGAAAATTCAGCAGCCAAGTCTTTTTTTTCTTAGTCAATATAATAATATGCATTCCTTGATTCCTCAGGTGGTAGGCATTCCCAGGGCCATTCCTGGCCTTACCATGTGGTCCTCCTAGTGGTTGGAAGGGCATTGAAATTCCAGACTGTCATTTGGGCTGACGTCAAGATTTCTCCTAAGGGCACAAGGCCCAGGCAAACCTTAAATCAACTCACACCTGCCTCAGAGATTGTCCAAGGCCCAGGGGCCTACATTGGCCCTAGTTGCTCCAGGCATGGATCAACAATTCTCTGGGTTGTTCCCAGGTGCTGGTCCTATAATGACTTCTGCTTGGATCCCATTCACTCCAGGCTCTGCACTCTGACTTTTGGCTTTGACTCCAGCTTTGACTGCTTGAAGCCTGGCTTGGATCTTGGACCTTTCCTCTGCTAACTCTGTGACTCCTGGCTCTGACACCTGGCTTGGCCCAGACTGATTAGTTAACAGAACCTCGTTTGGCTTCTCTCCTCCTTTCAGAGATCTCAGCAAAGACCATGAAGGCAACACAAAGGCTTCTGTCCTGTAGGTCCACCCTAGTCGCTAATGATGTGTCAGCAGGGGGAAGGAAGAGGGAAATAGAGAAGTTCCTCTCCTCATCCATTGTCCCTCCTCTGTTTTCAAGTTAAAAAATTGGATAAATAAAAATATTTCACACTTTCCAGTTGCAGAGAGGTATTGTAGAGATTGGGTGACAGGATCCCTCTGGGAGCACTAATGTAAACTATAACCAGGTAGAATTCATGTAGGAAAGAGCTATAGCCTTGGAAACTACACCGTATTGAGTTCTTGAAAAGAAATATACATTCAAATGCACACATGTATAACTACAAATGAATAAGGTCAGACTTCTGTAACAGACATGCTTGAATTTATGCATACAAATAAGTTTTGTCTCTTTGAAGGTAGTCACTTCATAGACATCTAGGGGTTTTTTTGCACAATTGTGTCAAATTCAATATAAACATATTTTTTAATTGCTTGTAGCACAAGTTCATAGTTTCATATAGAATTCTCTTTTCCCTTGTTTATTAAAATGTTCATGTTTGTTGATGTCTGCAAAGTTCATATTAAAAAAGAAGGTAGTCACATTGCCAGGCAATCTGCTTATTCCAGACTTTGTAGGATGATGAGAGATAACAATATAAAAGGCCTAAAGCAGGAAAAGATCCCAAAAGCCGTCTAATCTAACACACGAGGAAACTGGCCCAGGGATGTTAAAAGCTTTGTTCAAGGTCACACGGATAGGAATACTGCTATTGTTCAAACCATTTTTGGTTTTCATTTTTTGGACGAGTTCCAGATGTCTCCAGAGCCTGAGGGTATGGTAGGTAGATTAATAAAGCAGGAGAATACTGATCTGGGTCATAACCAAGTTATAACAAGAGGGTAATAGACTGATATTCTAATGCAGCTCTTTGAGCTGGTTCTGAGAAATTTTTCAAATGTCTTAAGAAATGGCAGCCTCACTGGAATAAATGTTTCTTTAAAAAATAAGCATACTTTGCTTCTTCTTCTTTTTCTTTTAAGCTTTGTTTAAAAAGATTTAGCATATTCAGGAAAGGAGAGGTCTTAGCATATTTAAGAAAATGTTAGCCAGAGAGAGAAGAGACTGGTCATCCTTTATATGACAGATCCTGGAAAGAAGATGGAAGTTAATAAAAAGGACCAGGAACTCTGGATTTGATAGACCAGAAGAGCCTTTGCCCAAGAAAATTAAAAGCAATTTCTCTCCACCAGAGAAGACTTTTATTAAAAAAGTGAGTGTTCCCAGTGACTGGGAAGGGGGTGTTATGTAAATGAGCACAATTAGCACATCTAATGGCAGCCAAGAATATATTGGAGAAGACCATAAAAGGAACTAGAGCTGTGAATAAACCCTAGGGGTGAGATAATATTCAATCATTCACTCTTTCATTCTCCCATTCATTCTTTCAATAAACACATACTGAACACCTACTACATACAAAGTGTGTGTATATATTTAGATATACACACAGACATATATTTAAATGCTTTTGTATACATACATATATGTATATGTATATGACATTCATGTTGCATTTCACTACAACAATATACATATAGGAAAAGATGTGTATACATTATACATATAGATGTATGCATATATACATATGTGTGTATAGAGAAGGGAAGAAGAAGAAGCAGGAGAAGAAGAAGAAGAAGAAGAGACAGAGAGAGAGAGAGAGAGAGATGATTTTTGGAGGGGTGATACTAGAAGCTAGTGGTATCAAAAAAGGCTTTATATAGAATGTGTCACTTTAGTTGACCTTTGAAAAAAAGCTAGAGATTCTAATAGCTGGAAGTGAGGATGGGGTGCATTCCAGGCATGGAGGTTAACCAGTACAGAATCGGGGAGACAGGAGATTGAGTGTTGTATATGGAATATCAAGAATGTTAATTTGGCTATACTATATAGTGCCTGATGGATGCATGTATAATAAGGCCAGAAAGGTAGATTGGGATCAGAATGTGAAGACCTTTAAATGCCAGAAAAGTTTGTATTTGATACAAAAGGTAAGAGGGAGCCATTGGAGTTTAATGAGTAGGGGAGTCAAACTTGTGTTTTAGTAAAATCACTTTTGAAGTTATGTATGGGATGTCCTAGAGATGGGCAAGTCTTAAAGCAGGAAGGATATCTAGGAATTATATGTAGTAGTTTTTAAATATATATATGGCTCTAGTTTGTTCAATATATACGCAGTTTCTTTAATAAAAATATATTTTAAGAAGAGTAGCAAGAACAAAAAAAATTGACCTCTCTTTTATACCACTGATCTTTTCAGTTATCCATGCCTGAAGGCTACTAAGCTCTGATCAACAGAGGTTCCAGTCACCTGGTGGCAGCCATTCAAGGTGTAGATTGGTGATTTTCAAATGTCTTTGTCTTATGTCCCTTTATTATTCTTTGAGTGAGAAATCCCAATACACTATAGGGGAAGAGAGGCAGGAAAGTTTGGAGACACTGAAATTATATAAGTGACATTCAATTTAATACATGCCTAGCTGAAACTGGAGCCACATTCTGCCAGGGCACACCTTTTGAGAACCACTAGACATAGTGAAGACATGTAGGTAAACACAATGTGCAGGAGTTGGAATAAATTCACCTAATAGACCTTATCTTTGCAATTCTAATCTAAATATATGATGCAAGCATCATAATTAAGTCTAGAATTAGCATCCACCCCATTTAATAATGGCCATAATTATACCTTATATTCATAGTAAGCTATAAATTTATAAGCATTTGGCATGATTATCTCATTTCTTTCAGCATGGAAAGTGATATGCAACTATTCTAGTCTCTGATATACCACCACCACACTATTACTACTACTACTACTACTATTACTACTACTACTACTACCACCACTACTACTATTACTGCTACTACTACTATTCCTACTCCTACTCCTACTAATACTAATAAGAATAAATCATATAATAAAATTTATAAAGTACTTCCCTATGAAGTAGGTAATATAAGAACTATTATTCACATTTTACAAATGGGGAGGCTGAGGGTCAGACACATTAAATGACTTATTCAAACTCAAGCAACTAATAAGTGGAAAGGCATGGCTTCAAACCCAGGTCATCTGACTCTCTGAAATATGTTTCTTCTATGATACCATACTGCCTGCATTTCAGCTCTATTATTTACATTCTTCTTTCCTCATCTTCTGTTGTAGTATGCCAGATAACATTGTGCTTATCAGAGAAAATCTCAAAACATTGCAAAGACTCCTGGATAACAGCCATAACCACCCAAAACAGTTTGACAACCATCCACACAGGAAAAATCAATATCTAGATGATGGAGAATATCTAGATCATGAAATGCAGCTGGATAGACAATCTTGTCCATGCACACTATGTATGTAAGTATTCCAAGGGCAGACAAGCAGAAGAAAACACACCTATGAGGAGCTCAACAATATTTCCCTCCTCTCCTGAAACCACTGAGATCCTTTACTTGTCTGCCATATTCAAGCTGCCATATTCCTCTGCTTGAGCCTCTACCTCTGACCCAGAGCTCCAACTCCCACCCTAGGCCCTTAGTGTTCTCATAGTAAACATTCATCATTTATGGCCCTGACCCAGATTCACTACCCCCTGCTCTTCCCCATCCCACTTCCTGGTCATTTTCATGATGTTGCCAGGCACATAAACTTTCCTTTAAATATCTCTGGTTCAAACTATGCAGTGAATTACTTTACAAACTATATAGGGATGACACTTGGTTTCTAACAATCATTATTAGTAATAAGGAGTTGTATCATTCCTCTTGTTACAATTTAACACTTACTGGCCCTACTGGCTAATTCATTATTATTTTCAAACTTATAGAATTTTTTCAAATAAGCTATTTCTCAACCAGTCATTAAAATTATTCAATATTCCTTGAAAGATATGACAACAAAAATTGTCTTGTTCAACAATGATTCTCTATATTGTACATATGAGATGAGTCATGAAACAACAACCCACATTTTCACCAAAGGCATTTGCCATTGACATGAGAGAGAGCCAGGACAGCTCAGGTTCCCACTGAAAGCTGAGGTCCTCAAGATTCTGCTGTCTGTTGATGACATTGTGTTGGTCAGATCAAGCCTTCTAACATTGCAAAGATTCCTAGATGATAGTCATAACTACCCAAAAGAGCTTGACAACCACCCACACGGAAAAACTAAGTGGGTAGAAAATGTTGAGATTATGACATTCAGTTGGATAGGTAATCTTATCCATAAGCATAATATGTATGTAAGTATGTATACATATGTACCTATATATGTATGCACATATACCTATATATGTATTCATGTATATATGTATATATGTATTCATGTATATATGTATATATGTATTCATGTATATATATGTATACATGTATCATCTTAAACAGACAGTATATACAGACGATGAGATGAGTTCATCCATCATTGAATATGAGAAGAAAAGTAGGCATGATGGCCTTAAGGAAACTGCAAAGATCTTTTAATGACTGTAAGCTCACAGAAAGGCCAATCTTCTAATATCAATATTCTACCATTATCATAATATGTGAGTATTGGAACACTACCATTTCTAAAGAGAATATAATATTGAAAAGTCTATGGTGGATATGAGCAGCCTGCAATGAGTGATAAACAAGGAACTTAGAACAACTACAGTCAAGAAATCACCAGTTAAAATATGACTGAAAAACAAGATAGATTGTTCACATGGCAAGAATGAATGATAATTAGTGGACAGCCTATGTGCTCCAATGGTATCCTCACAGGGTCAGGAGAATCAAGGAAGGCCCCCAGGATGCTGGGAACCTAAGGGAAGACTGGAAAAAGAATCCCAGGCTGAGGAGGCATGGATGGGTGAAGATCTGAAGATTTGCATTATCAGAGGTAAGGCCCTTACTCATGAGATCATAGATATATTTGGATATTGTCTTAGAAAATCACAGAATGTTAGAAAAGGGACCTAGTTCAATCCACTTTTTTACCAATGTGAGAAACTGAGGCTAAGAAGGGTTATGTGAATTGATCAAAGTCAAACAGGTAGTCAGTAGGTGAAGCATAAATTTGAATCCAGGAGCTATGATTCCAGAACCATTGTTCTGATTGTACAGTTTTACTTTGGTCAAACATAAAGGGAGAGAACTAAGGGTTTAAGTTGATGAAGAGAAAAAAGCGGGGTAGGGACAGAGGAGAGGGAAATCAGATGACTTTCCATAATTTTTTTAAATAATGGAAAAAATGATGATGCAGCTAGCTAGTTGGCAAATGGGTTAGATTGCTGGACCTAGAGATGGGAAGACCTGAGTTCAAATCCACACTTTGTAGTTGTCTTGCCTTGGGCAACTCTCTTAGCCTGTTTGCCCTATTTTTGCAACTGTGAAATGGGGAAAATAATAGCACCTATGTCCCACCTGTGTTGGGAAGATTAAATGATATAGTATTTGTAAAGTTCTTAAAGCACAGTGCCTGTCATAGAGTAGAAGCATAATAAATGATTGTTTCCTTCCTTCTTTATATCCTCTGGAAGTGGGCATCCTTTAATGTGTGTTCCATTCAGCTTGAACCTATACCTATACTTTCTGGGCAGACGAGGAATGTGTTTAGCCTCTTTGCTTTGTTTCATCCTCACCAATAAGGGAAATCTGACAACAAGGAACTCCTTGAGCCAACGTTGGAATAGGAGACGGCCTGAGTTCTCCTTTAGCCTCCAAATCTGCTATTGGCCAAGGGTTAAAACAGAGAGAAGGGAGGAATCAAGAAGGGCTTCAGGGGCGGCTAGGTGGCACAGTGAGTAGAGTGCCAGCCCTGGAGTCAGAAGGACCTGAGTTTGGATCCGGCCTCAGACACTTAACACACACAAACAAACAAACAAACAAAAAAACCTAGCCGTGTGACTTTGGGCAAGTTACTTAACCCCAATTGCCCTCAAAAAAAGGGGGGGCTTCAACCAGATGCCTGATTAAGAGAATTAAGGGGAATAGCTTTAGAATAGAAAAGGATGTAAAGATCATTTAGTCCAACCCCCAATTTTGTAGGTGAAAAAACAGACCTAAAGAGATTAAGTGGCCCAAAGTCACACAAAACCAGGATTTGAACTCAGGTTCTCTGACTGCATCCTCTCCACTGCACCTTTGAAAAACTTAAAAGTGCAGTCCCTACTTCACATGATTCCTCTCTCAATTTCCACTTTAATTATTCTAGACTAAGATTTCTTCTTCCTAGGCTAGTTTTCTTGTAGGTATTCTGATTCTCTGAGGATGCAAAAAATAATGGGTTCTTCCTGATTGTGTGTGTGCGTGAATGTGTGTGTTCAGTCACGTCTGATTCTTTGTGACCCCATTTTGGGGTTTTCCTGGCAAAGATATTGGAGTGGTTTGCCATTTCCTTCTCCAGTTCATTTTAAAGATGAGGAAACTGAGGCAAACAGGGTTAAGTGACTTGTCCAGGGTCACAGAGCTAGGGAAGTGTCTGAGGTCAGATTTGAACTTGGAAAGATGAATCTTCCTGACTCCAGACCTGGCACTCTACTATCCCACCTAGCTGCCTTCTCTTCCTAACTAGAAGTTGTCAAAAAGCAAGGTTGGACAGATTCTTGTCTGAGATTTTACAGAAGGGATACTCTCTGTCAGGTATGTGGTAGCTAAGAGGTCCCTACACAGCTATGAGATTCTGCAATTCAGCTTTGCTTAGGGCTAATTGCTGTTTCAATCATCCATCTCAGCACTGGCCTCATCCTATGAACCTCAATTATACAGGCTCCCTGTTTGTCAGAAAGTTGGCAGAGGTCTCCTGTTGGTGGGTCAGTGGCTTTATTTCCTGCTGAACTGAGGAAGCAATACCTGTTAAGCTTCCTATACTAACAACTCCCAGCCATATCAGGAAATTTTCTGAGAGTCAACCTCAGTTACAAGTAGAATTTTTTCTTCCCCTCCCACAGACAGACATAACTGTCAGTTGAAAGGCAAAAGGCCCTGAGGGACCAGCAGGGGAAACACAAAACCTGCGACACACAACACCTTGGACGTCATTTCTCATAGAAGGAGAAGGAGGAAGAGTAGGAGGAGGAGGAAGAAATGCCAAGGAAAAAAGTGTGAATATTCATGCCTATAGTTGTTTTCATTTTGGTTTTTTTGAGGGAAAGCATTTCTGTAACCAGTTTGCAGCTAAGTGGGGTGACATTTTCTCCTCCCTATAATTCCTGCTACCCATTTCTATGAGGCTTTCATTGCCTTCTTCAGCCCTCAGGCCTCTGCCTTGACAAAGATAAGCAATGATATCCTCCTCCACACAGAATGCTGCACCTTAGGAGGCTTGGCATCTTTGACAAGTCCCCCAAGAGAAGGATGGTTTGCAGATAAACAGCTCTCTGGGAGCAGATGCACTGGGGAAATGATCCAGGGGCTGACAAACACAACAGCCCCAAGGAAGCGTTAGGCAGAATCTGAGGGCAGAGCTTTGTTGAGCTTAGGAAACCTGGGGAACAAGGTGGGATGATAACACTTTTACCCTTTGATGTGGAATCCAGGTCCTGATTTCCCATCCAGGGCTAGTCAGTTCCATGTAAAGGAGATTATAGAGAGCAAGGAAACCTCCTTGTTTTGTGAATTCTCGAATGGTGCCATGCCTTGGTATTTTCTCACTCAGACTGGGTGTGATCACAGGCCAACAATAACAATGGGTCTGAATTATTTTGGGTGTGTAACATGGCAGGGCTCCCTAGGGGGTGTCAACCATTCAGCCTGGTACCCCAGACAAATTCAGGCCTTGGGAGTGCCACACAACCCAGTGGGAAATAGTGATCACAAAGTGTTAGTATGACTCCATCAATAAGAGGTGATATCAGATGAACTTTGTTTCCTTTTTATTTTTTCCCTTTCTACCATATTAGTGGCCTGGTAGATCAGGGCAATGATTTACCTAGATTTCATCAAAGCACTTGGAAAGTTTCTCGTACTGTTCTTGTGAAAAGATGGAGAGATGGGGGCCAGAGAGTAGTACACTTTGGTGAGTTCAGGACCCAAAGAAGAGTCATTGATGGAACAAAGTCAACTTGTTCCAAAGTCTCTAGTGTTGTCATGGATCTGTAATATTTCAAGTTTTTTATTTTTTTTTCAACCAGTCATTTGGAAAAAGGAACAAATGACAGTTTTATCAAATTTACAGATGTTTCAAGGCAGGAAGGTCCAATGTCCACGATATTATAGCAATGTAATCACAAGAACAGTGGGCTAAATTTAATAAGATGAAACAATATAGTCTTAATTGGGTTCAAAATAACTTCAGAAGTACAGAAAAAGGGAAGACACGGTGAGAGGACAATTCAATTCAGAAAGGCCTGGGGTTTTAGTGAACAGTGCACTTTTGCTAGCCAGAAAAGATGATGTAATTTTAGGAGACATTAAAAAAGACAGTGTCGGGGGTGGCTAGGTGGCGCAGTGAGTAGAGTGTCGGCCCTGGAGTCAGAAGGACCTGAGTTTGGATCCGACTTCAGACACTTAACACACACAAAACAAAAACCTAGCCATGTGACCTTGGGCGAGTTACTTAACCCCAATAGCCCTCCAAAAACAAACAAAAAAAAAGACAGTGTCCAACATTAAGGAGGTAATGTTCTCATTGTCTTCTCTGGCTGAACCAGACCTTAAGTAGCTATGTCAGTTCTAAGCCTTTTTGGGCGGATAGTGATTAGCAGAAATGGAGGTTTTGCTAAGAATTTTCACACCTAGAAGAAGAGACACTAAAAGTATCCTTCCTTGAGAGGGGAAAGATGGAGATGTGGGTACATTAGCCCAGGGTGGGGAATGAGGAAAAGCTGATATCTATGGAACAACACAAAACAATTTAGTGCAAAATATTTACCCTACTAAATGCAAAACATTAATTATTATATTTATTTATATATTGTATATAATTAATTATATAATTATTAAATACTGGGAACAAAAACCAAAACAGTTCCTGCCTTCAAGAAGCTTATATTCTATTGGGGAATACAGCATGTAAATAAATGCCATATACATGATAATTTGAGGGAGGGAAGAAAGCATTAACAACTAGGAGGATCAAGAAATAGATTGTAATTTCATCAGCCCTGAAGGAAACCAGAGATTTGTACCCAGGACAGTTGCTAGCGCAGGTTCTTAGATCTGTTTTACTAGGAAAGATAGCTATTTAAGGGGTCAACAATCTTTTTAAATTGCATTCACTAGTTCAGGGGAACTTCAGAGAAAATACAAACAGAGAAATAAAGACCAACAGACAGGGTTCTGACTGCCTGAATCAACTATATACTTTACAGACATCCCTGAATCAAGAGAGCCTTTATATCTGAGCAGTCGGGGAGCTCTGAACATACAGCCACTCAGAATCTTAACCAGGGAATCATAAGATCCTTATCATAAGTGAGTACCCAAAGCAAAATAACAACTCAGAGTATATATATATATACTTCTCAGGGACAGAAGACATCACAATTCTGTGACTTAGTGCCTAATTAGAAATTAGCAAAAGGTGTGAAAGCTTTCCTACAAGCAAGCCTCCTCTAAGCAAGCTTCCCTTAATGGGTTCCATGGGAGGCCAATCAATGAGTGGGGAAGATCTTACATCCCATTAACATTACAAGATTCTAAAAGGTAGAAGTAGGAAAAAAATATATTCCAGGTCTGTGCCAGGGTACGGTGGTAGAAGAAGGGAACATCAAATAGGCCCAATTTGGCAGGAATATAGAGTGTATTCAGGGGAGTAATGTGAAATAATTTATAAGCATTTATTAAACACCTACTATGTGCCAGACACAATGATAAGCACCTAAAAAGGTAGGGTGTAACTGGATTTTGAAGGGATTTAAATGGCAAGCTGTGAAGTTAGTGCTTTATCCTATGGGTAACATGGAGACATTAGTATCTTCCCCTCCATAATCCATCCTCCCCCAACTGCCAACCTAATCTTCCTAAAGTACAAGACCTGACCATATGACTCCCCTGCCCAGAAAGCATAAATAACTCCCTACTGTACCTAAGATTTAATCCAAGTTTCTCTAACATTTAAAACCCTTCACAAGTTTGGCTAAAATCCATCTTTCTGAAGCAATGTCATATCACTCTCCATCATGTTCTTGATGTTCTAGCCAAACTGGCTTATTTACCAATTTATATACTCAGCCTGTATACAAAATTTCACCTCTAAGTCTTTATACCTTTGCAGAGGCTATGTTTTTTCTAGGAATGGTCTCACTCTCTACCTCTGTAGAGATATCTAAGAATCCCTCTCTCTTAAGGGCTCAGCTCAATTACGGCCTTCTATAAGATGCCTTTCCTCATTCCCCTAGTTATTAATGCTCTCTTCTCCACCCCATAATTGCTTTGCTTTTATTTAGACTATATTGTGTATTTACTCAAGTGCATATATACTGTTTCCATCCAGTAGGACACACTTCCTTGAAGGGAGGGATTGTTATATAATGAGTAATTCTGAGGAGTAGTAAGAGGGGTAGAGAGGGTCCTAAAGAAGGGTGACTCTTAATCAAAGAGGCTATCAAATTTAGCAAGTAAGAGGTCCACAGGAACTTTGGAAGGAGTCATTTTGGTCATTGGTAGAATTGGCAGAGAAACTTCAAGGGACTGAGAATGACTAGGCAGAAAGGAGCACAAGTGTGATGAAGGGGGCTTTTTCTAGGAGTTTGTTCCAAAAAAGATGGTAACTCCTTAGAGAATAAGCTGCTAATTTGGTCTTGTATGACTGATCCAAGATCAGCAGGGGAAGGTCTGACACCCTTTTCCATGGTCCCCACCTCTCATTATGCACACCCATCTGTTGTTTTTTTTTTTTTAATACTTTGATATAATAATTAGGTTATTTAAAACCTAGGGGCAGTATAATGGCTCCTAAGATCCACATGGTTCCTTCCTCCTCAGCTTATTTTCAACAAAAATTTATGAGTTCAGTCACAATTGCTCTGAGTCCTCAGTTTGGAGAATTCCTAACATTTACACTGAGGTGGACTCTCTGCCTAACTTTATATTTATATCTATCTCTAGTCAACTCCTTGTTTCTCTGTGGTTGAGGGGGGAAAATCAATTTAACTGCAAACATTTAGATAACAAAATAGCAGATTATATTATATGGTGCCTGTTAATAGACAATAGTGTGAAGGGAAGTTTGGAGAAAGAAACCTTTTTCTTAAGATTTCCCTCAGTCCAAGCTATCTGCTCTGAGATGCCTGGACAGCCAATGCCCCTTTGTTGATATCTCCCTTCCTTGCTACAGTTCAGTTCTACTCCTTCACCTTGGGAAGGTGCTGGAGTGCCATGTTTGTTCTCATTTCTGGAATGCATCCTTTCTCAACTCACCTGATCATTTAATAGAAGATAGCTCAATAAGCATTATTAAGTACCAACTAGATGCCAAGCACTGTTCTAAACTCTGTGGATACAAGGAAAGGCAAAAACAAAAATGATAATACATTAACTGCTCCATTCATAGTACAATGGAGAAGACAATGCACAAACAATTATGTCTGAATGAGACATATACAAGATAAGTTGGAGAAAATCTCAGAGGGAAGGTACTAAAATCAGGAAGGACTAGGAAAGCCTTCTTACAAAAGAAGGTAGAACTTTAGCTGAGAGTTAAAAAGATGCCAGGGAAGCCAGGAAGTAGGAATGAGGAGGGAGAGAGTTCCAGGCATGAGTGATGGCCAGAGAAAATAGTCAGGAGATGGAGTGCCTTGTTCAAGGACTATCAAGAACATCAGCATCAACCCAAAGTGCTATAAAACTGTGCATACCTTTCAACCCACCAACATCACTACTAGATCTGCATCCCATAGAGTTTTTAAAAATGGGAATAGGACCTATTTGTACAAAAAATATTTATAGCAGCTCCTTTTGTGGTGGTGAAGAATTGGAAACTGAGGGGATATCCAAGAACTGGGGAAATGGATGAACAAGTTGTGATATATGATTGTAATGGAGCATTACTTTGCTATAAGAATGATAAACAGAAAAAAAACTGGGAAGACTTCCATGAACTGATGAAAAATGAAGTGAACAGAACCAGAAGAACATTATATGCCAACACATCAATATTCTACAATAAACAACTATGAGTGACTTAGCTCTTCTCAACAATACATTGATGCAAGACAGTCCCAAAGGATTCATGATGAAAAATGCTATCCACCTCCAGAGAAAGAAAAGATTATGTCTGAATACATAAACTGGATCTGCATCCCTTAGGCTGAAACATACCATTTTTTCTTTTTCTCTTTCTCTTTCCTTCCTTCCTTTCTTTCTTCCTTCCTTCCTTCCTCCCTCCCTCCCTCTCTTCCTTCCTTCCTTCTTTCTGTTTTCTTCCACAAAATGACTAATATGGAAATATATTTTACATTACTGCACATATATAACCTATATCAGATTGCTTACAGTCTCAGGGAGGAGGAAAGTGAAGGAAGAAAGGGTAGAATTGGTAATTTAAAACTTTAAGAAAGAATATTAAAATTATTTTACATGTAATTGGGGAAAATATTATTTAAAAAGAAGAAAACCAGGTTGAAGGGCTCTATGTGACAAAAAGAGGATTCTGTATTTGATTCTGGAGAAAATAAGGAGCCATTGGGGTGGCTAGGTGGCACAGTGAATAGAGCACTGGCCCTGGAGTCAGAAGGACCTGAGCTCAAATTTGGCCTCAGACACTTGACACACTTAATAGCCGTGTGACCTTGGGCAAGTCACTTAACCCCAATTGCCCTGCTTTCCCCCCCTCCAAAAAGGAAAAGAAAATAAGGCACAATTAGAGTTTATTGAGTATCATACCCTGGGCATATCTTTGAGCATGCTCAAGTTCCCTCTGCCTTTCTGAACATGAGTCTTATGTGAAGCCATTTGAGTTTGAAGGCTTTTTCTCACTCAGTTTAAGGCCTATGAAAAAAATGGATTCATTGGAAATATTATCACTTATATTAACTGATGTGAAGTTGAGTAAATCAGATATCTAACTCTTATATTTTATTTGATATAGGGAATTCCAAGGGAGGAAACTCTTTCTGCTAAGGCAGAGCAGCAACTGTTCTGAGTTGCTGAAGGCGCTGACAGTCAGAAGAACCAGTAAGATCAGTTTTGTTTTTGTTGTTCAGTGTTTTTAGTCATATATGACTCCTTGGGATCCCATTTGGAGTTTTCTTGGTGGAGATACTGAAGTGGCTTGCCATTTCCTTCTCCAGCTCATTTTACAGATGAGGAAACTGAGGCAAACAGGGTTAAATGATGCACCATAGGTCACAAAGCTACTAAGTGTCTGAAGCCAGATTTGGACTCAGAAAGATGAGTCTTCCCAATTCTAGGCCCCATGTGCTATGCACTATGGCACCACCTGGCTACCCAATAGGTACCAGAGACAGGATTTTAACCCAGCTCTTCCTGCCTCCAACTCTTTATCCGTTATACCAGGAAACTACATGGATCAATAATTGGCATCCCTACCATTGCAACATTAGCTTGTCTGGCTTTTGCCAGGCTCATTAAGTTGACTGATTCTGGAAAGAGGGATACTGCACATTTAAATCCTTTGTTCACTTGATATTCCCATTGTCCCACAAGGCAGGCTATCACAAAAGGCCCAAGGAGCAAGTAACTAGCTATGCAGCAGGACAGCATCTTCCTTTTGCTTAATGGCAGGGGAATGCAAGTTCGTGAATTGCTATTAATTTTTCCATTTCCTAAAATCCAGTATGCTTTGGAAACCTTCCCTAATAAAATAGTACATGCCCATTAGTCCACTCTGCATAAATCACAAATCCCATGAGATCCTTCTTTTGCCATTCTGCAACAGACATTTACCCCCTCTGTTTATAATTTTGCTGGAGACTTATTTAGCAAGTTCACTGCACTATGTGTATTCTTGCTTAATGTTTGTTCATTAAATTGCATGCCATTTTTGTTTTTGTGCATCAGTACTGTTCTGTCACATAACTCATTTTGTACAAGAACTCATCTGTCGCCAAGTTTGGGGATGCTTCAGAAATAATTTTTTTTATGTTTGTGGTGATTTCAGTTGCTTGTAGATGATGTTCTTGTTGGATGCTTTAGAAATGCCCAAACTGGAACTGCCACTAAGAAATCTAGAAACAAAGGCAATCCATACCTACTTGTCATTGAATTGTTTCAGTTGTGTCCAACTCTTGGTGATCCCATTTGGGGTTTCTAGGCAAAGACACTGCAGTGGTTTGCCATTTCCTTCTCTAGCTCATTTGACAGATGAGGAACTGAGGCAAACAGAGTTGAGAAACTTGCCTTGGGTCACACAGCTAGAAAGTGTCTGAAGTCAAGTTTGAACTCATAAGGATGAGTCTTCCTGATTCCAAGCCCAGTCCTCTGTGCACTATGGTGCTACCCAGCTGCCTACATGCCACTCTTAACACCAGCAGCTTTCTCACCTCCATTCTTGCAGATCTCCTTTGACTGGTGAGTCTCTGGCTGCCCAAGTCATCCATGCTCACACCATTCCCAGATTCACTCCTGACTCTCCAGCTTTTATGACAGCAGACTTGCCCCATCCTGGGTAATCCCTTCAACCATCCCTCCATTCATCTCCTTTTTAAAAATGTGTTGTGTTCCTCCATTAGAACATAAACTCCTTAAGGGCAGGGACTATCATTTTTGCTTATAATTACATTCCCAGCACTTAGCACAGTATCTGGCACATAGTAAGTACTTAATACATGCTCTATCTATCTATCCATTCATCCATCTATCAATCCATCTAATCTACCTCTGTCAGTCTTATCAATTGAACTGTTATCATTTTCCCCCAGGGTCCATAGTAGTGATGATGTTTCTGGGGAAGAGTGATCTGATGAGTGGCCTTTTCCACTCTGATCTTAAGAAGTGTATATTCTCAATCAGCAAAAATCTACAGTACAGAACAGAGGGGATGGAATCTCAGTGCTGATATTCAGAATTGGCTGCTTGTCTCTTCTTTCTGTTGCCTTGATCTCCATGTAGGGGAATATTTAGCTGCTGCCATAGAACTGAGGCTTCCGGGCTTCCACAAGGGGATGGGGGCAGTTCTGGCTACTACTATCACCGCTCCTGTAGCCAGAGACTCTAGGAGTTGGCCAAGACTGCTGGAATACTAGAGACCAGTACTGACAATCCTGAGTCACTAGACTGATAAAATTCCTTTTGCGCTGGCAAACTGGAGCGCTAGACAGACTGACAGACAATTTAATAAGTGCTTACTATATGCCAGCTACTTTACTAAGAGCTAAGGATATAAATAAAAGCAAGCAAAAAAGTTCTTCTCTTCAAGAAACTTACATTCTAATGTGGGGGAAAACATAAAGGGGAGTGAGGAAGGGGAGGGGAAGAACAAGGGAAGTATACATGTGGTGATATGGCTGGAGATATCCAGGAAGTGCAGGTAAAGGCCTCAAACTAAATAAGATATGGTCAAATCTGGTCTATCACAGTCCCAGACTGTTCCATTCTCTGGTGGGAAAGGAGTGGAGATAATGGCCCCAATGAAGAATAGATGGCATAGAAAGAATATTTCTCTCACTGCTCCTTCTCTGATTCACCAGTAGGGATTGTGGCCTCAAGCTTTGAGATCACAGGACAAATACCTTTCCCATAATCCCCTTTCCATGATCTATTGGCATGTGTGATTCAGAAAGTCTACAAGTCACTTTTGAAGACCTAAGAGGGAGACTTGTACAGATGGCTGAAGTCAGATGGTTATATTTAAGAGAATTTAACTTTTTTCTTTCATTTTCACTTAATACATTTAATGAGGATAGTTAATAAATTATATGATCACAATACGTTGAGGGCCTGAATCTTGTGAAAGTGGATGGGGCATGATCAGAAAGAAGAGAATTCATACGTAGGGTTGGGACTATAAAACTGAAACTTTCATATCTTGAGTCATATTTCATTTTTCCCCTAGATAGTTCCAGACCCACCAGCACAGGTTTGAACTCCTTAGAGCTACTACTAGAAGCCATGAGCTAAATTATACAGAAGTAACATAGACATTTACACACTTAACCTCTGGTGGCTAGTGGGGACACTTGTAGCATTTAGGAAATATAATATTCATAAAAAATATATGAGGTAGGTAGACATAGTGGATAGAGTTCTGGACTTGGAATCAAGAAGACCTGTGTTCAAATTCTGCCTCAGACATTTACTAGCTATGTTCTCTTTGACAAGTCACTTGAGTTTTCTCAGCCTCAGTTTTCTCACCTGTCAAATGAAAATAATAACAGCAACCACTTCACATATATAAAGTGCCTTGCAAAATATTAAAGCTTGTGTAAATGCTAACTAAAATTTTACAGATCAGGAAACTGAGTTTCAGAGAAGTTAAATGCTTTTCCTCAGCTTATTTAGCCTCTAAGCAACAGAACCAGAACTCAAACCCAGGTCTTTTGATGGTTAGGTTCAGTAATTTTTCCATTTACCACACTATATAGCTTGTTCTCAAGCTAATTTCAGCTAGCCTTCTTAATGCAGTGAAAGGATTCAGGGTTTTTCTCTGCCTACTGTAGAGTTAATAGATGCAGGCATTTGTCCCAGGCTAAATTCATTTATGTATTAGAGCCCATTCTGAACCTGAGCCTGTTCTCCCTAATGTGGGCAGACTCCAATCAATAGAAAGTGTACCTGCATAATGAAACACCTACTGCTGCCTACTGATCTCCATGAATACTTGGTGAGTCATAGCTCTTAAGAAGGCACAGTTAATGTGGAATGAACAAAGGGAAGAATTCTTACCATGAGAGGGAATAGGAGATCTTTATTTTCTAAAACCCACTTTCAGGTGATCCTGGGTCTCTGAATTGCCACCCCTACCACGAACAAGTTTCTTTTAAAAGTATTTATTTATTTCCAGCATCCCGTATTTCATTAAGACTCTTTCAAATCTTTATGAGGTTGCAGCTTTTGGTGGGGAAGAAGAGGGAAGAGTGTCCTTCATTTCACCCACTAACCAAATGGCTATTTGAAAGTTTTCAATTAAGTGCTACCAGCTATAATTTAGCATGTTATTTTTACAAGAAAATTCTGCTGGATCTACAAGCATAAATGCACCCAAGAAACTGTCCCTTTGCAGTATTAGCTAAGGTAAAGAACTTTTACTGGTTCTTCTTCCATATTCACTTACCACCATGAATACACCCCAAAATTCTATCCTTGTTCCCCTTTTCACTCCCTTATTTGGTGATCTCATTGGCTCTCATTGCTTCAGTTATCACCTCCATGCATCTGATGCCTCTAAATCCAACTCTAGTCTCTCTTCTGAGTTACAGTCACAAATATCCAACTGCCTCTTAAGATATCTCAATCTAGGTATCCTGTGGGGCTCTTCAACTTAACATGTCTGAAACAATTCAATATCTTTCCCTCTAAACCCTACTCCTTTCTGAACTTCCGTATTACTATTGAGAGTGCCACCATTTCCCCAATACCCCAGGCCCAAAACCTCAGGGTCATCCTCAATTCCTTAACTCTCACTCACCCATGTGTATTCATTTTGTTGCCTAATCTTGTTTTTAGCTTCTCGTATTTATCTTGTATATATCACATTCTCTCCATTCACCCATCCACCAACTTAGTACAAGTCCTCATAACCTCTCAATTTGAACTTCTATAATAACCCACTTCAAGTCTCTCCCCACTCTAATTCATCTTTCATTCAATGATCAAGGTGTTGTTTCTTTTTTTCTAAAGCATTTAAGTCTAGACATTTCACTCCCCTGCTCAGTGATTTTCAGTGACTCCCTATTACCTTTGGGATCAAATATAAAGTCATCTATTTGGCATTTAAAGACCTTGATAACTTGACACCTTCCTACCTCTCCAGGCTTCATACACTTTTCCTTCCTTCACACACTCTACAATCCAGCAAATGTGGCATGTAAAAAACTGATCCTCAAATGTGAAATTCATCTCCTATCTCCATGCCTTTGATTGACAATGTCCTATGCCTATCCTGCTCTGCTCTTCCTCCTTTCCCCCACTCTTAACCCTAGTTCCCTGATTCCCTTCAAAATTCACCTCTTAGGGGTGGCTAGGTGGTGCAATGAGTAGAGCATAGGCCCTGGAGTCAGAAGGACCTGAGTTCGGATACGGCCTCAGACACTTAACACACACACAAAAACCTAGCCGTGTAATCTTGGGCAAGTTACTTAGCCCCAATTGCCCTCCAAAAACAAAAAAAAAAACAAAAACAAAATTCACCTCCTTCTCTTTCTCTCTCTTTTCATCTAGGCCATGATCCTTGCTCCGAGTTCACTTTTTCATAACAGGGCTCTCTCTTCATCTTCTTCCTGTCTGGTCATTCCATTTTTTTTCTTTCTGAATCATCAACCATATCCCATCCCTAACTCTGGGTGTACCCTAAGTTTCTGACCTTAGTCCTCTTCTCTTTCTACAGTTTCTCTCTTCAGGATCTCATCAGCTGCTATGGGCATAATATTCACCTCAAAGCAGATTTTGCATAGATGGTTCTATCCAGCCCTAGTCTCTCTCCTCAGTTTGAGTTCCACCTCACCAATTGCCACATGGACATTTCCTACTGAATAGCCAACAATCACCCCAAACTTAGTATGTCTAAAAGATGACTTTATAAATACACTATCATCTTTCCCTACAAACAACCTACTCTTCAGCTTCAAAGTCATCCCTGAGTCCTTTCCACACAGCCATTTAAAACCTCCAACTATATGATAAATCTTGTCAATTCTACTTTAAAAGCACCGCTCACTACTCATATTCCACTGCTCTTGTTCAGGCCTTATCATTTCTCATCTGAACTACTACAATAGCCTGCTAATTGGTCTCCCTTCCTCAAATCTTTCCTCTCTACAATCCATTATCCACACAACTGTCAAAGAGATATTTCTTGAATGCAGGTTTGATCATGTTGGCTCCAAGTTAATTTTTTTATTTCTTTAGAAGAAAAACAAAAATTCCAAATTAATAGAATTTCTTTTTGTTTGTATCTCAGAATGATTCTTTCAGTGGGGTATGGAGAGGGAGAGAGAGAGAGAGAGAGAGAGAGAGAGAGAGAGAGAGAGAGAGAGAGGAAAAGAAAGAAAAAGGTTCCTTTACCTTATCTGGGGGACTCTGCGAGCCAGTACCATGTTCAGGGGAATATGGAAAGAAGGGAATGAGCAATGACTATAACTGGTGAGTATATAGGTGATAAGATCTGGCATATTTTTATATTCACTTATAAAACATGAAAAATCCTCCATACATAGTGTAAGTAAATTGAGACATTTTCCCTTTGTCTGGTAGTCATTTTGTGAATCCTAAGCAATGTAGTTCTTTTGTGCATGTGTCACAGATAGCTAATGTACTCTGTAGGTGTTTAACTCGAACAGCAAATAATGGGGGTACATTGTGCCAAGCTATTAATTTTTAAATATGTAACATCTCACTTCGAAGTTTTCTGAAAGACTAGGAACATAAAAATGACTTTCTCTTACATTCACTATGTGGACTTTTAAACTGAGACATACAGATAAATAGGGAGGGATTATATTAAGTCTGTATATTCTGTTTTGCTGCAAGGAGATTCCGGGCCTAATTAGGTGATCACCGGTTGGTTGTAATAATGTATTTTTCCTTATATTCACAAAATTTACCCTTATAAATCCTCCTCGGATAGAAGCCAAGGACTAATTCCTTCATGCAGAGATTCACTGCAGTAAACTCTCAATTATCTATGAGCGGTTTATTTGTCATGTTAATTATTCATGACTATCTCTGCCTCATACTGAGGTGCTGTCTTGCTTAATAACGATAGCTTGCATTTATACATCACATGTTAACTCATTTGACTCTCACAGCAATCTTGCAAGGCAGGTGCTGTTATTATCCCCATTTATAGATGAGGAAACTGAGGCACAGAGAGGTTAAGTGACTTGTTTCTGTCAGGGTCACCCAGCTAGGGAATCTGAAAGAAGATTCAAACTCAGGTCTTTCTGACCCCAAGTCCTGTGTTCTATCTACTTAGTTGCCTCTATTACAGTAAGGCAAGTATAAAGGGACACAGAATGGGAATGAAAGTGTGTATGTGAACATCATATATCTACGTACATATGCCTGTAGGACCATGCAGCCTTAGCAGGGAATTCTGATCAAATCCCAATCCAATGGGCACTTATTAACCATAAGGTCCTAGGGATAACACACACACACACACACACACACACACACACACACACACACAAAATGAAATATAATTCTTGCCCACCTTTTACTAGCTCTTATATTTAGATTAAATGAAATACAGATAATTTTCAGCTGTCATTTGCTTGGATTGATTTAGAGACAGATATAGCTATAGACACATATATTTATATAGAGATGATGTTCTAGTCTTCCTGCTTTCACTTCTGTGTAAAATAACCAAGAATCGATAACAGTGACAGCAGTCATTCAGTCTGGCAATACCCTCTGAACCCTCAGCAATATTTATGGGAGGAGCCTTCACATTTCCTTTTCTGTCACTCTTCCTCCTTCTTAACATAGTGGAATATTAAAATCTTAGAATTGAAAGGATTAGATGCCATCTAGTAGAACCCCCTAAATGAATGATGAGCTCGCATACTTGGCAGATGGTTGTAAACCCCTGCTTGAACACTTTCAATAATGGAAGCCATACTATCTAATGAAAAAAATACAAATACTTTAGACTCAAAAGGATCCATGATCTCATCAATCTGTATATTGCCTTCGGTGATGGGGAACTCAGCTCATCCACAACCAGCCATCCTATGTAACATTTGTTCACGTCTTCCTTTAAGTCTAAAACAGGGGATCCAGCCAATATGCTAAAGGACTTCTTTGCTTTCTCCTAACATCACAAAAACGGCAGCACTCAGTCTGCCTCCTCCTACCCTTCACCCTTGCCAAATGGCCAGCTCTTCTCTTTTTTCTCATACATTTCCCTGATGCCATCTTTTACTCATATAACAGGTAGTGCTTGAGCTAAGTTTTGAAGAAAACTAGGAATTTTAAGAGATGGAAGTAAGGAGGTAGTGAATTCCAGGTGTGGGGATAGCTTATACAAAGACATGAATGTGGGAGATAGAACTCTGTCTGAAGAAAAATAGTCAAGTCAGTTTAGCTAGACCCTAGAATAAGTGGAGTAATCTTAATTAAATGTCTGAAAAGGTAAGTTGAAGCCAAATTGTGAAGGGCTTTAAATGTCAGAGAAGTTTGTTTTGATCTTAGAAGCAAAAGGGAGCTCTTTGAGCAGAGGAGTGACATGATCAGACCTATGCTTAAGGAATATCACTTTGAAAGCTGTGTGCAAAATCTAATGGAATGCAAAGAGACTTGTGGCAGAGCTTCTCTGTGGGAGAAAGATAGCCATTAAAAAAAAATCAAGAGTTAATAGGGGGACAGTCTGAGTGCTGCCTCATCATATGAGGAAAAACTAAAGGATTCACAGTAAAGTTCATACTGAAGAGACTCTACATAGATTTTATATTCAATTCAGCAAGCTTTAAAGTATCTGTCACATGCCAGAAACGGTGCTAGACTCTAGGGACAAAAAGGTAAAATGATCAACTTCTCCCCTTCAGTCCCACCAAAACAAAAGTAACCCCTGCCCCCACCAACAATGTCCCTGCCCTTGGGTTTATATGCTACTGAGGGAAACAACACATCCACTGATAAGTAAATGAAAAATATAGATGTATGGAAATGTCCTATGCCTCCAGGGACAGCTGCATCTGTATAGCTAAAGACCAGGAATGCAAATTAGGGAGATAGGAGAGACTGTAAGTAACCTTTGACACCCTGGACTTAGCTTGACTCAATGCCTATTTCCCCATCCCCCAAAAAGAGAATGGAAGAGACTCAGGGTTTGAAAACTAGGGATCTGCAGAGCTCTTTGGTATTATTAGGCAAATAACTATTAACTGATTCTGAGCCCAGGCATTAGAATTTGAAAATAGGAAACATATGAAATAATGAACAAAAGTTAGGCTGAGGTCTGTGATCAAGGTACTCACCGGAGGGCCCCTCAAAAGGAAGATAAGTCCAAAGAAAAAATGCTAAGCCTATGGGCGCTTGGTTAACTAGGACAACCCAACTCCTTGTTCTAAGTAGTTAGATACCAGAGGCTAGAAACTCCTGCTGAGGAGATTACAGGCTCCTGTATTAAAGACTGCAGAAACAACACAGAAGAGGCATTCTGTTGGTCTTGGGGTCAGAGATTTTTGCCTTTTTCTTAAAAAGCCATAGGCTTTCAGTTAAGAGAATGTGGCACCACCCACTCTTCCTTGAAGAAGAGATCCCTGTAGATTTCAGACCAGACAGAACCCTGAGGCTTTGGAGGGGGGCAACTTCCTGTGGGACTCTTAACAATGGAGGGGGTAAAGAAAGGCCTCTAGTGAGAAGTAGCCCTTGGGCTGAGCCTTGAAAAGAGCCAAGTCTTCCAAGAGAAGGTGAGGAGAGAAAGAGGAAAAGGCTGTAATCTTAAAGGACAGAGGGAGTACCCACTTGGGTGAATGAATTTGCAATATTCCATGTAAAAATACAAATACAGGGTATTCCCAAACTACACTAAGACTTTTGGGACACTGTTCTTGCCAGCTGTTTCTTCTTTCTGGATGAATTAAGGCTTGGACTAAACAACCTCAATCAAGTACACAAACAGGAGTAAGAAAGTGAAGAGAAAGAAGGCCTTAGATTGTTATGCATCCCACCCATATCCATTCTTGCCACAAAGAAGAGGGAGTCTCAACTAATTTACAATGAAAAATTTACTTTTATACAGAACAAATAAATTGGGAACTATCAACAGGAAAAAAAAAGTCAAGATTTCTTACGAAGTAGAATCACAAGTTCCAATTTATCATTATGGTCCTGAGATATAAAGGGGAGTGGGAAGCAAGAGGGGAAAAAGTCAGCTTTGGCTGAGTCAGACTCAAAAGGTGCAGCTATAATGATTGCATCAACAGCCCTGGGATAAAAATGGACTCATCTGCATTAAAATGAAAAGACTGCCCAACTCAATTCATCTCCTATGACTGTTACTGCAGTCACTTTAAGAAGAAAGTGTTCATTCCTTAAGATACATGAGGACCAGGTACATGAGTTTTCTGTAGGATTTGATTTTAAAGAGAGACAAAAAAGAAAACCCTGTGGACCTTAGGAATGACGAAGGAAATTATCATTTAATTTGAGCAGGCTACTAGACCTGTCGGCAGCTGACACTGGAGGCAATTCAGCAGCATCAGAAAAGAAGGGGCTAAAAAATCAAAGGCAAAAATGAACCTGGCAAATTTTGAATTTTCAACAGCTTTCTAAAAAGCGAGACAAATTGCAGTCTAGCTAGGAGCGATTGGGGACATTTCAAACAAGGAGATTTTAAACTAAGCACTAGGGAAACCTTTTGAATTGATAAAAACCAGCCCTTCTTATACCAGGACCATCCTCAGATACATGCAGTGAGGCAGAGGCCCGGCCTGGCAAAGAGAGAGGCAAGCTTTACTCCACCTCCAATTAATATGATTCTTTAATTTGCCCTTTGCCAGAGCAATTTACCCCTCGAGGAGCTGCTGTTTTTACTGCTGATCTGCACTAATGAGGTTGACATGTTTTTCTACCATTCCATTCCTTAGAAAAACAACCAAGTGACCCCTGTGCCAATAGCTGTAGCTTCTTATATCTATGGTCAGTTTACCCATATTCATAGCCTAGTTGTTGTAAAACTCCAGTATGAGCCCTCATGTATGCCCTACTGGCACGGGGCTAACCACCTTTTGAAAAAACACAGTATTCTATTAGACGACAGGAAGAAACAAGCCAAGAGAGCCTGTGTATACATCAAAAGCACCCATAGAGCTCAAGGTTTCTAAATGGAAACAACCCAGAAGCTATTCAGACTGAGATTGTTTGCCTCCTGCAAACAAGATCAGCCCTTCCAAGGTCAATCTCGCCCAGAAGTGGACAGGGATATGCTTTCTTTATTATTATCCGTATTTGCCAGATTTCTCCTGAGGCCCAGGGAGGTGTGGCTAAGAAATTCACTACTCCCTTTTATCTGTCCACAAGAAGCCCCTAGAAAAAACTGGGCCAAGCCAAGCTCTACCACTTCAGTAACTAGTGGATGAATAAACTGTCAGGATGTGGAAATGAGTTCTACAGCCTTGAATGGGCTTCTGTTTATGTAGAAGGCCCTGACATACAATAAGGTCTCAATTCTAAGCATCCAAGGCAAGAGCTCTCCACTTCCTGACTAGGTAAGGAATTGGCAAATTGAAAAGAAAAATGAGGTGATACAAACTTGTTATTTAAGATGATAATCCTAACCACAGTAGCTTTTAATCTTATCTTTATTGAGGTATTTTGCTTTTATGTTATCTTTTCTTTTCTGAATAAATCCTTACCCTCTGCTACTCAGTGAGCCATCACTTGAAGTACAGATTTTAAAAGAGGGGAAAAAAGTACTTTAACCAATATAACCAATATATCAGTTGTGTCTGAGAGTACATACAATATTCCATGACCATAGTCCCTCACCTTTAGAAAGAAGGGAGGGGAGTAGATTTTCCTCCACTCCTTTCCAAGACTCAGCTTGGTCATTAAGATTACACAATTTTCTTTAGCTGTCACTTTTTTGTTCTTTCTATTTCTGTTGTTGTAATCATTTCGTATATTGTTTTTGATTATGCTTTCTTCATCTCGCTTCAATTTATGTCTTCTCATACATCTCTGAATTCCTAATATTCATTATTTCTTATGGAGCAGTATTATTCCATCACATTCATAGACCATAGTTTGTTTCAGTATTCTCCAATCAGTGGGCATCAATTCTGTTTCCAGCTCTGTGGAGAAAAGAAAGAAAGAAAGAAAGAAAGAAAGAAAGAAAGAAAGAAAGAAAGAAAGAAAGAAAGAAAGAAAGAAAGAAAGAAAGAAAGAAAGAAAGAAAGAAAGAAAGAAAGAAAGAAAGAAAGGAAGGAAGAAAGAAAGGAAGGGAGAGAAAGGGAGGAATGGAAGAAGGGAGGAAGGGAGGAAGGGGGGAGAAAGGAAGGAAGGAAGGAAGGAGCTATTATAAAAATATTGAGGTACATGGAACTTTTGTTTTTTTCTTTGACCTCATTGCAGTATATGCCTAACACTGGGATCTTTGGAACAAAAAATATGATCATTTTAGTTACTTTTTAAAACATAATTCCAAATTGTTTTCCAGCATGCTTGGACCAACAGTATATAAGTGAGTCTGTCATTCTGCAATGCCATGGACACTTATGTCATCTTTGCCAGTTTGCTGGGTATGAGGCAAACCTACAGAACCACAGTATTTTTTTATGGTCAGCCCCCAAAACAACCTAAATCAAACACTTTACTGCAAAACAAGGGTAGCCCTAGTAAGAAGTGAACAAGCAGGAAAAGGGGGGGGGGGCACGAATGCTTGATCTTACCTTCTGACTCCTTCTAGGGCTCATATCCACTCACTTCTTCAATATTATAACTGCTTTCTGTGAGGCTACATAAAATGAAGCCTTAACTGTGGAAGTTTTGTTTTGTTCATTCAAAGTCACACGATGTTCCACCCAGGTCTCAGTGAAACAAGGTCCAACTCCCTGCGTTAGTAACAGCTATGAACCCCCAGCTCTGCAAGTGACTTGCTGCATTCCCTGGGAAACGCTGCTTTCCTCTATAAATAATGATACATCATTTGCAACACACTGTTTAGGATGGGGGCAAATATTCTTTGTTATCTGTGGCTATCCCACTGAATAAATGTTAGTTGTGCTATTCACTCTAGGCAATATGTGATCCTAAGGGGACCCAACACCTACAATAGCCCACATTTCAAGAACTCCACACTAAGATTACACAACTAGGGATGAAAAGCTCTGGGATAAAGCAGTTGGTTTAGAAAGTAACACGAAGGGCAACTTAGTGTGGCCAGTTTGAATTTGAAGGTATTCAGTTACAGCAGCACAGAGTCTGTCCATCTAACCCAACCCAGACCTGAATGAGAATTCACAGAATTACAGGACCTTGTTTTTTCTCTTTGTGCAAACTTGGTGCAGTTAGTTATCTTCTCTGAGCCTTAGTTTCTCCATCTGTAAAACAAGGCAGTTGGATGAGATCATCTCCAAAATCCCTTTCAGTCCTTATCTTTTAGAATCCAAATCCACACAGCCTGTTTTTGAAAGCACTAGAAGCCATGGGTTGAGACACCACAGACACTTGATCGTACCCTGCTGTTATTTTAATTATGTGGACTTAATTAAAACACTGCCACAGGTCATTTATTCTGTGACTAGGGGCTGGGACTTTCAAGCCACACTGAGTTCAGAAATTGCCAAGTCGCCATTACTGTGGCACTGGTTTAGCTGAAAGGCAACAGGCTGAAATTCTGCATAAATTATCAGAGGGACCTTGCCTCTTTCCATGCCTTGGGACACTTCAGTGAAGGGAAAGCAAAGGGGATTGAAGGAGCAGGGCTCACTTTTTCCTCTCTGCTGTGCACAGAAGGGTTCCCAAATTTCTCTTTCAGTCTATCCTCTGCTGAAATAGATTGTGTCTTTAGGCAAGGCCATCTTTAGCTGTAAATTTGGTATACATAGGAGTCAATGAAGTCCGTGTGTGTGTGTGTGTGTGTGTGTGTGTGTGTGTGTGTGTGTTTTTTGTTAAATAAGAGAATGATAGTCAGTGACTGAAATAAATCACGTCTTTAGGCAAGGCCATCTTTAGCTATAAATTTAGTATATACATAGGGGTTAATGAATTCCATATAGGGTATATGTGTGTGTATACATGTGTGTGTTGTTAAATAAGAGAATAATAGTCAGTAGTTGAAACAGACTGTGTCTTTAGGCAAGGCCATCTTTAGCTATAAATTTAGTATACACAGGAGCCGATAAGGTCCACTTGTGGTGCATGTGCACGTGTGTGTTGGTTAAAAAAGAGAATGATAGTCCTTGTCTAAAAAGAGAGAATGAAGCAAAACATGAGGAACTGAACCTAGAGTTCTTAATCTAGGACACTTGAATTTGGGTGGTTTTTAAAAATATATATATTTTGATAACTGTATTTTAATATAATTGCTTTCCTTTGTAAGCCTGTGCATTTTATTTTATGCATTAAAAGAGAGTATTCTGAGAAAGCATCCGTAGGCTTCACCAGCTTTCCAAAGGGGTCCATGACATAAAAAAAAGATTAAGAACCCATGAAGGAGAGTAATAGGAACAATGGAAAGAACAACAACCTGGAGCCCCAACTGTAAAATTTGGGGCTGTACAATATGGTCTATGAGGTTGTTTCTAAAATTCTATGACAACCCCATCTTCTTCAAAATCTCTGATTCTGAACTCACATAGCTATAAAAGGCAACTCTGGCACAGTGGAACATGCTGGGTGCGGAGGAGAAAGGCTAAGATTTCAGTCTCCTATGTTCATTTATTACTGGATATATGGTCCTGGGAAAGCAGATTGGCCTCTCTGTGTCTCAATCTCTTCCTATATAAAATGGGGATGAGAATGATAGTTGCATTTTAAACTCACAGAGCTGTACTTAGGGAAGTATTTTGCAAATCTTAAATTGAAGTAACAGAGATATGATAACTAAATGGCAGAGAGCTATAAGTCATTCACTAATGCAGGTGTTGATAGTAAAACTTCATTACTTCAGACCTTTACTGGGTTGGAATCCATGCTAGGCTGAAGAGGGCAGAGGCTGAACCTTACTTTTAGACTTACTTACAAAAGACTAGTGAATGATTAAGCAAATGATTAATGTAAACAAAATTAGGAAACTAATGTTTACCTACTAAAGAGAATAAACTATTTTCAAATATTTTAGAAGTAACATTTACATATAATCAATATAATTACAAGTGAGCAGAAGCAGGCTATTTAAGCTGGTGCTTAGATATCTTAATTACAAATCATATTAATTTATTCATTAAATTATACTCTTTACTGTAAATACTTGGTTATCTTTGTTCTAGCTCCTCTCTATTTATTTTTTAAACCCCAGTCTTGTGATTTCATCAGAGGAAGAAGTTCTTGCCAAGGAAACACCCTCAGATAGGTTTTTCCACTCCACCCTCCAAATTAGATTAAATTATTCATGTTTGGTGTTAGCAAGGGCAGCAGTATTAGCTCAGTGGATAGAGCCCTGGGACCTGCAGTCAGGAAGACCTGAATTCCAATCTAGCTTCAGACCCTTATGAGCTGTGTTACCCTGGACAAGTCAAGTTCTATTTGACTTAGTTTCCTCATCTATAAAATGGGGCTAATAATAGCCCGTACCTCCCAGGGTTGTAGTGAGGATCAAATGAGCTAATATTTGTAAATTGCTTTGCAATCCTTAAAGTACTGTTAAATGCTAGGTAGTAGTAAAAAGATAACCTTCAGGTGGATAGAATTAAACACCAGATGCTCACTATCCTTTATAAACTAGCATAGTGGTATCAAATTTAACTTGAAGCAGAAGCCACTAAGCCAACCATACATAAGGATCCCTGCAGGCCACATACTGTCTTAAAAAAACACATATTAACATTATTTGTTTTCTATTATATTTTTATTTGTTTGTTTAAGTATTTCCCAATTGCATTTTAGTTTGCTTTGGGCCACTCTCAAGAGTGTTACAGGATAGCGTCTGACCTCATGTTTGACACTTTTGAACTAGTAGACAACAAAATCTGGTCCTATGAATACAAACCCCAAAATGTTATTGAGCCAACTTTTCAGACTGGAGCATATTAACAAGTAGGACTTATCCACAGCTACTTGGGCATGATGTTGATCCTTAAGAGCAACATTTCTATTCTATAAAGTCGTACTGAACACTCCTAATTTCCAAACTACATGGAAGGAAAAGCTTTCAAAAAGCAGAGACCCAAGCAAAAGAAATTAAAATCATTTGGGCGTAGAATAAAGTATTACGTCATCCCTACTGGTCTATCTGCTACTGGAGTTTTCCAAAAGGTACTTTCAGTGAGTCTACAGAGGTGGGCTTCCATACTCCTCTGAGCCACATGCACAGTAGTTCCCAGAAAATCAAATAACAGAGCGATATCATCTTGTTTCCAGATTGTTTCTATCTGAACCCTATCAAAATGGTAAGAATAAGTTAACAGTGACAAAAATAATAATAATAAGTACTATGAGATTTAAAAAGCACTTCACACACATTATTTCATTTGAACCTTAGGATAGTCTAGGTCAGGCCTGCACAACATATGGCCCACGTGTCCCTTGCAGTCCACTAAAGGATTTCTGGTGGCCTGGGAAAAATGTAGATCATGTAAAAGAAAGTAAAGATGTAACAAAAGCTTTGTCCTTACCCTGCTTAACCCGTCTTCCACTAGTCACTATTGTTCCCTTCATGTTACTTGGCAAGTGGGTGGCCACTGTGTACTCTCTTCCTGTTTGTCAGGTGACCCACAGCAAAGAACCATCATCAGTCTGTCTCCAGTCTGAGAAGAGTAAGTTATATTTTTTCTGTGTTTTCAGCATTGAACAAGGACAAAGTAAGTGCAGCAAAGTAATTTTTTTGACATTAATGTGATTTCATGAAAAATAAAAATTTTAAGTAATAAGTGTAATTAATTGATATTAATTTAAATTTCTCTTTTTTAAATATGGTTTATTTGTAAAATAGTTTAATCATTAACAATACTTTTACTTGGAAAGTGAGCTGCTAAAAACCTATCTGCACCCTGAAGAAGTTTAGCCTATTTTAATTTTGGTCCCTACCTACTGCCAAATTGCACAGGTCTGGAATAGAGTGTTACAGGTTTGCCCAGGTTAATTCCCTTAATTAACACCATAATTCTACTCCCCACAATAAACTCTGGTATTTTATATCTCATTTTTTTATTGTGTATTAAAAGTAAAGTTTTATTGTTAATTTAAATATATGTATATACATATTTATTTAGGTTTTAGTTTCTTTAGTTTATTTGATGACTAAAAATAACGAACCTTATGACTATTCAAAAATAAAATTACCTTTAAAAAATACATTTAGCAAGATGTACACACCAAGGAAATGAAAATGGGCAGACCTACACATGGAAACATGATGTAGTAGTTATGGGGGGCTTCAATTACCCTAATGTCACTGAAAGACTATTTTTTTCTGCCAAAAGGAGACCAGCTAATACTGTGGTTCCTTGACCTATTCATAATTTCATCCTTCACAATGTAGAGAATCCATTAGAGGGACCGCTATTCTGGACTTGCTTCCAACCAAGAACGATGAGCAAGTTGCTGGAGTGGAAATGGCAAGAATCTGGGGGAAAGTGACCACGCCATCTTAGAATCTGTGATCTAGAAGGAGAGTCAGTCATTTTTTGACATGGGCCTGGCCTTTGAGGGAGTAGATTTCAAAGGATTCAGAGAAGGAGCTGAATATTTTGACCTAATAGTGCATAGAGAAAGGTAACTGGGCTGAGATAGACATGAAATTCTGAAAATACAAAGAAGGGGAATTCCAATGAAGAGAATAAGGTGCTGTCTGAAGTGGACAATTTGAATATACAGAGAACTCATTGACCAACTTAGTCTTGTCTTGCTTTATTTCTAACATGTGAAAGAAAGCAATAGCAAGTGACAGAGGATGAATACAAGAGAACCACCTGTATCACTAAGCATCTAGCGTTATGAGGCTAAAGCTCAGAATTAGCTGAGGCAAGAAATAAAAGCCAGTGACTAAGTGACTAAGAATTCTTAAATTAAAATGAGAATTCTTAAAGCTACAAAGAAGAAAATTTTCCTTTTTTTTTTTCTGTCTCTAGCGCTTAGCACAGAGCCTGTCACATAGAAAATGCTTGTTGCTGACTTGTCTTTGGGGGTGGTTGGGATGACAATAATGGATGATAGGAAGAAGAGAAAGCTGCTCAACTCCTCTGATTCCTCACCTAGATCTGTGATCTCCACCCAGAACACATGATCCAGCTACTCCAACATCTAGTGGGCCTTGCAGCCAGGTATGTTTTCCACTTGAAGAGTGGCCACCCTTCCCCAAAGCATCATGGTCTCAGTCAGTTTTAGGAGTGGCTACAATACAATATTCTCTCTAGAACTGAAGCTTTGACAGCCACTGCTGTAGAAGACTCTTGGGGTGGATAGTGCCCCCATATCCAGCTTGGGGGATTCTTCTCCAGGGGTGAGAAACCTTTGGCCTCAACCACATATGACCCTCTAGGTTCTCAAGTGTGGCCCTTTGAATCTAAACTTCACAGAAAAAAATCCCCTTAATAAAAGGATTTGTTCTGTAAAACCTGGACTCAGTCAAAAGGCCACACCCAAGGACCTAGAAAGCCACAGTTTCCCCACCCCTATTCTAGACCATAACAAGATAGGGCTTATGTGAAAAATGCTTTGCAAATCTTAAAGCACTCTGTAAATATTAGCTATTGCTGTCCTTTCTATTAAGAGTATATTATAGGCTAGACCTAAGTGAGGTCTACAGTGTTGATTGAACCCAGGCTAGTTTGGGAGACAGCAAATGGGAGATAGTGAAGTTTCTTAAACAGGTATAGCTGAGGAACACATTGAAAATGAGCTAAAGTTTAAAAAATAACCTGGAGGGTCAGCTGAGGACCCAGAGATTGACAGAGGTGAGAGTAGGTGGGCCTACAGAAATAGAAGCAAGGTCGAAGTCCGGAATCACAAAGTCACAAAGGGAATTTGGGAGAGGCAAGGACAAGAGCCCAACCTGGAAGAATTCAGTGCTATGCAAGAACTAATGATTCAAGTTAGACAAAGGAAAAATCACAATTCATCCTACTCGCTGGTCCCATACTGTTAACAAGTCTAAAACTCTGTAGACACCAGTTGGTCCCACCTTCTAGACCCATTCAAATTCCCTTAAACTGAATGGTTCCCAAGGAGACCTTGAACTGACTTTCAAGGAATCTACACTGCTAAAACAGAAGGAATCTTCAAGGTAACCTACTTCAATCTCACCAACAGTTAGCTATGGACCTATCATCGACATTTTCATTAGTCTTTGAGAGGATGTTCATAAAGTCTGCAAATGGAACTAATATGGCTGGGATGAGGAGGTGGTAAATATTTGGAAAGCTGGGAAAAGGAGAAATGTCAAAGGCATTCTGTAAATTCAAGCTCAGGATGGTATCTCTGGAGATGGGCTGGGGAAAAACTCACTACAAAATACAAGGTAGAGGACAGGTGATATACAAACATGGTAAAAAAGAATCCAAATATCATACTGTCAAAATGTAGTGCTCTGGTATAAAAAGAAGCATCATATTGAGCTTAACATGCTATAATATATAGGTTTAGCCTTCTCAATAGACTCTAAACCCCCGGAAGTTATAGATATCTTATATGTAGTGCTATAACGAGATGAGGAAGGTGCCTGCCTAGGGTGTCCAAAGCTAAAAAACATTGAAGGCAATACATAAAATATGCAAAATAACTCATATGAAAATATGGGGAGGAATTACATATTTTTCCCTAGGGATTAAAATAACTAGTTTTGGTTATACTTCTTGGAATCCCTCCTTATATAAGAAGCTGCATCCCTAACAGAGCATAGAACATCAGATAAGTGATAACGATAACAATAACTAGCATTTATACATTACATTAAGGTTTGCAAAGTGCTAATAGAGATACAATAATAATAGCTAGCATTTATGTACCACCTACTACGTGCCAGGTGCTGTACAAAATAATTTGACCCTCACAACTACATTGGGACACAGGTGTTATTATAATCTCTATTTTACAGATGAGAGAGAGGTTAAGTGACTTGCCCAGGGACATACAGCTGGCCCCAAGTTCGACACTATCTTTGCTGCAACAAATATTTAAAGACAATCAATCAGCAAACAGTTGATGTAGGCAGCTAGGTTGCACCGTGTGGAGCACTAGGTTTGAAATCAGGAAGACTCATCTTCCTGAGTTCAAATCTAGCCTCAGACCATTACTAGCTGTGTGACCCTGGGCAAGTCACTTAACCCTGTTTGCCTCAGTTTCCTCATCTCTAAAATGAGCTGGAAAAGGAAATGGCAAACTACTCCAGTGTCTTTGCCAAGAAAAAGCCCAAATGCAGTCATGAAGAGTTGAACATGACTGAAACAACTGAACAACAACAAATCAGCAAACATTTATTAAACACTTGCTGTGGCCAAGCACTATGCTAGGCACTGGAAATACAAAGACAAAAATAAAACCATTTCAGCCTTCAAGGAATTTATGTGATGATGACAATGATAAAACTGATGAGAGCTACAAGGACAGTTTAGAAATATGAACTAATCCTCCCAGCGTTGCTTCTGCTTAGGAGTGTAAGTTCTGATTATATTCAACACACATCAAATTCTGCATCTAATTCTGAGCTCCCCAGCTTAAGAGGAATGTAGAAAACCCAAAGAGGATTCAGTGGAAAGTAACAAAGGTTAGAAAATAATGCTTTGAAGAGAACGTTGGCAGAACTGGGGTTGTTCATTCTCAGAAAGAAAAGATTAGATAAATTAATAGCAATTACAACTCATTCTTCAGAATAAGCATAATTTCTTAATGCACTAGATGTCCTCTTAAGATTCTGAATATCCAAGGCATGTATTTATCATGCTGAACAGAAACTAAGGGAAACATTTAAATATGAAAAACAAACAAGCATATTTCCTTAAACGGGAAAGAAAATGGCCATAGTATTATAGTTATATAATTTCAAAGACCACTGAAATAGCTCAATCATTTCATTTTATAGAGGGGGAAATATTAGTATGAGATTGTCTATTATATAACATTTTGCTGTCACAGCTTCTTAAGGTGGGGAGAGAGGATAATGAAAAAATTGTAAGATATGGATGATTAAAGATAAATATGGGAATGGGGGGAAATTACTATGTCACGAAGAAATCAAGGGGAACTGAAGGAGAGGAGATGGAAAGAAAGGTTTAGGTAAAGGGAATGGGCATATGTTTGTACAGGGATGAACTGAAAGATCATAAAGTAATTTTGGAATAAAAGGATGGGAGGCTTTGTATTATGTGGCTGTGTCTTAAGGATTGGAGAAAGGGAACATTTGTGGGTGAGTGTGTCAATGTAGAATAAAAGATTCGTTCCCCAAAATATTCACTGGCTACTATTAGTACTAACTTATGTTCAGACTGTACTCTTTTTTTTTTTCTTCTTTTTAACAGGGAAGTAAAATGATTGTGTTCCTGAAAGAAAAAGCTACCAACCTGAAATCTGGCTAGAATATAGCTGTAGGTCAACTACAGACTAGAGTGCAGTGAAATATTAAATATCTTTGAGTACAGTGTCACCTAGTGGATAATCGGTGGCATTGCAAGATGTGTAATTGACAGGCAAGTTTTTGAAAGGCATAGACAAAAGAATGAAAGCTTTGTAAGACATAACACACCGCTAGAGTTTGATCATTTTATAGTCAGTGAAGCACCTGATTGTACATGATTGCAAATCAGATTAACGTAACTGCAAAAGACTGAAATCGAACCCCCCCTTTTTTTTTCCACAGCCCCAGACTCAGACATGGAGCTATAATGATTTCTTAATGAGTTGCTGTAAAATCATTAGAGGTTTTCAACTTTGTCCCACTTTCAGTAACAAAAGGGGAAGGAAACATCTTGAGTTATTTCTCACCCTGGGACCTTGATCCCATCTCCTCTAGCCCCATTTGGGATCATTATGAGCCTATATATATCATATATCTCTCATATATATTCAATCTCTCCACTGTCTCCTTCCAATCCATTCTTAGATAGCCTCAATTTTTTTAAAAAGGTATTTATTTCATACTTTGACTGCATTCAGCTACTATCCAGTCTTCCTTCTCATAGGCCAAACTTCTTTTTAAAAAGTACCTTGTTACTCATATACTCTGTCCTGAATTCTTCTGCAGTCAGACTTCTCCCCGACACTAAAATGCAACTGATTTCTCAAAGGTCACCAATGATTTTCTGTTTGTCAAATCAGGTCTCTAATGGCATTTCTTCAGTTATCCACCTCCTTGAACTTTTAGTAATATCTGACATTGTTGAACACCCACTCTGGGATCTTTGTTTGGCACCAGAAATATTACATTTTCTTGGGGTCTTCTACCTAACTACTGTTTTCTTCACTGGTTCCTCTTTCTTTTGCTGACTCCATAAAGTGAATGGTCCCTAAAATTTTGACCTGATGCCTCTTCTATTTTCTCTCTCCCTTCTACCCCTAAAATATCCTCTCTTGGTGTAATGGAAATGCTGATTTGAAGATCTTCCCTGCCCCTAGGCCCTTTGATTGGCTTAAGTGACTCTGAGAACCTTCTTTAATTTGAAAATATACTCTGCCCCCTAATAGGCTGAATGTGGTCACATGGAGCCTGTGGTAGGAGGCTTGGTTTTCAGGAATGACCACACCTTGATGCTGTGTGATTGGGCAGTGGGTCAAGAGGGTGATTACATTCTCTGATCCAGGAGAAGGCTATATAATCTCTGATGTGAGGCTTTGCTTTGGGGCTCACTTTGAGAAGTGTTGTGTGATTTGACCAGATGGGACTTTGGGCAGCTGTTGAGAGCCTCCTGGCTTTGAAAACCCAGATGTTAATGCTTCTGTCTCTGGTAACTCTGATTTGGTATTGATATAATGGTTGGACAGTTTGGAAGCCTGTCTGTTTGATCTGTCTGTATACTCTGAAGTTTGGGGTGCTGACCTTTTCCCCCTGAACTAGGTAATATGTTTGTTTGATTAAAGTAAGCTTGTTAAACCATTTTGAGTCACTTTCCTTTACAGAAGCAGATCTAAGAACCTGTGTTGGCAGCCACCCTGGGGATATTGGGGTGCTTGCTGCCACAGGACACTTGGTCATATCATTCATTTCTGTAGCTTTGACTTTTATATCTATGCAGATAGCCCCCCAAATCAATACATTCAGCCCTGAGTTCACTTCTGATTCTATTCTTGCCTCTTCAACTGCCTAGAAGATCTCTCTATTTAGACATCTTGGGACAGAACAATATAGGTATAGGAAGTCTAGTTCATTAGCCCCTCAAATCCAAATTTCCAAAATCAAGTTTATCTTTTCTTCAAAAATATATAATACAAGATTATTTGAAAGATATAACAACAGAGACAACCTTATTTCATATCTGCCTGGTTGTTACTATCAAGCAAGGAACAGAACAGCAATGTGTGTGTTTCTATTAGACCTTTGCCACTGTCACAAAGTGGGTTGAATATAGACTAAATCATGGGATCATAAATTTAGAGCTAGAAGGAACATTAAAGACATCTAGTCCAACACCCTCATCTTAGTTGTTAAGAAACTTAAGATCAGATAGGTTAAGTGACTTGTCAAGGTCATGCAATAAGTAACAAAGGACAGATATGAATACAGGTTTTCCTGACTCCGAGTCCAGGATTCTCGTTACTGTGCAAGGTTATCTCTCTAATACAAGGTTGGCATAGGATAGAAAGATAAGAATGACACATGCAATCTCTAGAATCCGTCTATAGGTAGATACATCTACTAACAGTAGCTAGGGAGGTAGAAGAACCCAAGAAGACAGTCTATAAAGGAGGATTGCCCATGATATCATGTGCTTTTTATGTCAACAAACAGTTTCACGGTGGGCCCTTGTGTATACTACATCTTCCAGGTGATTATGTGATTTGCACAAGACCTGACTCTGAGCATTTTTACTGGCTGTCCACCATGCCCTGAATTTTCTTCCTCCTCATCTCTTCTGCCTGGATCCCCTTCAGATTCTTGAGAATAGAGATGGTCTTTCGCCTTTCTTTGCATCCCTAACACTTATAATGGTACCTAAAATATAGTCCTATCTCTTTCTTGCAAAATTATCTTATAATGTTGCAATTTATTCCCATACAAACATAATCCCATTCTCTCTGCCTAAACTTTTCTTTCCATCTCCCTTCCTTCTGTTCCCCCATGATTTCCCCTTGACATACTGCCTTTCTTCCCATTCCCATGCATGTTGTTAAATGCTTGTTGACTGATTTCAACAGAATACAAGCTTCTTGTGAGAGGAAAGGACTAAATTTTGCTTTTGTATCCTTAGTGCTTAGCACTTAAATGTAAGTCACAGTAAAGATGTGGGCTAGTAGATGGATTATAACATGAGAAGCAGTAGAAGGAAAGACAGGTTTAAAGAAAATCTGGTGAGGTCACCAATTTAGCAAAACTATCCTTAAAGACGGAATTGGAAGGAGTGCCAAAAAGATGAATGGAAAAGATCTGCAAAGATTTTTGTGACAAACTCTTTTCATGTTTCTCAGACAATAGAGTCACACCACATTTCTAGAAGTAACTCTTGAGAAAGAGGAAATAGCATTGACAGGGAAATATAACCCCAATTTGGTGGAAAAAATGAGAGAAAGAAGGAGGGGGAAGGAGGGAAGGAGGGAGGGAGGGAGGGAGGGGAAGAGGGAGAGGGAGGGGGGGAGAGAGAGAGAGAGAGAGAGAGAGAGAATAACTGCTGATCCAATTTCCAACTTTCCCATCTTTATGAAATGTGTATTAAAACAATCTAAGCATGCATCAAAGCCATCCTTAATGATGTTCAACACAGAGAACTGTATGATGCAAAACACTGAAAATGCAGAAAATGGAAAGCTTGAAAAACAAAGCTATTCAGTTCGTGGACAAATCTGCTTTCTATCTTGTGTTTTCTAAAATGTTTCTCTTGCAATTAGAATGTTTTTTCCACCCTCAGATTGGCAGTGTGGTATTTTGGGCTGTTAAGTTGGTAGGAAAATTTAATTGCTAAACAAAATAGAGTGGCCATCTCAGGTTTACCAGAACCAGCCCCCCCCCCCCAAAAGTCTGCATCAGATAAGGAACAGGACAAAATTCGCCTAAGGCACTTGGCATCAAGACAGAGAGAATATGATGTAAGCACTTCCTTTTTCTAAGCAAAGAAAATACATTCAGAGAGAGTGTGAGAAGTCAGTCTACTTGACGTGATCTTCGTGAGTGCAAAATAAATGTATAAAGCCTGGGAAATGCTGTACAGAGTGCTTTTTCTTTCAGTAAGCAATGATGCCGCACAAAACACATTCCTTGGAGCAGTTTTTTGAATCTTTGAAATCACAGCAATAGAATATAGCACAAAAGGTTTGGATTGTAACTAAAATGTGAATTTCCTTGATTAACTACTAACATAACACAATGATCACTTGGTGCATACATCACATTCTTTAATGTCCTACCCTTTTGGACTTCTGTGATGAATAATTCCATTATTCCATTTCATCCACTGGAATCTCTGAAATCTATGAGGGTCAAAGCGAGATGGTTTATAGCTTATCTTCTAGACACAAATTCCCTGTTTTCCAGGAGACACACACACACAGTAAATAATATAGATATACAGAATGTATATGTAAATATGTAACAAATATTGTATATAGAACATATTGTGTATATATATGTATACAGTACTAGTTAGAATTTGTATTTATATATACATATATGTGTGTGTGTGTTACTCTAAACACATGGATTTTCCTCACTGAAGTGCCTCATTGGATAGTTTCTATAAATATGTGACTACCCTCCCTCACAGCGTATGCTGGTGGGATAGTGTGATCTACAATTATGTGTAGATTGTAATACATTTATTATTCTTGCTTTTGCTTTAATATATAAATACCTGTGATGTTATCTTTTGCTGAGCACTTAGCACAATGCCTGACATATATTGAGCACTTGATAAATGCTTGTGGATTGACTTAGTGCTTAGTAAATGATATTTAAGATCTAAATGTGTCATTACTGTGAGTGGTTTGTGTAAATGAAAGCCCACTGATGGGGGCTTAAGAACTAAAGTTGTGAGTAATGGGAAGCATATTCCACCATAACAGGGCTATTCCTATGAAACTGAAAGAACTTAAGTGTATCTATAGTGGTCTATCTCTGAGAACCTAGACATTCTAGTGTGAGGGGCGGCTGGAGAGTGAGCTAGCCCAGAAAGTGGCCATCGGTAAGTACGTGTCCATACCCCCTGGGTGAGTGGTGTGAGGGACTACGGTGTTGGTGGCTAGCCCCCACAGTCATACATAGATATAAATATATATACACACGTGCACAAATATTTAAATATATGCCTCTATTATGAGATTAAGATATTTAGATATATACATACCTCTATTTATAGACACATACATTTCCCATGAAAGTGATTACTTCAATACTTTAAGCTCAGATTTCCTCAGATTTCTTCTATGATGCAGACTGCAACTTTCCTGTTTCAGCTGACAGTTTTCATGAATTGCTGTAGTTTAAACATTTATCACCTTGTCATCACTCTAGTGATTCAACTCTCTAAGATTAGATTGGTCTCCAGACAACACACCTATACTCCATTTTTGGATTTGTTTCGCTACTCGATACTGATTTAATCAACAGTTAAGCTGAATGTTCTCTATCTAGGCTGCTTTTAAACAAGTTTTAAATTCTGTAGCCTAATAAAATTTCCTACCCTGTCCTAGATTAATTCTATTATTAACCTAATAATCATAAACTTTAAAAAAAAGATTCTTCTGAAAAAAGCCCATAGATAGTACCACATATTGAGAAAACTTATAATTAGACCATTTTGAATAGTTGCCTACAGAAAACGAACATTCATAAAGATGAATAATCTTAGGTTTCTGTCATATATAAATATATGTACATATACACATATACACGTACACACATATGATATTTCAAAACGTGGAGGCAAATATGTGCAAGGATTCTATTTGAGGACATGACACCAGATCAACTACCTTTGTGAAAAATGTCATGTAAAAAAAAACAGATGTTTTGATGAATGCTCTGGAATAGACAAGATGGGACTCTTTCTATTTAGTATGCAGTCAATAAAATTTCCAAGATACCATTCAACAGAGCAAAGATGTTAGGTCATAAATAAACGTGAATTCAATTAATTGAATGAATGAACTCTAATATATTTACATACTCACTTTAGTCAGGATCTTATTAAAACAAACATCCTTTCATTAATCAGTACTTTTTCTCTGGTCCTTACTTGTTTTTCATATTTAAAGTCCTCTAAATAAGCAACTTATTGGTAATTACGAACACTAGATGTTGGACATTTTGCTTTGAGCAGAATTTAGAATTCAATTACCGTTCACAGAGAGATACTTAAGAAAATCATGATTATCTCTTTAAAGGTAGCCTGTGTAGAAGTGAATATGGCCAAAGTGAGACAAACATAATGACAGAAAGACACAGACAGAGGTACAGAGACAAACAGGGAGATATTCAGACTCAGAGAAACAGAGGAGAGACAAATAAGAGATGTTAAAATTGTATCTCAAATTAGAAAAGTGCTTGATAGTCTACTAACCAATACCTGATGGAAGACACTTGTAAAGTTGACAAAAATCCACTACCAAGTGTTTGTAAAAAGGACCAGAGTTTTAGTTGACTATAAGCTTAAGACAAATTAATAGCACGACAGTTAGTAATGATGGCACTAGAGACAATGGTGTGGCAACAGCAGTAGCAATGTGCTGTGTACTTGTCAGACAGCTGACAATGGGTTCATTTGAAAAAGAACATTAACAAAATAAAGTACATCAATAAGAAGATGACAAAAGATATGGGTCATCTTGAAGCTGCTGTCATATGAGAAACAAGGAAAGGAGCTGGGAACGTTTTAGCAGGAGAAAGACACGGACAGTACATGAGAACGGTCTTTAAACATAGCTTATAATAAGCTTAGTAAAGCTTAATACTTCACCAAGACTTTTGGGACATCCTGTATAAGAAGGGCTGCCACATCAAAGAGGGAATAGGTTCATATGGCTCCAAAAGATAAAAGGAAAACCAATGAACAGATAACTCATCATTTGACAATTCAATGTGATCTGGAGGATTACAACAAAAACTTTGGCAAGCTCCACCAAGAACTGGAAAGATCTTGAATGTGGTCCCATCCTCAAAAACAGCTTCTGCCCTTTGAGGACAAGCCTGGCTAGGGGCTTATCATCAGTAGGCCTGTAACAGAAGAGATCCTTTGGCTAAGGTAACCAATGAAAAGAAAACATTTTGATCTTTTTTGATCCTATGCAACCCTGTTTTGCATGGCAGAGGAGTGAAAAACATGTAGAGATACTAAAAAACACATAATTTAATTCTAAATATGAGATACATTTATGGGCCTCTGTCATGCCCTTCAAGCTATCATCCTATATTTCTCCCTCCGTTCATTCACAGCCAAACTCATAAATGCCATCTGCTCAATCTCCACTTCATCTCCCACTCAATTTTCAACCTCCTGCAATGTGACTTGCAAATCCTGCCGGATACCCAGTAGTTGTGACCTAGGGCAAGTCACTTAACCTCTGGGTTTATTTTCTTGCCTGTTAAATGAAGGAGTTAGACTACAAGACTGATGAAGTCCCTTCCAGCTCTAAATCTATGAGCCAGTAATAGAGGAATCACTCAGGGGATGGTTACAGACTGTGACTAAGTTGCAGAGTTTCTAATAATTTTGACTTCACTTCTTTTGGTTAAGTCCTTAATAGAATCATACATGTTTAGAAATTCTTGAAAGTACATGAACATAATTTTTTTTCCTTTGGTCTAGTCCTGTAATTTCATTGGTATAGAGAATACTTTGTGAAGAAACTGCCTTTGCCAGTGCAGATCAGCAACTGTTATGCAGCTTAGAGTCTGAGAGTGATGGACACTGAGAGGTTCAATGACTTGCCCAGAAACAGGTATGTTTAGTGCTAATTAAAAAAACAACACTGAGTAATATATTTGTCTGAAAAGAAAACATTTCAGAGGGCTTAGTTTAACTGAAAGTTTATTTATTTAAAACAGAGAATGGTTTCATGAAAGATGTCCAGTAAACAAAATACAAAGGTGAAAAAGAAATACTTTATAGAATCTTTGTCATTCTTCTAGCCAAATTAAAGGAGACAAGAGTTTGTTCTAAGCTTACAATCACAGCAACATTACATTTATATTGACTCCTGATGGCAAGGCCACCTTTCTTTTTACATATTATATGAAGTACTGAAAAATTAACCACCACACTGTTTATAGCATATAAAATGTAAGATATAAGAGTCTGTGCTACTCATAACAGTCAATACTCCCTCCAAACTTAATCATGTCAGGGGTATACATTTTATTTATTCCTCAGTCTAAATCTGCCACCAGAATATTTCGTTTCCAATGCTACAAACATTTACTAAGCACCTATATATGGTACTCTGCCAGCTGCTGGAAACACGAAAACAAAATGAAAACCCATCCCTGCTCTTAAAGAGCTTACGCTCCCCTGGGGAACTGACACAATATACAATCAGATAAGCATTCACGACAAGTTGAGAAAGAGGGAGTAAATACCAACAAAGAGGGGAATAAGGAAAGGTTTCTAATGGGAGCTGAGAGAATCATGCAGCAACAGATTCTGAGCAGCTGAGTTGAGAAGGAAGTACTTTATTGTCAAAAGGGACAGCAAGCAAAGACTAGGAGGTGAAAGATGACAGGACAAATATCTACAATTAGCAACATTAACAGTCACATACAGGAAACAACTTTCTGAAAGCAACAACAGTGTTCTCCAGAAAGAAATAAGCACACAAAATGGCAGACCTCATTCTCCAGGCTGTACTGAAAGGTGGCTTTCTAAAGATGAAGTCAGTCTCTTTAGGAGTTACTGCTGACGCAGTACTTTCCCCTCAATGCTAAAGCAAAAATATTTTCTATGATCCCATGACTTTATATCACAGTCTATTTGTACTTATCTGCCTTGGCAAAATATGGTTTGTGAGTCATATTTGCCCTGAGTTGGGCCAAATATACCAAGTATTTTTATTAAATGACTTCTTGCTGAGCTGGAAGGAAAAGAAAGAGTAAAATAAGGTATCACTATATAACACAAAAGACTTATTCAGGTAAATTATTTTTAAAATGCAAGATGTAACAACTGATTGCCTATAAAATCTTGCAACTCAGTTATTTTGAAAAGTACAAAGAGATGAACAACAAATCTAAGGATTATGGAAACCCATAACAGAACTTTCAAAATGTTGTGTGACAAAAATACATTAAACAAGTGTTTGTTATGTCTAAGATACTTCCCCTTAAAAATTACTGGACAAACATTTTCTGAGAGCTCATTCCAAGTATGTGCAACATGCTGTGTTAGATCCTGTGGAAAATCTAAAGATATTGACAATCTAACAAAGAAAGGACATGAATACAAATAATTACATATAAAGTAGAGGATGATAAGTGCATGTGAGAAATATAAAGTCCTAAGAAATTCCAAAAGTGAAAAATCACATTTGGCTCAGTAGGGCTAAAGAGGAATGCAGGAAAGAAGAAAATCTGAGAAGGCTTCAAAAGGACTAGGAAGAGACTCATTTGATCTACTCTATAACCATTTAGTGATGAGAGTTAATATTAACACAATGCTTTACAGTTACAAAGTAATTTACACTGGATTCTCAAAAACCTAAGAGGTAGGTAAAAAAACAACATCACCTCCATTTTACAGCAGGGGAATCTGGGGTTTAGAAAGATTCCATGTTTTGTCTCAGATTACACAGAGAATTAAACTAGCAGCTTGAACTCAGATCTCCTGACTCCAAAGTCCCAAATTCTTCCTACTATACCATACTAATGTACAATAATTAATGAAAGCAGTCTCAAAGTTTTATCATGGGAAGGTGTATGCTAGTATGTACAGTAAAGCACAGACAGAAAAGATAGTTCTTAACCATAAAAATCCTTATGACAGTGAAATGATTTAACATCAAAACAGATAGGGTTTTATCAATGGGAATAACACTAAAAATGCTAAATAACATTAATTACCAAAATCATGGGGCTTTTCCACTCAAGGCAGAAATCTCCTCTCTGTGATCTCTTCTCCTATTAGAAGACGGGTTCCTGGAAAGCAGTGGGCACCTCACTTTTCTATTTATATTCCCAACACTTACAAACACATGCTTTGTCCATAGTAAGCATTTAATAAGAGCTCCCCCTCCCCCGCCCTTTATATTCTTTCTTTCTTCTAGATCATACTGACCTATCAGTAGAATTCTAAAAAGAATAAATTTACTTGTTTCAAAATGATAATGAAAACACAAATTTTCTTGAAGATAACTTATTTTTCAACTATCTAAACTTAGATAAATCAAAAAGCTAAGTTTTCTTACAGGCAGAAAACCCAAATAACCCAAGTCATCCCAAGGGCAGTTAAGGATGAAACCAGCACCTTATTTTTACTTTCCCCACCCCTAAAGTGGTGATCAAGTGAATACCATTACCTATTGATCCATATGTCTACTTTCCTCATCTAAAGAAAATCTTTACAATGATTAATATACAAATTCATTGAGAAAGGAACAGAAGGGCTTTTACAAATGATATACCACAGCAGACATTTACAATGTCAAAACTGACTAAAAGGTAAAGAGAATTCAAGATTGCACTGAATTTACTGTCTGACTATAAACAAGCATTTAATACAGTGAAGCAAAACACTACCTTAGAGCCTCTCTTCCAACAAGCTGTTTCCCATATGTATATCAAAAGCACTTAAGATACAAGAGATAATGTTAACAACTCTCTGATTATAAATATCAGATAGGTCATAAAACAGAGACTTGTTCTTGACAAAGATGTACCTAATTGTCACGGAGGAGATCTATAGTAGAGTCAAAGACCTAAGACGGATTTTCTACAGATCATTAGGTCCTGGAGATGTTCATTTGGAGATGATACTGGGTTGACTGAAGCAAATAGTGGAACATTACAGAGCCTCCTACAAAAAAGCCATAATCATTTTTTAAAGTACGGCATAACAATCAATAAAGAAAAACTCAAACAGTTGATGAATGCCTATTATGCAAACCATGTTATGAAGTTGGATGACAACCTACAGAGAGCCTCCATCAGTATATGGACAAATACCTTAGACAAACAAGAGAAATAGAAAATGATTTGGGCCCAGAACTGAACAGGATGAAGAGGTCAGGCTAGATTTCCTTTGGGAAACAGCAAAGTGTTGTAATGACTCCAAATTTCTTTCTGCAACTAAAGTCCATCATCTGTGGATGTTGTATGATTCTGAGTTATGAAATACTACATTTTCCAAGGAATTACAGCAGAGCATCATACAAAGAAAAGAGAATGGAGAGGCACATGGTGTGCAAGGGCAATGTGACACTTCACAAATGAGAAATTATACGAGAAAGGGCATAAAGAAGATTATCAGAGAAGTGTTTAACTGAGAAAAATGACTGTGTTATACAGCAAAAAAGAGGGATAACTAATGGAGAGTGTACATGCTATACTGTTATCCATACAATACCCAGAAGAACATCTGTCAGGTCCCTAATCGTGAATTTATGAGAACATATGGATTAGAATCACAAGAAAGGCAGCCATGGAGGGATTATAATCTGCATTAATGGAAGGAATATTCACACTGATGAGATCCCAGAACCATGGAATACTGGAACCAGTTGTATAAGTGGCTAGGAAGCAACCCAGGTAAGCACTCCAGCTTGTACCTGTAAAAACAATGTAATCAAATATTACAAAAAAAAGATATTGCTTAAAATATCAGGAAAAAGCATAACAGTAGTATACTTTTTGGCAGCATGTATCAATCAAGTATTATAAAGAGGAAAAACAAGTAGCATATCAAAATATTTTTACTGTTATTACTGTGGAGAAAAATACTGATGCATATTCACAACAGTGATTATCTTCTGGCAATGCTGTTCACTGGAATTTGTTATCTGTTAGTGAGAACAAACATCAATAGTCACAATGATGCTACATTTCTGTGAGTTTGAATGTGATTCTCCAATAAATACTAACTTTAAAAATCAAATTCATTTTCTTGTATTACTTGTAAATAGCTGATGTAAATCTGGTTAAGTACCAAATTAGTCTGCACACCAGAGAGCCTAGTATTTTCATGAAAAGTTGTTTAAAGATTATCCCTTCAACTAGTAAACAGAAAGATAAATGAACTCAAAAATGAGAAATTTACAGTCCCATCAAATTATACTTCCGGATATAAACATTTAATGTAAAGGCTTAATACACTCCTTACTACATAACCCAAGTAAATTAAGTGAGCCATTATTAACATGTAAACATAATTTTTTCTATAACTGATGTTAAAAATATGAGAAATCTTAATCGACTACAGAAAAAAATGAATTTTGGACTCTGCTACATACTATTAATAGAGCAACTTTCTTCATGTTTTCAACATTGTACTTGCTATTCAAAATCTCACTGATGATTGCCAGTCTAAATTCACTTAGGGCTGCAATACTTTTTTTTATTTATGTTGGATTATTAGATCCCCCCACAAAATATCACAATAGTACCCAAGTAGCCTAATACAGTCAGCAAAATACCATTTAACCACAAGGACAAGCAAGATTTTAAGAATGACAAAATGTATATGAGAATTCGTATTATTCAGTTTCTCCCCTAATGACTATTGACATATTCATAGCTCAAGGATCAAAGACTTTAGAACCAAAGAGGACTTTAGGTTTCACCTAATATAGCCCCCTCATTTTATTTAAAGAGGAGGAAATCAAAGCTTCAGAGTTGCTCAGAAACTTGCTAAAGAGTACTGAGCACATTGGCAATTGAATATAGACTAAAACTATATCAGATTCTTGGGCCAGTGCTTTCCCCACTATATCAGTTGCTGTTTCCTTGTCTGTCAGATTTCTAACATCCTCTCTCTTTACCTACATTTTAAAAAAGTCTTCAAAATGCATTAAAAAGATATATTTAGAGAAACAAGAATAAGAGGCTGACATCCAGAAAATACACACTAAGTTTTACAAATAATTTCTGAGGACTCACATAAGATTTTAAAAATTACAGATTTTATCCCAGTCTTGAGAGTGGTGTTTCAGTGAAAGCTGTAAGGGACCTGAGAGGCTACCCACTCCAACTCCCTTTTCTTTATAGATGAAGAAACTGGGATCTACAGAAGAGAAGTGTTTTTCCCAAAGTCCCACAGGCAGGAAGAGAGTCAAGGGCCTTGGACTACAAATTCAACACCCTTTCTACAAAGGGCAGCCTCAAGAGGAAAGGACTTAATTTGAATTGTGCCTCTGGATGCATATGAATTGTGTGAGCATGAATAAATCACTTAACATTTATGCAGAATACTAGCACAACCAAGCTCAGTAAGGAGGGAAGTGATTTAGAAACCTTAAAGCACTACAGAAATGGGAGTTGTTATTATTATTCCTATAATCAATTAACCAAGAAAAGAGGCAGCTCCTCAAGGAAGATCATCTTAGGAAAAACAAGGAATAAGCCTGTCACTCTGATCTTTCTATACTGAAGCAGACTCAAAATAAATTTCTGAATATCCCACAAGTATAAAAGGAAATTTGCTGTGCAATTATTAGGGATTTAAGCTATCATGAAAAACCTCAATTCACAAGAAGTCACTTAATGCTTTCCTAACTGGGTTTGGTAAAAAGAAAAGGAACTTACCATATTTACTCTCTAATTAATATGAAGCCTAGTTGTGACCCAAAATCAATGCCGTCCCGGACATGAGAAAAGAACATATCAGGATGACAGGATGTACAAAGGTCAAGATTTTGGTTCTGGGCAGACTTAGAATCACCTTGAATATTCTGAGGAAGAATTCCTCCTCTTTCTAAAAGAATACTTAAAAATAAAAAAACAAAGAAAGGCATCAACAATTTGTATGTCAATAATCAAGTAACTAGAATAATGTGTATAAGGTAGAGATAGGGGGTTGATTTTGGTATGACACCATTTTAGTACAGAACTACAAAAGACAAAGGAAATTAATTATATTTCAATTATGACACCTGGCCCACTCTGCAAGCAGTTTCTATATTTTTTTTTTGCCTTTTTTTTTTTTTTGGAGGGCAATTGGGTTTAAGTAACTTGCCCAAGGTCACAAGGCTAGGTTTTTGTTTGTATGTGTTAAGTGTCTGAGGCCCGATCCGAACTCAGGTCCTTCGGACTCCAGGGCCAGTGCTCTACTCACTGCATCACCTAGCCACCCCCGAGTTTCTATATTCTTAATGAGAAAACAGTACAACCTTCCACATTTTAACTCTATAGACTTGGTTTAAGTAAAGCTTTGCAAACAATAAAAAATATGGAAAAAGATACTTCTGAAGCAAATTTAAAGCAAATTTTGATGCAAGGCTCACTCATTAGGCTGGATTCAAACATTTTAGAATTGTTTTTAAAAATCATCTGGCCCTCTTTTCTCATTTTCTGACTAGATTTTTCAATGAAAATAGTTAACAAAGTAGTAATATTATATACAAGGCTATAAAGTTATAAGGTTGGTTCTTAAAAGCTATATATAGAAATAAGGTGTATTCTTTAAAAACTCTTTGCTGCTAACTTTCCTTCTGAAAGCAAAAGAACAGAATGAAACACAGATAGATCAATGCTGCTATGTGCAATTATACCCAGTTTTCTAAAGACATTAATAATAAAAATCAAATAATTTAAATAGCAGGGCTCCAGAAAAATAGCTTTAAAGGTAATAGGTTTTACAGCATCCTAGTTATTTTAAACTAAAGAACCACATTCCTCTACCCAGCTGATAATAAAAGTGTTCTCTGGTTATGTGCTTAAATAGATCAGCTTAATGTGTATCACTATCCTTGGGAAACTTGAGCCTATGTATTACTCATGATTAAAAGTAAACTTTGATCTGTCTACCTAGAACTTTAAAAAAATGATAAATCACATACCTAATATTTCTCTTTCTCCTTTCAAATCAAAGGAGGTTTGCAAAAAGTCTAAGAAAAATTTCTATACTGTTTAGCTAGAACAGGTTTCATGTTTTATTTAGATTTTTGATGTAACTGAGTTCTCTGCTAGTTGATGTCAGTAACTGTAAATATCTCAGGGATACCATTTTGGTCTTATAATGAAAACGCTGGTATTTTGTGTTCTACAGAAAAGAAATCAAACTTACCGAGTGGCTCTACGTATGTCAACATAGGGATTTGGTGAATCAACTAGTCTTACACATTGAGGGTCAAGATTATAAAAGGCTTTTGCTGAATCTCTCGGAAGAGTAAAACAACAAGGTCCCACTGAAGGGCCCATTACAACAAGAATATCTTCCAGGTGACAGCCATATTCTGCTACCAGAGCACTGACAGTAGCCATAGCAACTCCTAACAACGTACCCTTCCATCCTAGACAAGAGTAATGGGAAAATAGTCAAAATTTGGAAATGCTGGACAGTTATGGTTTGAGCAGTATTTCTCAAATTACTGTAATACCAAAACAACTCCACAGTCTAGCTCTTGAAAAAGCTATCCCATTCCATATAATGTAAAGATTAGAATATTTAAGAACAATGAAAGCATTCTTCTGAACTGTGCTTAGGATTAAGGATAATCTATACTGAGTCACAACATTAAGGATAAAAATGTGATAAGATTCAAGAGGAAGAAAATGAAAACAATATTTGCAATTATAATTACTTTGAGGATCACTGATTTCAACAACCCATGCAGGTAGAAAACCTTCTACACCTCAAAAGTTCTTCATGAAAAGCTATGGCCAGCTTTGTGATAACTGGCCTCTAGATGACAGCCACACAGTCACTCCATAGCCAGGCTCATAGTCAATGCGTTTCCAGGTTGGTAAAGCTACCAGATCTTGAACTCCACTCAGTAATTGGGACAGCAAATGAGACATCAGAATAGGACTTAAGAGAAAGAGAATATTAAGTAAATACATATATGTTATAAATAAGAATGGGATGATTTGATAGTTCTTAAAAAATATAAGATAATTATTTTCTATTTAGAATGGAATAGGAAGAACTGAACAAGGAAGGAAGGAAGAAGAATATTAGAATATTAAAAAGAGGTTACCCATATGCACTGGTTAATGCTGAAATAATTTTTGACAAGAGACTATGGATTTCCAATCCCTGACAATAAGAATGACCTTTAGTGGCCAGGACCATCAGTTGATATTTAATAAATGCCAAATATATGCACAGCAATATAATTAGGAATTATAGTTGGAGTTCTACCTAAAGGCAAGAGAATTAACTAGGTGTTATCAGAGGTCCCTTCCAGTCCAGAGTCTAAGAGAGAAGACTTCATAAGGCAAGATTTTATATAATAGAGAATAGGTTAGGAATTGACCTATTATTTCTTATAGGGAAATCATAAATGAGAAAACTCCCTCTATCAATGAAAGAGCAGATTTAGACCTTATCTGCTTAAATATAGTTCTCTTGTATTTAAAAATGTAAAAACCATTCTTAGCTCACCGACCTTACAAAAAACAGGTCAACCCTCAATCTAAAGTATTGAGAGGTTTAAGTGATTGATTTGTCCAGGGTCATATAGCTGATGTGTCAGAGGCTGGAACTAAATCCAGTTCTTTCTGGCTTCTAAGTCAGTTTTCTACCCACTACCCCACCCCCACACTGCCTTTTATATGCAACATAAAAGAAATAATGAACAGTTAACTGAACTTTAAAGGTAAGCATGCTGAATGTAACAAGCAAGTGTGAAGACTCAGCAACAAGAAGTTATACCTTTCAGATTCACTGAACAGGTTGAGTTGACAGAAATTAGATATTGTGGTAATATGTATACTCTAATCATAGTCTATTTACCACAGTACACTGAAAACAGATGATCACCATTACAGGACCAAGGAAGAGGGAAAAAATTTAAGAGGAATATATATATATATATATATATATAATTCCCATGCTATTCACATAAAAAGCTCTGCTTTTTATTCCACTTTGTATTTGCAGATGGATGCTGCCTCTAAAAACATACTAAGATGGCAGCAGAATACTGAAGACGTCTACTAACCTGTTTTTGTTTGTAATTATTATTGTTGCTGCAGTTCAGTTGTTTCAGTCGTGTCCAACTTTTCATGACCCCATTTAAGGTATTTTTGGCAAAGATACTAGAGTGGTTTGCCATTTCCTTTTCCAGGTCACTCAACTATTAAATGTCTGAGGCCACATCTGAACTCAGGAAGATGAGGCTTCCTCACTCCAGGCCCAGCATTCAATCCTCTATTCCACCTACCGGACCTAACCTTAGTCATGCTGGGGCAAAACTTCCTAGTCCTCTCTTCAATCTTTCAATCAGACTTTTTTTTCCCCCTACATTAAGAAATGCTCTCAATTCATGGAATTGTTTATGAGAACTTCTAAACAACGATAACTTATGAGAAGAAAACAAGGTTTTGCAACAGAGACTCTATTTCAAAGCCTTACTTACTGCTTCAAGGCCCAACCCAAAGGAGGCACTTTCAGAAAAAAATCACTTCTATACATGTAGGGATTCCTACAACCTGTGCGATCATGGGTTTTCAGATCAAGATTATAAGCCTATTACTATATACATTGTTGGGGATCATATCCACAGTGTTTCTAACTTCATAAAACATACCTTGTAAACTGCATATAGTAAACTTCAAAATGTAAAAAAAAATATTGATTTAAATTCAACATAAAGAAGGTACTATAGACTATTTTCAAAGTAGAACTTGTAAATAAGGGACCCGAATTAGTGTTCCTCCTGCCCAAAATACAATTTTCTGAAAATGTAGGGGAGTCTCCATAAGCCCTTTCTTTGATTATTCTCTCAGACTTTAGTGCACTTACTTTTCAAAAAGAAAATGCAATTAAACACAGGGCCATAGATAACGTGCTTTGGTTTATTCTTAAGGGTAGTTACAGTACTAAATTACAGCTCTTTGAAAATAAAAAAAGAACATGAATTTCCTAGACACTAAATCAATGTCCAAATTATAACCCTACTTCTAAAATGCTAAAGATGAATTCACCAGTCACCTTATATCTCATGGTTAAATCACTTTATTTCCTTTTGAAGAACCTCACTGGTTATATATCTATGGAAAGGACTTTACTTTTAAAGACACCTTGCAATTGGATATATACTCTTTCTTTCTATGTGGTCTACATCTTAAATATAAGACTTCAAGAATTTCCAGTAGGATGTAACTGTTTTTGTATATGTATTCTTAACATTAAGAAAAGTGCCTTGGTAGCAAGTACTTAATAAATAGTATCCAAATTTTTTATCAGGAAATGGGGATAGAGTAAACCCATGTTCCCCAGCAATGTTCTCTATTCAAGCAAATCTGGCTACAAATCACCAAATGCCATTATTGTAATCAAATGAAAAGCATCACAAGGTACATTCCTTTTCTCAGTGCTGTAAGGTCTGAAGCCCAAAGTAATGGACTGATACATAAAGGTGAAAAGAGACTTGGCAATTCTGGCATGTTCCCTGTCTTAAGATCCTTTACTTGTTCCCCAACAAAGTTTTTCGGTCCTTTTTTCTTCTGTCCTGAAACCTTCCTCACACCTCCACCTTCTCATTCTCTCTTAACAAAGGATCTCACGTCTTACTTTACAAAGAAAATCGACATCTTAAACTTAACATAACTCATCATCTTTCACCCCAAATCCAGCCTTCAAAACTTCTCTATTCTTGTCCAAAGCACCACCATTTTACCAGCCTCTCAGGTTCGTAAATTTGGTTTTCTCCTCGGTTCATTTTACTCCACTTAGACAACAGTGAAATTTTGCTGTTTCTACTTCCACCATATCTCTTGCTTATAACTTCCTCTTTCTAGTAATATGGCTATTACTTTAGTATGAGCCCTAAAAGCTTGCCTAGATTACTACAAAAGCCAAATTCTTCCTTTGCCTCAGCCCTCTCCTTCAGTCTATCCTACATAAGGCTGCCAAAGTGAGCTCTTTCAGCACCTAGCTAATTGTGTCATTCCCTACTCAATAAACTCCAATGATGCTCTACAGCCTACGAACTCCTCTAATTTTAAAGCCCTTCACAACCTGGCCTCCAACATACCTTTCCAGCCTCAATGGACAGTACTTGTCCTCTCACACTGGGATTCAGCCACACTGGCTATATCTTTGTCCCTTACACACAACACCTCACCTCCCTCTTCTGTGCTTTTGTACTTGCTGTCCTCTATGCCTGGAATGCTTTCTTCCCCCCACCCCCACCCCCCACTTACAAGAATTTCTCTTTTTCTTCAAGACACTCTTCAATTATAACCTTCTACCTGAAACCCTTCCTGATCCCTTCAAGTGCTAGTTCCCTTCCACTCTCACCACCTTTTTATTTAACTACTTTAGTTATTCTCTTCATATTTATTCTGTATACACTTCTGTATGCCTTGCTGTCTCATGTATTAGAATGTAAGCTCCCTGTGAGGAGGTATTATTGGATTTATTCTACTTATAATTCTAGCTTCAAGATCAGTGCCTGGCATGTAGCAGATGCTTAAGGAATGATTACTGATGGACTGAAGAACATAAATTAAAATCTACACACTGTTCTAAAAACCTCCAGGAATTTATTATGTCCCCCAACCCATGAGTGACAAGTGATCCTCTATTAAGAAGTTTTTCTTTATAATCATTTTAAATTCTTTAAGTTTTGGCTTAAGCTTCTTCTCCTATCCCAACACGTCTAAGCTTCTTCTCCTATCCCAACACGTCTATCTCAAAAGCACTGTCCAATATCCACAAAACCCTAAACACTCTATAACAGTAGCTGAAAGAGAAATAAATAATGAAATATAGTTACCAGAATGAGCAACCCCACATGCTTTTTTAACAGGATCTGCAAAAATCAAAGGTATACAGTCTGCACCAAGAGCTGCTATGGTGACACCTCTTTGGTTGGTTGTTATTCCATCATAAGAATCAGGCTCCTTCTTGCCCATTATCCAGACACCACTGGCATGATCAGTCTAATGAAAGGGAAGATTTAAGGCAAATAAGGGAAAAAAAAGTTTTAAAAGAGATATACATTAATAACTTGGAATGAAATTATCATAATATACAACTATATTATCATTTTAAGATTACTATTAAATGCTAAATCCATGAGATATCTGACTGTCCTACAGATAATGAACACTAGGTGCCTTTGGACCAACAAATGATCACATCTTGATATAAAAATATAAAAGCAATATAATTTTTAAAACTTTTTAAAATGAAAATCTCCATAAATCTTAATGGAAAATTAGAAAACCAATAGGTCACAATGTAAAAAATTCAAACAGAGGAAGCTAAGTGGTACAGTGGATAGAGTGCAGTGCTTAGAATCTGGAAGACCTGAGTTCAAATCCAGCCTCTAGACACTTAGCTATGTGACCTTGGGTAAGTCACTTAGCTTCTGAGTTTCTTCAACAGTAAAATGGAGATAATAGCAACTACATTCCAGGACTGTTGTGAGGATCAAATGAAATAATACTGATGAAACAGTCTGCACAGTGATGATTAGAACAGGAGATGATTCACACAGGCTTGGTTCCTTCCTTCTAGGGACACCAGCTTTGTCAGGAAAAGGCATCTGTCTTATCAATGATGGTTCTGTTTGCTCCTGGAACGGACTCCCTTTGTTTTTAACTACACCCAGCACTCTTATAAATCAAAAAGGTTAGTCAGTGAAGCTATGTACCAGTAGGATCAGGTCCTACAGTAACCAGTACAGTACTACAGGCCTTTTAGAAGGCACTGCAAGTGGCAGATAAATATTATGGAATTTATCTACAGGGTCTGAGGTGTCCATTAAAGGAAATCAAGAGTAAATGTCCTTAGACTATAGGTAGAAAAGCTAAAGCAAAAGTAGCACGATAAAAAGTCACACTGTCAAATTTACTTTAATTTTTTCATCTATGAAGCAACAAAATACCTTTATGCGGTGAAATTTTTCAGGATCAAATCCTGCCGCCTGAGCCAATCTGCGCAGATTTTCTTGAACGACAGCTTTGGGATCTCTACGCTTAGTACTACTGAAGAGATTGAAAGAACTGAGAGTGGGTAGGTAAGAGATCCCACCTGTCCTGGTAGTGAAGCCATGTATGAAAGTATCTGTTGAAAATATTAAGATTCAAAATAAATTTTGTGCACAAAGACTAATACTTTACAATGCTCCTATCAGATGATATTGATAAGGGGCACTGACCAGCAAGGAATTTTTTTTTTTTAAGTCTGCAGGGATAGCTAGTAGGATTGGGCTAAACAAAATGGACCTGAGTTTGTCCAGTTTAAAAAGTAATGGAAGGCTCCTGAAAACTATCAAAGTTACTACTGCTACATCAAACAGCCATTACTATGGGTCTTCTCCTGACTGCCAAGGCTACAGGTTCTGGAGAGTTATGCCCTCTTAATCATTAGACAATCTCTCCCACCATGCCATAAATTATTTATCAGGACTCACAGCTTAAGTACCACACATCAGAATCCTTGTCTGATAACATGCTTTCTAGTAACTGATCCAATCTTCCCAATTTTTCTTATCATGACCTATATGGATAATCTTTGAAAATAACATATCCCAGGGCAGCTAGGTGATGCAGTGAATAGAGTACTGACCCTGGAGTCAAGAGGACCTGAGTTCAAATCCGGCCTCAGACACTTAACATTCACTAGCTGTGTGACCTTGGGCAAGTCACTTAATCCCAACTGCCCTGCCTTCCCCTCTCCCCCCCCAACCCCCCCCCAAAAGATAGCTTATCCCTCATGTGGTAACTGGCTAACTGGCCCAGCTATAATAGTTTATTATAAGTCAATTTTGTAGGATGGAGGCCCAAATAATGGAAATTCAGACCCCATGCTCTGTACCAGTAACAGGTAGCAGAGAATAGTTAACAGAATAGGGAGATGCAAGTGCTATATAAATCCTGGTGTTGAGGGCCCAGATACTTCTAACAATGAAGATAACTCATGTATATGCAGTATGGTTTGCAAAGCTTTCCTAAGTCCAAGTCAGAGAGGTAGATAATGTAAGTATTATTTTTCCTTGCCAGGCTATGATCTATTTTCCTAAATTTATCTAATTCTCTTTAGTTTCTAGATCCACTGATTCATATCCTCCATGTTTCTCCCTTGATGAAGCAAACAGTCTATTAAGGAGGTAAGACAAACAATGTTTCATAATATTATTACAATTTATATTATTAGAGGGCTACAAAACAAAGTGTAATGTGAGGTCCAACAGGAAAGACTGTCACCAAAGATATTTAGAAGAGGCTTCTTAAAAGCTGGATTTTAATGATCAGTAATAATTCACAAGTTACAGAAGGGTAAAAAGGACATTTCAGGAATAGGAAACAGTATAAGCAAAGCCAACACCAGAAGAGCCAAATATGCCTCATCACATTCAGAGCACAGGGCAGTCCAGTTTTTCAGATTAAGGCATGAAAGGTAGGGTGACATTAAATAATAGTGGATAAAAATACTATCTGTAACTACGGAACAAGATGATCTTTTGAACTCTGACACATGTAGCAAGGTGTAATAGAAAGATTCCTGAACCTGTAATAATAGGACCTTAGTGGGATCAGTTATCAGTGACTAGACAATTCAATTAATAAAACTCTCTAGACCTCAGTTTCATGTAGAAAAAGATAAAGTTAGACAACAAGGAGGGTACTTTCAGCTCAAGATCTAGATTCCACAGTGATCTCATCAACAGTATGCTCTTCACAGCTGAGTTAGACAGCATTAATAACTAATAATCTAATAAGAAGAGAATGTAAGTCACAGTTAATACTCATAGGTTTTATTTATTAGTCCTCCATACCCAAGAGTCTCATAGTTAGGAATCCTTATTCTCTCCTTCTAACCAGAGAGGGAGCAGTGTCTCCTCCCAAATAAGATAAAATCTTTTGTTCCCTTTCCTCTGAGGCAGGTTTATGTTATCAATGACCAAACTTGCTAAATCAAGAGCGGTATATTGATTTTACCCAAATTAGATATAAATGTGGTTTTGCCTTTTAAACAAAGATGAGATTATTTTATACTATGTTCTACAGAAGCAAACAATCATCAGATAATGCTTTAGACTAATAGTCTCAAAGCTTTTTTGATACCACTATTAGTAAAAAAAAAAAAAAAAGCTTATATATGTGCCCCCAGTATATGTATATTTACTTGTTTATAAATTACATACAGGTGCTATTATATAGATTACAAAATAAACACAAAAATAGAAATTGAAAATATTTTATTCATTAAAAATACAAAGTCCCCGTTTGATTTCACTTAAAATCATCAACTGAATGAGAGCAAAATTAATGAATGCTTCATTGATCTTGAAAATTGTTTGAACATTTTGTATAAAGCACTTCACAGATATGGTTTTAATGGCTGCCATAACTGAAAAAGGTACCTCACAAAGTCACACAGATCCAAAAGCATTGCTGGCCACGCATACTAAATCATTATACTCATCAGTGCTCTAAGTATATGGATTCATTGCTGTATATAGGTAACACAGACATTGTTTCCAGCAACCTAGCAAGGAAACTGGAAATATTCCAAAGGAAAATACTGACAACATGGATGAAGGTGATGATGTAGGCATGTTGGAGAAAAGCCTGAAATAGGCTACTGTGGGAAGTATAGAATGGGATCCATCTTCCCACTACCTTATTTGTTGCTATGGCCTCCACTTTGAAGAACAGTTCTAAAAAATGTGAATGCTTAATGTTATTCATCAACAAATAAGGGGCCATCTTTATCAAAGAAATGAGTTAAATTCTAGGAAAAAAATATATAACAGTGAATACAGCTAGAAAAATGTATCAGTATCAAAGAGATATAAAATCTAACAAGTGAACCATATTTATTTTGAAATATATTAACAATCATATCTTGTTTTGACACTAGCAAAATTATCAAGAGGTTATTTCTATGCTTGCCAATGATGTTAATTGCCAGGCATTGGGGATAAAAACAAGTAATGATACAGTGAAAAATGAGGATTTGGGGGTCACAGAACTAAAATCCTACCTTTGCCACTTCCTAGCTATGACTGAGCTATACTATCTACTTACCCTTTCCTAGCCTCAGTTCCTTTTCAGTAAAATGAAGAGTTTGTGCTATATGGCCTATAAGCTCCCTTCCAATTTGAAAACCACAACCTTTTTATTCTTTATCTAGAGAATATATACAAAAGCTATACAAAGTAGTTTGGGGAGGGAAAGTAGGAGAGCTGAGTAGACCAGGAAAGACTTCAAGTGAAGCTTAGTGAAGCTTAATTTAACTGAAACTTGAAGGAAACAAGGGATTCTAACAGGTGGAGATGAGAAGAGAGTGAATTCCAGGAATGAGGACAGCCAGAACAAAAGCAGAGAGATGGGATGTGGAAAGTCTAGTTTGGCTCAACCAGAGTATGGGAAAAGGAATAAAAAATAACAAAGCTAGGAAAGGCAGGCTGAGACCAGGTTGTGAAGGGCCTTAAACACCAAATGACTTTTTATTTCTTCATAGTAGAGGCAAGAGAGAAACACTGGGATATACTGAGTAGAGAAGTGACATGGTCAGACTAATACTTTTGGAAAATCACTCATCAATGCAATGACCAAGCACAATTCCAGATGACCAATTAAGGATCTACTTACTTTCTGACAGAAAGAGCATAAGACTCCAGATCTATCCTGCCCCCCTTTCTCAACTGAAGGGATAGGAGAAAGAGAAAATAAAATTATTCTGAAAAGGTATGAAAAATGGATTAGAAAGGGGAGAGATCTGATAGTGGGAGATCAATTAGGAGGGTCTAGCAATAACAAAGGCAACAAATGATGAGGGGATGAACTAAAATGGTGGCTGTACACAGGAGGTGACATGTTTAGAAAATTCTTAATTTTTTAACAGTCGCTTATCATTCTTTTTTTTCTTGATACAACCCTAATTTTACCTACTTGGGTATTGCCTCTACCAATGAAACCAAAGAAAGGGATGATTTTTTTGTGATGCTCAATAAATAGTTACTGAGTCAATGAATATCAAATGAAGATTGTGTGTGTGTGTGTGTGTGTGTGTGTGTGTGTGTGTGTGTGTGTGTGTGTGTGTAGACACTAATAAGCCACGAAAAAGAGATCAAATCAAGTAGAGGACAGGGATGTGGAAAAGGTTAGATGAGTTCCTAAAGAGTTGACTACATACATACATGAAAAATAAATGGATATAACCTAAAATACCTGGGATCAAGGAAGATGTAAGAATGGTGACTTCCCCCTTCAGTCCTGGTAGACTTCTCAAATATGTTTTGATAGCATTCTGGATTTCTTCTAATTCTTGGTTTGTAACAGTATTTAGCTCAATGGATTCTTTTATATGATTTTCTCCCAAATCTAGTGGTAAGTCTTCAAACTCAAAATGGTAAACATCAGTGAAGAGTTGATCAATAAAAACTTTCATTAGTGCTTTCCTCTGTATTGTTGTAATTATTTTAATACTACTCAAATTTTTTTCATCAAGTTTTTGCTTAATTGTATATAAGGTAGCAGCCATATTGGAATTGCTTATAACCTCAAATCCCAATGGAAGGGTTGGTAAACTATTGATCATTTCAAGTTCACTATTGTCATGTTCACCATCAATTTCACATCTGAGATTATGGCAATGCATTATGCAAAGGAATTTGGCATTTGTGGCATGTAGGTACTGGACAGCATTCAGTGTTTTTAGTAGCACACAATTACTCTGTGAGTTCAATTTCAAACCAAAGAAATCGATCAATACTGCTTCTGCCATACTTGAGAACTGTTATAAAGCTCCTCAAAAAGAATCCTGCACCCAATAAACTACCTATAAAGAAAACATATAATATCAACATACAAATTATTCAATAGTTACAGCAAAAAATGTGCAGTATTTAATTTTAAAAATTAGATTTGGATATCAAAAAATAATCCATCAAATAATATGACCAGTGAAGTAATGCCTCCCTTATTTTCCATAGAAAAATTCTGTACATCTTTCAAGCACAAATACTTTATAAAGCCATGTTTTATATAGGAAGAGTTAAGTGTTAACTATGGAAGAGTTCTAGGATACTTTTTTTTTTCATTATAGGTAGTTAAGCTTACGAAGTATCTTTAAAACTGACAAGACTGCCACATAACATCATGTTCCTTGATGTATTACCTGGGGCCAGGTTCCAGCTTCTTCACTTACTAGCCAAGCCATTTTAACTACACTGTCTGTTTTCTTATCGGTGACATGAAGATAACAATACTTCTAATATGGATCTCAGAGGGTTAATGTATAGATCAAATGAGATACAATAAGTGAAAATGCTTTGCAAATCATAAGTTACATGTTTTTGCTTAGCCATTTCAGTTGCATCTAACTCTGTTAAGGGGTTTAGGGCAGAGATACTGGAGAGGTTTGCCATATCCTTCTCCAGATCATTTTTTACAGATGAGGAACTGAAGCAAACAGGATTAAGTGACTTGCCCAGGGTCAGTAAATGTCAGAGGCTGAATTTGAACTCAGGAAAGTGGGTCTTCCTGATTCCAAGCCCAGTGATCTATCCCTGTACCACCTAGCTTATACCTTACACAATACCTTACCTTTATTAAACTTCAGTCCAATGAAATCACTGGTTTATAAAGTATCTTCATCATAATGAGAATAGCTCATAGGGATTAAAGTTTGCTTCACATAATTGCTTCACATCATCACTCTCATTTGATCCTCATGTAAAACCAGTGAGGTAGGTGTATTATTATCTTTACATTACAAATGAGAAAACTGAGACCCAAAGAGGTGAACTGACTTGCTCAATATCACCCAGCTAATCTGGAATTTGAACCCAAGTCTTTTCAACTCTCTATATGGCCTTTCTATTACCTTTCTTTAAAAGGAAAACAGCTAATAGGGAAACCTTTCTTATCTTATGTGTATAGAATGGTGTATCTACATAGTATTACAACAAACATCTTGATTAAGTCAGTACAGATAGTATAACCTTGTTCTTCCTTCAACCATCAACATGGCACGTTTTGAAGGACTCAGGCTAGAGACCAAGTCACAGCCCCTAGTCTTTCTTTAGGCTCTACTGTGCTATACCCTTCTTCTCATATCCCAACCCACTTCTCTCTCCCCAGGATTGTTATTTCCTAATGTACTTAATGTTTATACTTCCCATTCTTTATATAAAGATGCCCTCAGTGTTGATCTGTAACAGAGTTTACCTAAATACAAATGGGAGGACAGGTGGGAAAGAAGAGTAGTAATCATCACAGTGATTTGTCCCCCAGTCCTCAGAGATGGTCCTGCTGCCTTCTGCTGCATTGTTCCTTTTCCTACAATATCAAGGGATCAGTGCTGATCTGTTTCCTTCTCCCCCCTTGTTTTTATTGTTCTTAAGGTATGCCTGATTTTACAGAACCCCCCCCCTCCAAAAATACATATCTACACATATATAGCTCAATGGATTTCATACTCATACAGATATAGGCAGATTTATATCTATGAATGCACAGATACAGATCTAGACATGTATATATAGAGCTGTATCTACGCGTATATCTATAGTCTATATAGATATCATAGAATATGTAATATTACAAATATTATGCTATAGATACAGATTTGTACAATCGCTGGTGCCATTCTTCAGGATCCTTGAACCTGAACCCATCCCCAAAGCTCTCATCCGGGGATGTGGTCACTAGAGGCTGGTTTTAGGCACTTCCCTCCTAATTCTGAAGCTCCTCCAGTTATTTCACCCCCGGCCTTGTCTGGGGCAAGCCCTACACATTAAACAATCCCAGCAGGCTGAGCTCGGGTTAAGCGCACAGCCGATGACGATGCCCCCGGCCTGGTACCCCCGGCCTCATGACTCACACACAGCGGGGGATCGCCGTTACTGCACGATAAACACCCACGGACACCCCATACTTACAGCCCGGCACCCGTGACTCAACAACCTTCACCCCACAGATTCCCGAAGGCAAACTTCCTGGGGAAGCCGGAGGATCCTGCGCACTCCGGCTCTGGCTACCGAATCAGACCGCACTGCAGCTGCGCAGTGCATCCAGCCGGGTAGAGATGTCTTAGCACTTCCGGCTTGGGAACCAGCTACCTCTCCCCCCCAGGCGCCCCCCTCCCCTCCACACTCCCACCCATACGAACTCACATATCCCAGCCCCCAAGCGTGTCCTTGTCTTACAGCCCCGGAGGATGGGCCAGAAAAATAAACCTCGAGAACTAAGCAAGGCTTGAGGGAGGTGGAGTGGGGAAGTAGGGGTCACCTGGGAAGCTGGGAAGAGAAGCAGCAGTATCGAGAACGAGGCTAAGGGTTCAGGGGAGAGGGGAGGGGATGGAATCTCGAGAGCGAGGCTGAAAGAGGCCGGAGGGGGAAGGGCTGGCTGTAGGCGCGGCCGAGGCGAAAGCGAGGCTGCGCACGGCCCATCCCATGTGACCCTGCCCCTCAGGTGTGTGAGGGCGCGGCGTCTGGAGCGGCCACAGCGCGGTGCGGTTCCGGGCGTGACCGGCTCCCTGAATGTCTAAGATAGAGGGAAGTGGGCGGCGTTGGCCTTTCCCGGGACACCGCCAAGCAGAGGGTGTTCCCAGGCTTCCAGCCCCGGATCTAGACCCTAGTTTTGTAAGCACCGGTAAGTGGCACTTCAGGGCTCCCGTGGGGCTCAGTTTCCACAAACGCCAATGAAACAAAACTCGTACTGTGTGCCAGCCACGAAGTGCCGAGGGCCTTTTGCCTGAGACCTACTATGTGTAGTTCTGCACATAGTTAAATGCATGCATATGCATATATAGCTGTATGTCTATATATCTATGTATCTACACATATCTATATATCTATATCTACATATAAATATATAAAGCCATTATTAGTTGAACACATCCTCCTAATTTCATCTCCACCCCTTTGTTCACATCATTCCTGCTGCCTTGTGGCAAGGGCAATTTCGAAAAACAAAACTGCAGTGATCCTGGCTGGTCCTTAAGGAGTTCACGTTCAGTTGGGGACGATGGTGTCATGCCCTGTGAGGTTCCCCTGAAGAAACCCTGGCTTGAGAAGAGGAGATGGATCCAGCATGACAACTTCCTACGCTTTCTGGGCTATCAGAGGGAGACATGGCATTTTTCTTTGGCTCTAGAGAGCAGAACCAGAAGCAGGGGGTGGGTGTTGAAGAAAGGCACATTTCAGCTTGAGTTACAGATTTATAAAAGTAGAATGGGGCATCCCCCAGAGGTAATGAGTTCCCTTTCACAGCAGGTCTAAGAGTAAAAGTTGCATAACCACTTATCAAGGATATAATACATATAGATTAGGCTCTATGACCTCTGAGGTCCCTTCCAAAACTAATATCTTTTAATTTCATGCCTTGGGTTAAACAAGCCACTGTGTTCCATATACTGCTTTCTGAGATGACTCCAGAGTATGCTCAGCCCTCTCTTTTTTTGATCCTAGACATAAAAGACTAATATTCCAACATTTTTCAACTAATCTGTGAGGGCCATCACACCTGTCAAATACTGGCAGTGTTTCTGTTATTTTTCCTGTGTCAACCAAGCCTCCAAGATTTTCCCAAAAATTCTTTCAATTTGTTCTTTGGCTCACTCCTGCCATTCCATTATAGTATGTAAAAGGTTAGGGGAGAGGGAGTCTAAGAAAGTTACTCCTTCAAAAAAACAAACAAACAAACAAAAAAACAAACAAATATCCAGTCTAAAAAGAATGTAAGAAAGATTGGTGTCCCCTTGACCAGGCAATACCACTATTAGACCTTTACCCTAAAGAGATCAAGAAAAAGGAAAAGGACCTATATGTACCAAAATATTCATAGCAGCTCTTGTTGGGGTGGCAAAGACTTGGAAATAGGATGCTCATCATTTGAGGAATGGCTGAATAAGTTGTGGTATATGATTGTGATAGAATACTATTATGTTGTAAGAAATGACAAGCAGGATGCTTTCAGAAAAACCTGTGAAGATAGATGAACTGATGCAAAGTGAAATGAACAGAACCAGGAGAACACTGTACATAGTAACAACACTATATCAACTGCAAATGACTTACTTATTCTCAGCAACACAGTGATCTAAGACAATTCCAAAAGACTTATGATCTACCTTCAAAGAACTGGTGGTGTTCTGAATACAGATATATTGAAGCATACTTAAAAATTTTTTCTTTATTCTTGTTTTTTTTTCTGTGTTTTCTTTTGCAATGTGGCTAATGTGGAAACATATTGTTTGACTTCACACGTATAACCTATATTAAATTACTTGCTTCCTCAAGGGGGGAGGAGGGAAGGGAGAGTGAGAATTTGGAACTCAAAATTTTAAAAAACAAATATTAAAATTTTTTGTTTACATGTAAGTGAGAAGAAATAAAAATAACGTACTAAATTTAAAAAAAGGAATGGAGTCTTCATCTTTAAGTGGAAATGACACAAGGAGTAATTTTTTTTCTTTCTTGGCATATAGATGAGAAGGGCTAAAGACCCTTCAAATGAATGAGAGGGAGAAAATGTTGATATTCAGAGATTCTGCTGCAGTTTAGAATAGTAGTTAGGAGTGGTCTTTATACCTCTTCTTAGCTGATGAATAGTAAAAAGACAAAAGCCTAGTACTGGAAGGAATCTTAGAGTTCATCTATTTCTCATTACAGGGGGATACTCCAGGGCCTCTGTCAGATAGATGATCCTCAAGGTTCCCGTTTCCATTAATTCATATACTGATTAAGAATCTAGGATGAGATATCATCTAACTGTGCCAATAAACACGAGGTACAGGGACCATCCCCTGCTGAAATGTGGTTTCACACAGAACAAAGAGATATTAGTTTACAAAGCAAGTGTGAAAAGTACCAGTGTTTTATAGTCAAAGGTAGAAATTAATTTTCCTTTCCTTTCTAAGCCAGGCAGTAGAGAAAACAGAAAAAGAATATTTCAAAACAGCAAAGCTGTCATGGAAAAGAGATATTCTTATATACTATTTACATATCCTTTCCCTTCACAACAGAGAAAATACCAATGATGACATAACTTCTCTTAAATATATGTACCTCAGAAGATCAGTAGTTTTTCTGCTAAATATTGTCTACCTTTTGGTTGTCATCTCAGAGCCCTCTTTGAGTCTGTCAGGCCTTTATATCTATAACTGCCTCAGCAGTTACAATTTTTACTTAAATCGAGTTATTCCATACCTATTTATGTAGGTTTACATACCAGTTTTTGCTGGGCATGTTTCAAGATAATTAAAAATTCTTCTCTTCTATTAAGTAATCTCTACTCCACATACCTGATCTTACGATACGATACCATACCATCCCCCTTCCCTTCCAGCATCAGCTTTAGTTTTGAAATCTTAGATTCAAAGGAACCAATTTCACAGTCAAGTGAAAATTGTTCATTTAATTGATTTATTCAAAAAAGATTTTTAAGCACCTACTTTGTGCAGTGCAGTCTGAGGACACTGGGGATGTAAAGACAAGAATGCTAGGCCACAAAGTATTTATAATCTTATAAATAAGAGTATAAAGTACTGTGAGATCACATAAGGGAAAGATTACTTAAGGAAGGATTAAGGAAAGACCTCAAATAATAAAGGACATTTAAGCTAGAACTAACAAAAACAGATAAGGAAGTCAACAGGCAAGATATATAACTTTCATTTCCTTATTTTAGAGTTAAAACATCAAGACAACAGATAGGGCATGGTAGGGTGAAAAAAGCATGTGGAGAAATATGGCTGCTGACAAGATGGAGCAGCAGTTGTCTACTTTTTTTGAGGGCCCTCCCTTTTAATGTTAAAATATTGTATTCCCCCTCCCCAAAATAGTGAGAATGACTGAAATTACAATAATTATTGAGAAAATACTTAATGAAAAAAGCTACAATGAAGTTAGTTGTGTCTTCAGTGAGTTTATATTTTATTACATCAGTTTCTACATACTTCTGGTAAGCAGCAATATGTATATTAATATCACAACATATACATGTATTAATACGGGAGGAAGAATGGACTAATGCCCAGCCTCAAGGGAAGAAAGACTTGGGGTTCATGCCCTAGCTCTGACACATTGGTTGTGTGACCTTATACAAGTAATTATTATCTCAGTTGCTCAAGCAACTCAAGTCATGCTTATAAATTGCTAAGTAGGTATGGTTCTTAGTTGGTAGAAGTTTTCTCACTGGGAGTTTCTTTTATTAGTGAAAGCACAGGAATAGACCCAAAAGAAGTGTGTGTGTGTGTGTGTGTTTATTCAGTCTACAGAAATTATGTTTGATGAAGAACAAAATGTCAGTGCTTAGTGAATAGATTCTTGGGAAACCTTTATGATAACTCCATAGACCTTCCAAGTCTGGAACTCACATTTTGGAAACCAAGTATATACTACTGCCACTTATTGATGTTGTTATCATCAATATCATTTATATAGCACCCTAAGGTTTGCAAAGCACTTTACGTTTGTTGTTTCAGTTGATCCTTGCTATAAGCAACACCCCTGTGAGGTCTGCATTTTACAGATGAGAAGATAGCCTGAGTGAGGTTGAGTTGACTTACCCAACTAGTAAGCAGCTACCCTAAGTTATATACACATATACATACACATATAAATACATATGTGATCTATTGTCTACTATAATATATATTACTTTTTTAAAATCCCTGAATTAGTCAACACTATTGGATCCTTTCAGGATTTTTGTTAACACGTGGAATTCCAAGGCATTAACAACAGATGGCAGTATTTCTTTTTTTTTTTTTAACCTTTTGATTTCTTTTTCATTCTTTCATAGATTGTAGGGGCTGATGATCATGCACAGCCCTCCCTCACTTAAATCCAATTCACTTAGAAGTCATGGCATCACCTTCCTGATGTCACAGTCCTCTTCAAGAACGAAGAACAAACAACAACAAGAAGATTGTAGAGACTGATTGGAATAAGTCTGATGTTTTCTCAACAGCTATATGTCTTCGTGCATGTATTTATCTGTTGTGAATGTATCACTGATTTGTTTAAACCTATCTTTCATGTTGTCATCCTGTTTTCTTAAGCTTTCTCTTTAGTTAGAGAGGATATTGGGAAGCAGCCCATTTGTACACTGTGCAGGGCTCAAAAGAATCAGTCTGTGACCTTCAGTGGTTAACAATTCAGTTTAAATATGAAGTGAAAAAATGTAAGAGCAAAAGTCAAGAAACTTGGAGATAAGAGCAGCACAGTAGAAGGAACACTGAATTTGGAGTCAGAATTTGATTTTGAATCCTATTTATTCCTGTTACAACCTTAGGGAATCACTTGACCTCCGTGAGTCACTGCTTCCTCATTTTTTAAGTCAGATCGATCAGGTGTTCTAAACTAGGGTCCATGGACTTGCTTTATATATATATTTTTTGATGACTTTAAGTTGAATAGATTTCATTTGTGATTCTATGTATTTTATATTATGCATTTATTCTGAATTCAGAAAAGTCCGGAGGCTTTGCCAAACTGCTAAAAGGATCAGTGACCCAAGAAAAGTTAAGAATCACTGGCATAGATGATTCATTCATTTTATGATTGGAGACAGCCTCTTGCCACATGAATCCAACTGTCCCATAGGAGATTTTGTGGTCTTGGCTTCATTAACACTGTGCTGCTGCAAACACCTGAACAAATAAACTACAAATTATTTATTTATGCAAAAGTAAAAGGAGTATGTTATAATTGGGTGAAAAGAGTGAATGATATCCTTCACAGCAGAGATTAGTCTTGGAGTGAGGTTAAAAGGTAAAGAGGAATATGAATTGACAGGGAAGAACCATGCAGCTCTAACTTCTCTGTGATGGTAGGATGCTAACATAACCTACATTTTCTGCATAAGGAGAATAACTTAAGAGATGATTATGAAGGACTGGACTAGGGGATTCCTACAGCCTCTTCCACATGGAAAATGCTATGATTTTGTAATTCTGATGGCATAGACATTTGTCTCAGTCTTTCCAAAATCCTAGTAAATCTCTTGATTCAGGGGGTCTCCTTCCCTTTAGGTTTCTTTTTCTTATATATTCTTTTTCCACATCAGATTTTAGAAGTCTTGGATGAAAAAGGACAGACATTTAATGTGTAGCCTATGTCTTGAGAAGATACTTTCTTGTTCAATAATGGTTTTGCCTTCATTTGTGCAGCTATAATTCAAATATTTTCCTTAATTTGTGAAGTTTAAAGAGGTACCACTTATTTAAATGTCTGTTTATTTTATGTCTGTTTTCTTATGTTTTCTATGAGTTCAGTACTTTTAGTTAGTGGATGTAACCAACTTATTATGCCACATGTGCAGATACAGAAAATCTAATCTATGCCCTTCAGACCAACCCCTCCCCCCACTCCATTTTCTGAAGGGATTCCTTGTGTTTTATATTTAATTTTAAGTTTAATTTTTCAGTTTATTGAAGTGGTAAAGGGGGGGGGGTATAAACCTGTAACTGATAAGATTCTTAAGTGCTAATGTACCAAGCAATGAGTCAGTGGGTCAGTAAAAACAGAATTTCCTCTTCATTTCCTGAGTGATTTATCTAGTATCGATATATGTGCATGCTTCTGGGGATAGAACAATTCTATGCTGTCTACCTTTTTCATCTCCCTACTTGCTCCACAGAGATAAGTGGATTTTATAGCAAAGACCAAAATACTATTTTAAAACTACTGAACTTGAGGTAAAATGGAAATATGCTGGAGGGTATTTGAAAATTAGGATGAGCTTCAAAAGTACACAGTAGGTTAAAATAGAGAAAATTTAAGGAATATCAATAGAGAATTGGCAAATCAGTTAATTAAGATGGAGCAGATAAGCCAGAGGAGGTGAAATGGGATATTGTAGAGGCAGAAGAAAGAGACGAAGCAGGCTGAAATCTCCTCTGTGCCAACCAAGAGGGAATGGGAAGGAAAGAGAACAGATATAGCAAAGGAACAGTCATGGGAGGACCAGGACAGTGCCAACTACAAGAAATGGTTTTGTAACATGGGATATTTATGTCAAAAGGAACATCAAAGTAGAATAGAGGAGAGGATGTTAAATTTGGCCAAGGAGAATTGTGTAGTGTTTAGAAAATAAATTTGCATGTTAAAACATGTATATATAATGATGGTACATTAACCTTAATTATAATATGGTATTATTATATTACTGTAATCATAATACATTTAGAAGTGGTCTGACAAAAAATAGGAAAATAACATCATGTTCATTAAAGAAACAGGTAGAATTGCACCAGAAATCCATGTGGAGAATTCCAGTTTTTTGAGTCTCTCATAATTTCTTTGGTGGGTTCAGCTATATTCACAGAAAAGAAACTTACTGGTCCTAAATCTCATGTCCTTATGATGAAAAAGAAACTGAGGAGCTCAGTAGGAAGTAAATGCAATTCCTTAGCACATTTAATAATGGTTAACATGTATATAATGCTTACTATGTGCCATTTCATTTTGTCATTTGTCTCATTTATCATTTATCTCATTTTATCATTTGTATTTTAATCCCTAATTTCACAATGAAGCTAATTCTTCTCTCCAGATATGACTAAGAAAAGCGATTCTTCATTTTCTGATGTTGTAAAGGAAGTTGTAGAGCAACAGCAATCCCAAACATCTGAAATAGAGAAAAGCAAAAAAATTCTGTTCCAATTGCAGGTAATTTCACTCATTCTACCTTTAATAAAATATTAAATGTATTTAAAACTAATGCATTAATATAAAAGAAACAATTAAAGGTGATAGGACATTTCATTTTTTAGGATCTTTTTCAACCATTCAGTTATACCTAAATTACATTTATATGAACATTCTAATCATGTGGAAAATGTGTCATTCTGTGCATAAAATTGATTCGAAATATTCGAGGATTGTATAAAAGCAGCCACTGAAGCAGCTCATTGGCACAGTGGCTAGAGTGGAAGACTTAGATCAGGAAGACCTGAGTTTGATCCCTCCATCAGACATTCACTAGCTCTGTGCCTCAGTTTCCTCATATGTAAAATGACCACAATAGTGTCTACTTCCTAGAGTTGAGAGGATGCATGTTAATGCTTTGGGAATGTTACAGCGCTATTTAAATGCTAACTGTTATACAACTTAGGGTTCACACTTGTGTATGTATGTGTGTATGAATTCTTTGTGTTTCCTAAAATGCTTAACTCAGCTGACAGCTTTTAATTCAGTATTTTCAAAATTGTAGACCACTAGTGACTCTTAACCTGGATGGAGCCTGGTGGCTTTCCTTCATCTTTGGGCACGGAACAATTCTCTATACTCCCTGCCTTTGCTTCCTCAGTATTCTACAATCTGGCTTTTGGCCTTAATAATTCAACTGAAACAACTTTCTCCAAAATTACCAGTACTATTTTAATCCCCAAGATTGAAGACTTTTCTCAGTACTCATCCTTCTTGACTTGAGTGCTTCATTTGACACTGTTGATAGCCTCTCCTTCTAGACAGTTTTTCCTCTCCAGGTTTTTGTGACACCTCTGTGCTCTCCTGGCTTGCCTTCTATCTAGATGGTTACTCCCTTTCAGTCTTCTTTCCTGGGTCATCATCCATATCAAACCCTGTAAGTGTTGGTGTTTCCCAAAGTTCTATCCTGGGTTCTCTTATCTTTTCTCTCTTCTTTTTCTAAGTAACCCTATTGGCTCCCATGGGTTTAACTATCATCTATCATTTAACTATCATGAATATCATTCCTGAATATATATATTAAGCCCAGTTCTCTCTCCTAAGCTTCATTCAGTCCCTCTTAAACACGATTATTGTTGTTGTCTCCAGTTGTTTTCAGTTATGTCCTACTCTTCATGACCCCACTTGGGGTTTTCTTAGCAAAGATACTAAAATGGCCATTTCCTTCTCCAGCTCATTTTACAGATGAGGAACTGTGGTGAACTTAAGTGACTTGCCCAGGGTCACACAGTTATGATGTGTCTGACAAGTGTCTCACAAAGATGAGTCTTCCTGATTCCAGGCTGAGCTCTCTATCCACTGTGCCACCTAACTGTCCCTTAAACTTAATGCTGTTTCTCTAAAACTGACATCCTTATCTTTCCCCCTACTCCTCTCCTCTTCAGACTTCCTTATTTCTAACAAAGTCACCACCATTCTTCCAGGTCTCAGGTTTGTTATTTTGTCCTTATTCTTGACTTCCAGTTCTCCCTCACCCACATGCCTAGTCAGTTGCCAAATCATGCCATTTCTGCTTTCACAACATCTGTCAAATTGGATCTGTTTTCTCTCTTCATATACCTACCACCTTAGTTTAGGCCCTCATCCCTTCTTGCAATAGCTTCAACTGTTTTCCCAGGATCAAGTCACTCATGATTCTAGTATGTTCTACACATTGCTGCCAAAGCATTTTTCTTTAAGTGCAGATCTGACATGTGACTCCAATAACTTTAGTGGCTTCCTATTGATTCTAAGATAAAATATAAACTCCTTGGTTTTGCTTTCAAAGCACTACACACTTGGCCCCAATCTATCTTTCCAACTTCGTTGTACACCATTCCTCCCCTCATACTCTGCAGTTTAGCTAGATTGACCTCTCTGTTCCTCACTCACAACACTCCATATTTTTATTTTCATACTTATTGCACTGATCTCTCCCTTGTCTGGAATGCATTTCCTCCTTACCTCTACCTTATAGTGTCTCTCTTTTCCTTTAAGACACAGCTGTGGATTCTGAATAAAGCCTGTCTTGATTCTTCCTGATTCCCCCAGATGCTAGTGCCCTCCTTCTCATAGTACCCTGTATTAATTAGTTTGTGAGTATGTATGTAAACTTATATTTATGATACATGTTTCTATATGTACTTGTCTCCTTCCTAAGTGCATTGTGAATAGGTATAATTTCATTCTTTGTATTTGTATTCCTAATACTTAACACAGTTCCTGGTACACAGTAGATGCTTAATAAATACTTGTTGACTGGTTGATTGTTATGAAAGCACTGAAGATGATTACAATTCATGGGAATAGCTAAAAAGACAAATATACAAAGAGCAAGGCCTTTAAAATTCTATATTTCTATATAGAAAGATTTTATTTAATTTTCAGCTGTAGCTACCACTAAAATTTCTGTTTTCAAGTTACCACATAAGATTTGTAGCAAACTCAGATTTTTGCTATTTAAAATGTTATCCTGTATACTGCTGCTCCGTCCTAGAGTTCTGTATCTAAGCCTCATTCAAGTTAGAAACTTCTCTTATTATGGTCAAAAACAATAACAACAAACCTAAGGAACAAAATATTGTGAACTTTGGGTTTTAAAGTTGCTTCTTTATTATGATTTCATCATTGATTTTATCCCTTCAGCATGGTAGTGTGGTGTAGCAGAAAGACTTTGAATCCTGACTAACAACACCTAACAACTTGTATTATCTTAATAGATCAAATTGTCTCAATTGGCCTCTCTTTCCTTATTCACAGAATGAGAGGGATAGAGCCCCCTTCCAGCTCTAAATCTAAAATTCTATGACCACAGATTATAATCCTTCCAAGATTTCATAATCTGTTGTGGCCTTCCAAAACTTATTACAGGGTGCCCATCTTTATGATTATTAGCTTTTCTGAATTTAGAATAGGCTGGTCTTTGGAGAACAGACACACAGGCTGTCCTTGGAGCCCTGGACCCAAGACTTTTTAACCTGATGGGACCTTTCAGAGCCAGAATTTCACCAGAATTTCACAGTCTTCATGAAGTCAAGATCAGTTCTATATCATGTTAAGTCATTGGCAGAAGACTTTAGTAGAAAGATCTTTAGGAATTAGATTTTAACTTGAAAACATATTACCACCACCATCACCACTTCCAATAACAATAACAATAATAAAAAATACTATGAATTTATATAAAGCCTATAGTTTCCATTTTTCAACATATGCTGAGACTTAACTGCTCTTATTAACTATCTAAATTGGAATAGGTTAGGCATGTTTATAGATTTCCTAATTCATATAGTTGGGGTATCTAGGTGGTATAGTAGCTACTGTGCTAGTCCTGGAGTTGAGAAGTCCTCCTCTTGATGAATTCTAATCTGTCCTCAGACATTTACTAGCTGTATGACCCTGGCAAGTCACTTAACCCTGTTTGCCTCAATTCCTCATCTGCAGATTGAACTGGGGAAGGAAATGGCAAACAATCTAGTATCTTTGCCAAGAAAATCCCAAATGGGGTCAGGAAGAGTTGGACTTGTCTGAAACAACAACAATTCATATGCTTGGATATGACCCTCAAGAACATTTTCATTGAAATTATTCCTTAGCAATTGATATTTTTCACTTTTTAGCATAGTTCTGGGTTTAGGTATTAATATCAAGGTATCAGCTATGATATGATGACATTGATATCAGTATGACAACATATATTTTGTTTAAGTACTAGACTTTTCTATCAAATAACAATAAAAATATGTTCCATTCTTTAAGTCACTTTCACATATTTATCTAACAACAGCTTTACAAAGTAGACTGTATAAGTAAGTAGACCTTCTACATATGAGAAAAATGAAATTCGGGGGTTAAAACATCTTCTCCAAGGTCTCCAAGGCTAGGACTAGACTCTAAGTTTTGGGTACATAATCCAGAACTCTTTCCATTTTACCAACACACATAAAAGCTCTTTGTATTACTTTTATTATTCCCCAGAGTTATGCCTACTAATACAAATTTTTAAACAACTTTTTTTTTTGCTTTTTTTTTGGAGGGGGAAAGGCAGGGCAATTGGGGTTAAGTGACTTGCCCAAGGTCACATGGCTAGCAAGTGTTAAGTATCTGAAGCTAGACATGAACTCAGGTCCTCGTGATTCCAGGGCCAGTGCTCTATTCACTGTGCCACCTATCCACCCCTATTAACACATTTTTAAACATATGACCAAAATAAAATGTTAGGAACAAATAATAAAAGCCATATAACAGAAATAAGTAAAAATTGTAGAAAATAGAGGTCCAAGTTCTGTAAGAATTTTTTAAAAATCACTCGTATTTCATTATATTTTTTATTTTCTTGTACAGTTTTTCCAAATCTGAGAAATACATGTTTTTCAGATTAGTTAAGTGATTTTCCTGTATGTATTATGCATCAAAACAATGACTTTCCTCTGATGTTGAATATCATGAATTAATAATGATAATGTTGAACTATATTACAGAATGAAGTCTGTGAGTTTGAGAAACAAATAGGATCTGTCATAGCAGAGAACAAAGAAACAGAAAAGCACATTTATCAACAAGAAAGTGAAATAGAAAAAACCAAGCTTTACTGTGGAAGCCTAGAGGCTCAAATCAAATTCTTACATGCAGAAAATGTAAAGCTCAAATTTTCCATAGAAACAGCACAAGAAGAATTTGAAGAATACCTTATAAGAAATAATGCATATGATGAGAAAATAAGGAAATATAAAGAAGGTATTGTTGAGGCAGAAAATAAATGGCCATTTATGATTGAACTCCATCAGAAAAAAGAACAAATTAAAAAATTAATGACAAAGAAAAAGGAACTAATCCATGATCTCCAAAATCCAGAAGGAAACATGATAAAACAAGCACAGGTTTGAAATATTCTTTTTTAGAGCTCATTCTTTTTATTATTTTTTTTATAAGGGCTATATAAAATATTAGCTGGTAAGGGAGTGTTGACTCAAAATTAAGCAGTAGGCCTACTTGTTAAACTCTGTTTTAACTAGATTCATAAGCTTTTTGGGTGGCTTTCCTAATCCTTTTTAACTTTGTGAAGTATTTGAAATGAGTGACAACAGTGCCAAATGTTTGGAGGCATAACTGAAAATGAAATAAAATTAGATTTATAAAATATATATAGGAAAAAATTCCTGTGAGCAATTAATGCATTTGTGGTTAAACATTGTGATTCAAAGAAGTGCTCAAGCACTTGGTTCCAGACTGATAGATCCAAACCAACTCAAATCAATTTAGTATGCCTAACGCTGATATGGAAATAATATGAATTAATGATAATACCTTGAGCTGACTTCTTTTTCCTGCTCTTCTTTGAAAACTGGGAGCTACAAACTTTAGGATGTCAATCATTTCTAGTGCTGTTGCTGGGCAATAGCCACCATGACTACCACTTATCTTTGCATCTTATTTCCATTTGATTCTTGGTTCTGTTTCAGAATCTATGGGGTTTTGACTAAGTTTCTAATTTTAGTTGTGTAGAATAGAAATATTTAAATGGTGCTTAGCAGCTTCTAGGTAATGTGTTTTTTAAAATCACAATCATAACTGTCTTGGATTTTATGTGCTAGTATCCATCTTCTATTCATCCATGTACTTTCATTTTTATATATAGGAAGAAATTATGAATCTAAAAGATAAAATTGTAACTGTAAAGGCATCTATCTCCACAAAAACTAATTTGCTTGAGGAAGAGAAAAAGGTGCATGAAAAACTGATAAAAGAAATAGAGGTAAGTTTTAGATATTTGAGTTAAATTTTTAAAATCTCAGTTCTAGGGGCAACTAGGTAGTGCAGTGAATAGAGTACCAACCCTGGTATCAGGAGGACCTGCATTCAAACCCGGCCTCAGACACTTGACACTTACTAGCTGTGTGATCTTGGGCAAGTCACCTAACCCTAATTGCCTTGCCTTCCCCCTCAAAAAACAAAAATCTCAGTTCTATATCACAAAATTTTAATTTAGTTAATTGTCAGTTTTCCAATCTAGTGAAGGCAGAGGAGTCAATAATCGAAGATTAAAAAAAAGTTTTTTTAATCTAAATTCATTTGTTGGATTTTTGAAATGTGACCAGGGAATCCTACTTTTCAGAGGCTCACAATACATCACCACAAAAGGTGTGCGGGGCGACTAGATGGCACAGTGAATAGAGCACCGGCCCTGAAGTCAGGAGCACCTGAGTTCAAATCCGGACTCACTTAACACAAAAAAACTAGCCGTGTGACTGTGGGCAAGTCACTTAACCCCAACTGCCGTCCAAAAAAAAAAAAAAAAAACAAGGTATGCTGGCACTGCTCATTTTTACTACCATCATCTCTTTTAAGCTGCGGTTTGAGGATTCATACAACTGCTCTCTTACCACAGAATAGCGGAGATGGTTTATGGCATGTTAAAACTGGGAGGAACCCTAGAGTAGACAGTGTTTATCAGTATAAGTTCTCCATCAATGCTTTACCTTAGTAAATAAATAATATATGGACATCATCTGATCAGCACTAGGCTAAGAAAATGCCAAATGTCCAACTAAAACACGGCTTCCTTGACCAGAAATGTCTAGGGAAAAGAATCCAAACTGATGATATTACTTTTAGGCCTTTAGTGAGAACTAGAGAAGCCAATCCCATAACACCTTTCATGCATTCAGCCTTCTTTTGCAAATTTGGCCTGGACAAACCAAGTTTTTCTTCCTAAGACATAGTCATATAGTATGAGACATCCCCTCAGAGATAGGATTTGAGTCCTGATTATACCACTTATTGCCTTTGGTCAGGTCACTTAATCCCACTGGAACTCAGTTTCCTTGTTTGATAAATTACAAGGTTGAATTTAGTGACCTCTAAGTTCCCTTCTAGTCCTAAATCTCTGATCCTTTCTGGCTTTCTTTTCACATAAGTGTGTCTCCAAACCAAGTTTGACACGTCTCGCTTAAAAAATAAGTTTTGTGGCAACCTACTTTTATTCCCATTGATGCTGCAAGACCTGTTTTGTAGGCTTGTTACAGTTTGAGGTGGAACATTAGGCATGATAGGTTCTGGAATATTAAGGGGAAACAAAAGTTTAAGACACTGAGGGAAGCCCAGCAACTAAAGCAAAGGGAAAATGGGCACATTGTATAAAGGAAAATCTCTGAGAGGGAATAAGCAAATAATGAAGCCTCTGAGGCCATGAGCACGTGGGAACTGGCATAGTTAGACTCATTCATTGATACTGTTCATTTTTAAGTATTACCCATTTCTAGACTCCTGAAAAGACTATTCTGTGATTTCAAGTTTATGTTTATGAAAAGACAAGTGGTAGTTATATTTTCAGAACTAAAAGGGCTTGTTTTTTCATCAGTATAAGTCCTTCATCAATGCTATACCTTAGTAAATAAATGAAAAGAATCAAAACTAATGATATTTCTTTTGGGTCTTTAGTTGAGAGCTTGAGAAGCCAATCCCATAATGCCTCACTTGCATTCAGCCTTCTTTCTCAAATTTGTCCTTGATGGGATTCTAAACCAAGTTTTTCTTCTCAGGTTATTATTATTTTTACCTCCACTACATCTCTTGTGTCCTTTCCCTTCTCCCTATTCATACTGCGGCCATCCTGATAACAGGCTCTCATCTTCACTCCAAGACTATTACAGTGGCTTTCTAGTTCTATTCTCCCTGCCTCAAGTCCCTCCTCACTGAGCTGCCAGAATGATCTTCCTGAAGCACAAATCTGACCTTAAATGCCAGGTTTCCTTTTACCTTCAGGATCAAATATTAAATTATTAGTTTGGGTTTTAAAGTCCCTTACACCTTGGTCCTTTCCTGCTTTTCTAGTCTTCCTACACTACTCTCCTCCATGTATTTTACAATCAGGTCACACTTGCCTTCTTTCTGTTCCTCACACATGACACTCTATCTACTGATTCTGTCTTTTTGCTGGCTTCTCCCTACATTTTTACATCCTGGCTTCCTTGGATTCCCTCAAGACTTAGCTTCAGTCTTACTTCTGTTAGTGGTCTTTCCTTCCTGCTACTGCACTTGCTCCCCACCTAGAGCCATCACTCTAAGACCACTGCCCATTTACACTGTATCTATCAGGTATGTACAGAGTTGTTTGCATGCTGTCTCCCTTGTTAAAGGCTGAATTCCTTGAGGGCAGGAAATATGATTTTACCTTTCTTTGTATACCCAGCATTACTAAGCTCCTGGCATGTAGTAAACACTTAATAAATGCTTGTTGACTGACACTTCATTTCCAGAAATGGTAGTAGATATGATTACTAGTCCCACAGTAAAAGATATAATAGCAGCTTGGGGGTCTGGATCAAGCCAGAAATGGTGAAGAGTTACCCAGCAGAATAAGTGATTTTTGAAATTCTTTCTTAAAAGTTCATCACTTCTTGCTCAACTTTTTGTTGATGAGTCTTTCTGAACTTAGTAAGACAGGCACCTAGACATCCGAAATACAGTTTATTACCTAGTCCATATCTAAGACTGTCCAGCTTAGAAGGAACTGACAAGACTTGTGTTCTACTAACCCAGTCTCAAGGACATCTCCATGCCACAAGGAGACATGGTGGGCTTTAATGGAAGAATAATCATATTTTTAATAGAGCATATAAAGCTTCAAGTAGGACAGAATTTTATGGTAGTATGTTACTACAAAGACACCTTAGTGACAATTCGTGTTCAGAAGGTTATAGGAGGAAATTTAGAATAGAGAGAAAATAGATTAAAAATAAAAATCTACAGTGAAACTTGCAAACCTGAAAATAATGTATCTTAAAAGTATTAATTTAAAATAGATTATTGTTTCTAACTTATCGCATCTAATTTAGAACACTATCAAGATACAAACTGAATGCTCTTACACTGTATCCCATGAGTATAATTTACATTTCACTGAGAATAAAAATAAAAATTACTTTTCTGGCCAAAATTAATATTCTTAGATGTTAAATCTTCTATTTTAAAGGTTCATATCTATTTCAGTGGCATTGATGTTTAGTTTTAGACAGAAGTGTGGATGAATCTGAGACTTTCATTTTTTATCACTCCAGCAGATAACTTCCTGCACTGAAAATTAATGAACTGTTTCAAAGCCTTATAACAGCCAGTTTTGTCAAGAATATCTTTTCCATTATAATTTTAGCTTTACTACCTTTAATACATTTAAAAGTAGTTCTCTGTTAATACTACCATAATATTAGAGTTGAAAAAAATAAAACTTAAAATATTAGATGCTGCAAGATTAAGTTATAAAAACAAAGATTAATATATTTAATGTGTTCTGTATCATATTATATATAATAATCATAGTAGCTTGAAGACATTAATTTTTCTCATATCTGAACAAATTTCAGTAAACTATCAGCTAACAAGTATCCTTGAAATAGCATATTTCTTTAAAGGATGCATGTTTCAAAGCTAAAATAATTTTGTATTGCCCATCATACCTTTTGCTTCTTCTGGTATGGTGGAAAGAAGACTGGACTTGGAATCACACAAGAAGCATTTATTAAGTGTCTGTTGTGTGCTGGAATCAGGTAATATATGAATTTGAATCCACCTCATACAATTACTAGGTGTTTTTCCCAAGTGTTTTACCATGGCTAAATAATTTCTTCTCTCTGAGCCTTTGTTTTCGCATTTATAAAACATGGTGAATAATAACTCACAAGGTTGTTGTGTGGCTCAAATAAGATAATGCACATAAAAAGTGCCACATTCATGTAGGCTATGATTAATTCTGCTCCTTTTGAATTTCTAGCCTTCATGATGTTTCTACTCAAATGCCTCATTGTAGAAGTGGCTCCAAGTACTTGAATCAGTGAATTGACAAGCACTTGCTAAGGGCCAGTTACATCCAGAAATTGAGGTAGAGGTGCTTACAGTGGAACCCAAAGCCCAGAAGGTCTTACCAAGCAGTAAAGATTTGTCACGTCATATGTCCAGTGCCATATAATGTGTCATTCAAGACCCAGCAAATTGCTCAGGGAAACTCATGAACAAAAACTTGGGCACCAGGTGATCAATATTTTTGGTTATCATAATCTATAAAAGAATGACTTCTGAGCCTGAGAGGTATTGGTTCTGCTCAAGGGGAGAAAGTAGCTACCTTGAGGAAATTATAGATTTATCCCAGTACTGTACTCCTATAGCCAGGGCCTTAGAATAGTATTGCACCTTTGCTTGGATTACAGCACTGATGCATTTCAGTTTTTAATGCTTTCAGATGTTTTATACTTTACAAGCTTTATTTTTATGCTTTTTATATTAATGTGGCTGTGGTAGAACTAATTCAAGTATTTGTATTTAGCATAATTTTTTGCTAAACCAAGTATTTTAATATGTTTTAATCTAGATCTATATGAAGCAAGCAGCTAAAAATGAACTATATTTTTTTATACTTGGGAAAAGTCAATTTAGATAAACCTGGTTCAGACAACAAATAGGAAGGCAAAATACAAAAAAAATAAAATAAAAAGAAAACAAAAAAATGAAAGCCAAACACACAAACATCAATAAATTATTTTCAGGAGGTAAAAATAGAATTTGCCAAAACCATGGATTTGAGGGCCAAAAAGGTTTGGGTATTAAAGGAGACTTTAATAAATGAGGAAAGCAAGCATACAGAAATTTGTGATAAAGGCTGTGTACAAAGGATTTTTGCCTGTATTGTATAGAATTCTGAGTTCTGCTACTTAAAAGGACTAGAGAAATTGGAAAACATTCATTAACTCTAAGCTCCTAGAGTTCAAGAGAGTATATTTAACTTACTTTGTATAACATAAGCACTTGATAAATGTATTCTTTTAGGATAGGTACAAAAGTGACTAAGGATTTGGAAAATAATACTTATTTTACCCAATGGGGGGAAAACTATCAAGGTGATTTAAGACTTAAAGTATATGAAAATTTTAAGTATATTCAGAAAGTGGAGAGGTAGTATGGCATAATAGTTGGAGAACAGGCATTGGCTCCAGGAGGACCTGGTTTCAAGGTCCACCTTTTCAATATTGGCTACAGACCAAGTCTCTTAACCTCCCAATGTCTAAGTCACTTTGATGCTCTTTACATTATAGAGAAGCCATAGATTGGCCTTGATAGAGGAGGTGAAACTTCTCCCCTGGAGCTCCCTACCCCAGTGAAGTCGCAGGTCTAGCCAAAATCAGGAAACAGAAATTGGGGATCAAATATTTTCTACTAAAATTAGAGATAGGAAGAAATAATGATGATTTTTTAGATTTACATGCTGTACATTTCAGAAGCTTTCCTATTCCAAATTATCCTTTTACTACCCTGTGGATAGATATTTTTAATCTACATTTAAAAAAAGAAATGTTCATAGTGTCATAGCTCTGGAGCTGAGAGAGACCTCAGATGTCATCTCATCCAACCCCTTCTTTCTGCAGATGAAGAGACTGGGATGTAGGGAGTTTACAGGACTCCCCGCAGTCACACAAGTCAGGACCACCAGACACAGTGCTTGATCCAAAGTCTTCTGGTCTCTAATCCACAGCTCAGAAGTAATAGGGCTGCTGCTAATTTATTTGTCTGCCACAAATCATTCCCCATTCCAGTCCATCCTCCATCCAACTACTGAAGCTCCAGGCCCACTGTCATTTCCATACTCACTAACCTCCAGAGGCTCCTATTACCTCCAGGATTAAATACAGAATCACACACACACACATGCACATACACACACTCCAAAATCCTTCCCACTCCCATACTTTTCAATTCAGTGGCACTGATTTCTTGGCAATTCCACAGATGAGACACTCCATCTTTCAGCTCCTGGCACTTTTTCTGTCCTCTGTACAGAAGGGAATGTTCTTCCTCTTTATCTCTGACTTCCTTCATGTCCTAGCTAAAATCCTATCCTCTGCTGGAAGCTTTTCCCAGTACTTCTTAATTCTAGTGCCTTTCCTCTGTTAATTATATCCATTTACCTTGTATGTAGCTAGTGCATGTATATACATTTGCTTGTTGTCTCTATCACCACCACCCCTCCATTAGACTGTGAGCTCTTGAGGGTAGGCACTGGCTTTTGCCTTTCTTTGCATCCCAGTGCTTAGCCCAATGCTTGGCTTATTAAATGTTTACTGACTAATTGAGTTAGGACTAGTACTCAGTTCTCCTGACTCTTTTTTTCCAAATGCTTTATTAACTTCTGGTTTACATAATTCATTTCCATCAGATTTTGAGTTACATTTTTTCCCCATTTTTCCCCTACCCACCACCCCAGAATAAGAGTCATACAGGATGTCCCCCCATCCAATGTGCTCTTTCCCATCTCTTTTCCCATACTCCCTTTGACTTTTCCAGTAGAGTGAGGTGAATCCCCATGCCCCATTGCCTGCACATCTTATCTCCCAATTATATGCAAAATAGTATTAATCATAATATTTATATATTTTTTTAAAAATTGATTTTAAAAGGAAGATAAGCAACTCAGTATATGCTGTACATGTGTAGCTATGTAAAACATTACCATAGTAAATATATTGTGAAAGACTGACTATATTTCCCTCCCTCCCATCCCATCTTCCACCTGGTCCACTCTTCACCTTAATCCTGTCCCTTTTCAAAAGTGGGTGCTTCCAACTTCCCTCACCCCCAGCCCACCTTCCCCTCCACCACCTTCCCCCATTCCCCTCCTCTCCATACTCCTGTAGGGTGGGACACCCTATTTAGTATGCATGTCATTCTCTCCCTGGTCCAAATTCAGTGAGAATAAGGTTTTGCCTTTTTGCCTTCCTGTTCCTCCCCTCCCCTGCAACCACCTTCCCCTGCCTCCTCTACACTAGACAGTTCATCCCACTGTCTCTCCTCATTCCCCCTCACCACATTCCTCTCTCACTTCTTAACCTCACCTTTTAAGTATCATCCCTTCCTATTAAATTTGACCTGTGCCTCTACCTATGTATACCTGAAAACATATATACACATATTCACATATGTATTCATATGCCCATATACCCTTCTTCAACTATTTTCGTACTGAGAAAAGTTTCATCAGTTACAGTTATTGTTTTTCCCTGTAGGAATGTAAATAGTTCAATTTTGATAAGTTCATAGTGATTTCTTTTCCCTGTTTACCTTCTCACGCATCTCTTGCTTCTTGTATCCGAATGTCAAATTTTCTATTCAACTCTGGTTTTTTCCTCAAGAATGCTTGAAAGTCCTCTATTTCACTGAATTATCAAATTTTCCCCTGAAACATGACAATCAGTTTTGCTGGGTAGGTGATACTTGGTTTTAATCCCAGGTCCTTTGCCCTTTGGAATATCATATTCCATGCCCTTTGATCCCTCAGTATAGAAGCTGCCAGATCCTGTGTTATCCTGATTGTGTTTCTACAATATTGAAATTGTTTCTTCTTGGCTGCTTGGAATATTTTCTCCTTGATCTGAGAATTCTGGAACCTGTCTATAATATTCCTAGGAGTTTTCTTTTTGGGATCTTTTTCAGGAGGTGATCAGTGGATTCTTTCAACTGCTATTTTGCCCTCTGGTTCTAAAACATCCAGGCAATTTTCCTTGAGAATTTCTTGAAGGATGGTTTCTAGATTCTTTCTTTGATTATGGCTTTCAGGTAGTCCAATAATTTTTAGATTGTCTCTCCTCGATCTATTTTCCAGGTCAGTGTTTTTTCCAATGAGATATTTCACATTGCCTTTTCTTCTTTCATTTGTTTGGATCTGCTTAACAGCACCTTGATTTCTCATAAAGTCACTAGCTTCCATTTGCTCCAGTCTAATTCTGAAGGAATGATTCTCCTCTGAGCTTTTGAGATTTTTTTTCCATCTGGCAAAGTCAGCTTTTAAGGCATTCTTCTCCTCATTGCCTTTTTGAGCCTCTTTTGCCATTTGAGTTAGTCTGTTTTTTAAGGTGTTATTTTCCTCAGTCAGGCTGTTGACTGTCATTTCATACTTTTGTTACATCTTTCTCATTTCTCTTCCCAATTTTCCCCCCACTTCTCTTATCTGCTTCTTAATGTCCTCTATGGCCTGTAACAAGCTCGTATTTTCATTTGGGGCTTTTGGTGCAGGATTTTTGACCTCACAGTCCTCCTCCTGTTCCATGCTTTGATCCTCTTTGGCCCCAAAATAGGAGTCTAATGTTGCATTTTTCTGTTTATTTTGTTTCCTTTGCCTAGGCATGTTGCCACTTAATTACTTGACTTATGGGCCTGTTGCCACAGCAGGACCCTGCCACCAGCCAGGGGAACCCCCTTCCCAAAAGCTGGGGTCTTCTCAACTTCCAGAGGTATTAGTTGGGTGACCTCTGTGAAGCCTCCACACACTCTGGCAAGCTGGTCACACACCCCAAGACCTCCACCCCAGGTGAAGAGTCCTTAGCCAACTGGGGTGCAGCGCGACAGCCTGGGAGTGGCAGGAGGGTCCCTGGCCTATTAGAAACAGGCTACAGGAGGAACCCGGAAGGCCAAAAGGACCATCAGCAAAACAATCTTAAGTGTCGACGTGGCAGTAGAGAGACTTCCTGGTTAGGAGACTTCCTGGTCAGTTACACCGGAAACTCTTAGCCCGATGAGCTGACGTGTCCATGTGGGCAGTGGGTTACCACCCCTCACTCTCGGGGCAGTACGCGATTGGCTCGCAGTGGCGAGGAAGGCGGTGCTAATGACCCGGAACTGGAGGCTAGATAAGAGGAGGCTGCCTGACGGGGCGGAGAGTTCTGGGAGGAGTCCAGGGAGAGACCTGGCTGAGTTCGCGCGTATGTCCTGAGACAAATAAAGATAATTACCAAAATCAGAAGGGTGTTCTGCGTGGGAAAAGATCTTCCAGAAGGTCTGGAAGCCAGAGACGTCTGATGCTGGGAAAAGGTAATATGTTCTTGTAGATTTGAGAACCTAGGAACCCTAACACCCAGGCTGCAATCCAGATCCAAGAAGGGTAAAGCAAGAGCGATTACCTCCCCAGACTGATAGCTGGATCCCCTTACAGTTTGCAGGCCAAGAGCTGAAGCTACAACATGGCAACATGGCACACCCTGCACCAGCTCCTCAGTGGCTTCTCGCCCCCAGGGGAAGAAGCTGACTGCGCTCTCCCAACCATTCCCAAAGTCCATAGGGCACTGACCTCTTACTTTGTCCTAGGCATCTATGTGTTGAGAATTCTGGAAACACCACAGCTGCTGGTGTTCTGGGGTCCCTCCAGCAGGCTGCTGGTCTGGCCACCCTCGGGCTAAAACCATGACTCACACGGGCCTGGGCTGGGCTCCCAGAGCTCTGTGCTGGCCATTCCCTGCTGGGCTTCAGCACTGTCCTCAGCGAGAGGTTAGCTTCTATGTGTCATTTTGTGTGTTCTGGAGCTCCAGAGGTCATTCAGAGTCCCCCTTTTAAATAATTTTGAAGTGGTGTGGGTTGGAGTGCCACGGAAGTGCTGTTTCTACTCTGACATCTTGACTCTGCCCCCTCTCCTGACTCTTTTTTTAATATTTTTTTATTTTTTTTAAAGCAATTGGGGTTAAGTAACTTGCTCAAGGTTACACGGCTAGTCATTATTTATGTGTGGGTGCTCATTTTCTGAGGCCGGTTTCGATCCCAGGTCATCCCAACTCCGAGCTCTTCTGACTCTTAATACAGTTATTTTTCCATTATTTACTGATGTATTATTGAGTTGTAAATATAAGGTTGTAAACAACAACAACATAAAATAGGTTAGTAAAATGAAGTTTAAAGCCCACAGTTAATATGGGAATATATTTTGCCTGGCTTCATATGTAGAATGAATATCATATTTCTTGCTTTCTTAACAAGTAGAGGGAACTGAAAATAAAGATAAAATTAAGAAAAAAGAACATTTAAATCCTCTCTTTAAAATAGAAAAGAATTTAAATTTAAACTTAGTTGAGATCACTGAGGTCAACCAGTTATAAACTATGCTTGGGCAAAAAGTTTTACTAGATTATAGCATTATATTACTGCTATGTTGGTTCTACCTGTCATCCTTCATTACCTGTTTAGTTCAAGAAGCTGCTATTGATGTTAACCCACCCACACCAAGGATACAAAATCACATATTTCAGAGAGCTATACCTGTAGTATGAGCTATACCTCCCACATCATCATCATGATTCCAAGTTTAGGTATGTTTTTGTGTAGTAGATTAGATCAGCTTTCAAATTCCCCACTAGCCCCAGGATCCTATTCTTTCATTTGTTTAATAGTTAATGTCTTTTAAATAACCAGTACTAACATCAGGGGACTTGAGTTTTTCTCTTCAAGTCTCTGAAAACAGACTGTGATTTATCCCACACTACATGGCTTTTTAATTTTAATCCCAAGTATGTGTGGCACATGTATACTTTCAAAAGATACCATAGAATTAGTAGACAACATGTGGAGAATAATTATTTAACATTTTTAACAACCTTGAAAGCAAAACTGCTGTTTGAAACCACTCTTTACTTAGAAATCTGTGAACATGATAAACACTTATTATTAATTATTATCACTAGCTTGTTTGATGTAATTTATGGGATATTAATTATTATCACTAGCTTGTTTGATGTAATTTATGGGACCAGAATTGTTGATTCCACCATCTGTAAACCTCCTGAATTCATAAATAGGTTTTTAGAACCAGGAATAACCTCAGAGTTCATCAGTTCCTCATTTTAAAGAAGCAGCAGCTGAGGCTGAGACATTGTGACTTATACAAGGTCACCCAGTTAATTTGTCACAGACCAAGACTAGTACTACACTTTTAGGGCAGTGTTTTTTTTTTTTGTTTTCTGCTTTACTGTATCACAGCATCACCTTATCCCTTTTCTATGTATGTATACTATGCATATTTCTATTTATCATTTCTTTCTCTGGAGGTGGAAAGCATCTTCCTTCATAGGTCCATTAGAGTTCATTTAATTACTTGTAATTTAGAATAGATTAGTTGTTCACAGTTCTTTGAACAATATTGCTGCTACTATATACAATGTTCTCTTGGTTCTGCTTATTTCACTCTTCATTATTTCATGCAAGGCTTTCCATATTTTTCTAAAACCAGCCTGCTCATCATTTCTTACAACACAGTAGTATTCTATCACAATCATATATCAGACTTATTTGGGCATCCCTTCAATTTCTAGTTCTTTGCCACCATAAAGAGAGCTGCTATAAATATTTTAGGTTCTTTTCCTTTTTCTCTGATCACCTTGGGAAATAGACCTAATAGTGCTATTGGTAGATCAAAGAGTATATACACAGTTTTATAACTTTTGGTACATAATTTCAGATTGCTCTCAAAATGGTTGGATCATTTCACAGTTTCACCAACAGTGTATTACTGTCCCAATTTTTCTTCATCCTCTCTAACATTTGTCATTTTCCCCTTCTATCATTTTAGCCAATCTGATAAGTGTGAGATGATATCCTAAGGTTGTTTTAATTCACATTTCTCTTATCAATAGTGATTTAGAGATCACAACTCCATATAGGGAGCAACCGTTTAAGAAGTGCTGAAGGGGTCACAAGGGGAAACCATTTGAGAAACCCTGATTTAGGTCATTTTCCATATGACTATAGCTTTTATTTTTTTCATCCCTAAACTGCCTATTTATATCCTTTGACCTTTTGTCATTTGGGGAATGACTGATATTCTTGTAAATTTGATAAAGTTCTCTATATATTTGATATATGAGATCTTTACCCAAGAAATTGTCTACAAAATTTTTTTCACAATTTTTTTGTTTTCCTTCTAATCTTGACTACACTGGTTTTATTTGTATAAAAAGCTTTTTAATGTAATTAAAATGATCCATTTTATATCTCACAATGTTCTCTATCTCTTGTTAATTCATAAATTCTCCTATCCATAAGACTGATAGATTCCATGTTTTTCTAATTTAGTTACGATATCTCCCATTATGTCAAGACCATGTATCCATTTTGATTTTATCTTAGTAAATGGTGTAAGATGCTGGTCTATACCTAGTTTCTGCCAAACTGCTTTCCAGTTTTCCCAATGATGTTTTACCAAATGGTGAATTCTTATTCCGAAAACTTAAATCTCTATATTTGTCAAATGAAAGATTTCTACACTCATTTACTACTATGTAGTGTATGTCTATTCTGTTCCACTGATTCATCTTTCTGTTTCTTAGCCAGTAGCAGATAGTTTTGATAATTACTTCTTCATAATACAATTTGAAGTCTGGTACTGCTAAATCTTCTTCCTTAATCTTTTTTTCATTAATTCTTTTGATATTCTTGACCTTTTGTTCTTCCAAATGAAGTTTGTTATTATTTTTTCTAGCTCAATAAAATACTTTCTTGGGTAATTTAATTGGGATGATACTGAATAAGTAGATTAAGTAGAATTGTCATTTTTATTATATTGGCTCTGTCTACCCACAAACAATGAATATTTCTACACTATTTAAATCTGACTTTATTTGTACAAAAAATGTTTTATAATTATGTTCATGTATTTCCTGGTATGTTCTTGGCAGGTATACTCCCAGGTATTTTATTCTATCTTGTAATATACTTATGTTTTTTTTCTGTAACTTTTTGTGTTCTTTTTATCTGTGTTAATCCTCCTTCCTTTAGCCTTTACATTTGTTGAAACACAAACTATGTCCAGTGTTTCTTGTATATCTTCCCATAGAATGTTGGTGTGGGGCTTTGAATTTAGTGGAAACGTGGAATCATGACTTGAGTTTATCCCTACTCCTAATATGCATGCATACATACATAATACATGTGTATAAGCATACATGTATATTAACTAGGAAGACTAAGTTAAGATTTGTCTGATATGCTGTGTAAAATATATAAGGTTTTGATACATAGAAACATATATATGTATATATATATATAGGCTTGTATTACATATGTTTATATAGAGCTATCTATATCTTAACTAGGATGATTAAGTTGATAAGTGATTATAGCTAGGCAACTTCTATGATCAAGGACATTTCATCCCTCCCAGTTACAGGGTGGAGATTATAAATAGAGAAACAGAATAAATTACAATGTTAAGCCATAAAGCCCATTAATTTATAGCATAAGCATTTTAACTGTACTGGAAATGGAGTGATAGGTATGAAGAACATCAAGTAAGCTAATTTGACTGGACCACAGAAAGCAGGAAGGGAAATTATTTCCAAGCTTATACCAGTTATCTTGTCTTTGTTCAGAATATCCCCTCTGTTTACAATACATTTCCTTGTCAATGTCAACCTCTTAGAATTCCATTTTTCCTTCATAACTGATATATATGGTCACCTCCTATTTACAAGGCCTTTCCTGATCTCCCCAAGTACTAGTATTTCCATTTACATTTTCTCTTCTAATACTTTTTTCATATTTTTATTTACTTAATATTTTATGTTTACTTAATATTTACTTACTGAGTATTTACTGTGTGCCAGAAGCAGTGTGGCATGGTGGGTAGAGAGCTAGCATCAAATGCAGGAAGATCTGGGTATAGCAACTGCAAACAGTTTGCTTAACTTCTCTGTGTTCTAGGCAACTCTCTAAGGTTCTAGGTGACAGAGAAGGGGCCCACTTTTTCTGAGGAAGTTTCTTATACCAATGAAATCATAGCTCTAGTTCCTATCCCTGTCCTATTTTGTGCTAGGTACTGCTAAGTGCTTGAGATACAAAGGAAAAGTGAAAACAGTCCCTGCCATCCAGGAGCTTATGTTTTTTTGTTTTTTTGGTTTTTTTTTATAAGCAATTGGGGTTAAGTAACTTGCTCAAGGTTACACGGCTAGTCATTATTTATGCGTGGGTGCTCATTTTCTGAGGCCGGATCTGATCTCCGGTCATCCAAACTCCGAGGCCGGCACTCTTACTCACTGCGCCACCTAGCCGCTCCTTTAGGGCAATTGGGGTTAAGTAACTTGCCCAAGGTTACACGGCTAGGTTTTTGTTTGTGTGGATTAAGTGTCGGAGGCCGGCTCCGAACTCAGGTCCTTCTGATTCCAGGGCCGGCGCTTTATTCACTGCGCCACCTAGCCGCCCCCAGGAGCTTATGTTTTAATGAGGGAGTCAATATATACAAAATGACATGCAAGATAAATACAGAGGAGATAAGGAAGGGAACATTAGAGGGAAGGGTGCTAATACCTGGCAAGCCAAGAAAGGCCTTCTAAAGGAGCTAACACTTGAGATGAGTCATAAAGGAAGTCAGGGCTTCTAAAAGTTGGAGGCTGATAAGGAGAAGATGTAAAGCATGGATGATGATAGCCAGTGGAAATGCATGAGGGCAGGAGATGGAGTGTTGTATGTCAGGGAAAGAAAGGAGGCTGGTACAGCTAGACTGCCAAGAGAGGGTGTCAGGAGAGTCATGTGAGAATACTGGAAAAGGGGGAGGAGCTAGCTTTGGAAGAGCTTTAGATGTCAGAGGATTTATATATGATCCTGGTGGTTAAGAGAGACTCACTGGAGTTTACTGAATAGACAGGTGAAGTTATGCCTGTGCTATAGTCAAATCAATCCATTGTCAACCTGGTTCAGTCCTATCCATTTTCAAGGTTCAAATAAAATCGTGCCTCCTCAGAGATTACTTTTATGAACACTGGAATCTAAAGGATTACTTTAATTGCCTCTATTGCCTTCTACCATTATCTTTTCATGTCTAATCTTATGTCCCAGTCAGAGTGCAAGCCCTTCTAAAGAGGGATTATGTCATTCTTTAAATCCTCCAAACTACCGATCATGATATCTTGTACATAGTAGATACTCGATAAATATTTGCCAATTTGAGGTTTACTTGGTATTATTTAAGGCATGATTATTTTCTTATAAAAACCAAATAGATCCTCCTGCTTCTGACCTGTCTGGCTTTACTATTAACCTTCTCATAGGAAGGGAACAGAATAGGTATCATCCAGGTTCTTTCAAGAATATAATTCTGTGAATAAGTGCATAAAAGGTCTATTCAGCTCTTTTAACCTACAACATTAATGGATGTGCAAGTGCTTTGAAAGGTAGAAAAGGCTAGATAAATGTAAGCTGTTTTTGTCCTTTGTTATCATTACTTCCATTTTTTCAAGGATCCTTTGGTCTCTGGCCTTCTTACATAAAACAAAACTGTAGTCTTGACTAGTAATAGCATCTGTCATTTATACAGCACTTTAATGTTTGTGGGGCAGCTAGGTGGCGCAGTGAGTAGAGCGCCGTGCCTGAAGTCAGGAAGACTCACTCATCTTCTTGAATTCAAATCTGGCCTCAAACGCTTCCTAATTGTGTCACCCTGGGTAAGTCACTTAGCCCAGTTTGCCTCAGTTTCCTCATTGGTGAAATGAGCTAAAGAAGAAATGGCAAACCATTCTAGTATCTCTGCCAAGAAAACCCCAAATGGGGTCACAAGGAGTCAGACACAACTGAAAAACAACAACAAAATAATGTTTGCAAAATACTTTTCTACATATTATTTAATTTCATGACAACCCTGTGAAGTAAATACTACAGGTATCTCCATTTTACAGATGAGGTTTATAGAGATTGAATGACTTGCCCTCACACAGCTAGCAAGTGGCAGAGGAAGAATTCAGGACTCAGTCTCTCCTAATTCTTAATCCTACACGAATTCACCCTACATGATAATACTTCCTTATTGCTAAGATTTCTTCACCTAAGTAGATAGCTTTTTATATCCATATTTATTATTTATTACAAATCCTGTTAAATTGTACTCTTTTTTTTAAATAGGTACAAAATAAAAGGTATGGTGCTATTTTAAAGCGCCTGCATTGTCAGGTGAACAAGCTTCAGGCAAACAGAAGACAGTGGCAGTGGAATATTCAACAGATGGAAAAAACTGCAGAGGAACTAAGGAGATGCATAGAAATGAGAGAATAAAACTACTCTGGTAAAGTCGAGAATGCAGGTGACAGCATACATCATCCTTGCATACAGTAAGATAATCTGGGAAATAAACCTTTGGCTCTCTGGCTAGTAGGGTTTGTCTTCAAAAAGACTTAGATAGCAAGTAAGTTTCCTCTCTTTTATTAAAACTAGCTCTCAGTTAATTAAACTCCAGCTGAGGACAGGCATGTGGTAGGAGAGTCTGTGTAGCAATTTTGAGTATGTAGGTGGGGGCTATACTGATTTGTGCAGGTGAGGATGGGCTCACTGGGAGAGACCTTTTTATACAGTCAACTCAGCTAAATGCTGAGCTGTTTGAAAATTAAGTGTCTAATTCCTTCTTCTCTTCCATGTTTCATTTAGCACCAACAAACTGTAAAATGTTTGGCAAGAAAATAATGCTTCTGAATTTACAATAATTTCAATTTTAATACATTTTAAACTGAATAATTCAGAAAGAAAATACTATCTATTTCAAACTATGTTAGAACTTGCTTTCCAGCCATCCATTTTAGCAGTGGTCCATAACAAAGATATTTGCATTAATTTCATTGTTACAGGTTCAAAAAAATGTAACTTTTCTATTTTGTCCAGTAGGTGGCAATTTAGTACCATTTAAATCATTTCCTTTGTTACAGAATGGAAATTGGAGTATTGTAGATGTGGCAAAAAAAAAAAAAAAAGCATCAATAAAACTGTTTTTCAGTATATGTCTTTTAATTTGTTTTAAAATAGCATATGTTTTTATTCCACTAATGCAATAAAAATCAGTTTTTAAGTCAACAAAAACATACTGTATTCTTAAAAAGATAGTACCAATTTGTTTGGGTTATCCAATTTTTCTCCATTATAGAAAGGTAAATAAGTATCACGGTAGCTTAAAATGAATTTTAACTTACCACTTTGAAAGGAATGAGTCAAAAGGCACTTATTATAGGCTGACTATATGTCAGCTACAATGCTAAGCACTGGGGATAAAAATACAGTCCTTAAGGGCTTTAACATTTTCATATGGGGAGACAATACATATAAGGGAGGTGGAACTAGGTGGTGGCTAGGAAATAGAATGATATACCCTTCCCCTGCTCTTTGTACTGTTTCATAGCTTAAGTCAAACACAGTTTAGTGTTTATATGTAAAACCACTTATTTGAAGATTTCTTTTTAAAAAATCATTTGTCGGATTTTGATTTAAAAGGGAAAATGAAGTAGATATCTATTTCCTTCATCATATATAACTTTCCTTGTGCCTGAGAGCTAATGAGATCATTTAAAACCAAATATTTCTGTCTTAGTCCTATGATTAACATTCATTGGACCATTTCCCAAAGAATGAAATGGAGGAGAAGAGAACCTATGAATTAAGTGAGGTTAAGGAGAAAGAGCTGGGATCCTTGCTGAAAAGAATTCTGAGTTGTGGGACAAATGAGGGGGTTGTAAGACAATCAAGAGAAGAGCAAAGCATTAACATAGTAAACGAATTGCCAAAAAGCAGAAGATACCATAACTTAAAAAATTAAGGAAGCCTAATAGAAGAACAGACAACAGGTAGAGATGTATAGCTTTCTATGTTTTTACTATCAACCTTACTTCCAGTTTATGTTGCATTTTCAGTAGTTACTATAAACTGTTTCATCTTTGTCTGCTTTTATCCAGTGTTCAAAGTTTTCCCAGGCATTAAAAATTGAGCACAAATAGAAATATTGTGCTATGTCTAGTAACTTTGGATTTTTAATTTAAAATATTTCTGTATATTTTATATAACTATTCTATATACGCTAAATATTAATTTTCAGGTTTACATAACAATTCCAAGTCAAGACACAGCATATTATGGTTTTACTTCCCTAAGGAGAAACTAACCTCTCCAGGTAGAAATATAAAGAAGCAGCCTGATATAGTGAGAACAGCACCGGACCCTGAATCATGAGATTTGATTTTAATTATTGACTTTGACACTATTTACCAGTGTGACCATGGACAAATCATTTAACTGCTCTGAGTCTCGTTTTCTTCATCTTTAAAAGGAAGCTAATATGGTGGTCACCAGCCATCTCACAGTCCCTTTGTGAGAAAAGTGCTTCATAAATCTCACAATGATATATAAATGCATTGTTATCAATTGTCCCTACCAGGATTTGGGCCCTGAGGGGGTCCAGTTCTCAGGAAAAATCTTCCCTACTTCATGCCTCATTATAGAGGTGACTCATAAACTTCAAAGGTCTTGGCAGTTGTGTGTGTGTGTGTGTGTGTGTGTGTGTGTGTGTGTGTGTGTGTGTGTGTGCGCGCTCATGACCTGAGTGACAACCCAGCCAAATTCAAATAGACATTGTCTTATTGGCAATAGAAGGATACATTTTTCAATCATAGCACCTCTTAAAGGCCATCTACCAAGACAAAGGGGTTGCAGCTTGTTTTGGTGAAGAGAGTACCTACAGCAATGAGGCTGTAGAAGGATGTACATTAGCCTTATGCTTTCTTGGTGCAAGATGGCAGAGCCATCCCTTACCCAATAGCTTTCTTTCTTCCTTAGTTTCTGCTCAGCACCAGCAGTATAGCTCCCACCTCCAAAGTGTCTTAGTGAGGCAATTACCCTAGTTTACTGTTCCCTAGACATGGCTTTCCTTCCTCTGCTTCTAGACATAGAAAATTCCTAAGCTCTAAAACTTTATCCAGCTTCTTTCTCTGACTTTGGCAATGCCAAAGGTCCTTAACTACCTGTTCATAGCTTATTAGAACTAAAGTGTTAATTTGCTTTCTAGCATTCTTAATTATCTCTGCTATTCTATTCATAACATCCACCCCTAAACCTACCCCTTTTTATTTGCAAGGAAATGGGTTCCCTTAAAACTGTCTCATCTCCATGATTCTGCATCCTTTTCATTTCACAATCAAAAGAAAGAAGACCAAATATCATAAAACTTGATGAGTGTCTTTTTTCCAATTAGATAAAGGTTACTCAGGTTTACACTGCTGTATGGATACCTCCCTTTGAAGCTTAATGCTTACATATAAGATACTTTGAATGACTAGTTAAGGGTATCCTTTCATCAGTCTAGTAACTGCCAGCAATTGCCTTTTTTTCCCAAATCTTAAACTTGCTTCAGGCCTGAGACTTCTTAAAGCAGACAACTTTTTTTTTTGCTTTCTGAGCATTTAAACACCAACCCTCCCCCCTTTTGGTGTTTAAATGCTCAGAAAGCAAAATAAAATGTCTGGGGAGGTATAGGGAAATTCACATATTTCAAGCATTTATAATACAGTTTCCTCACAGTTAACAAAAGACATATATGAGAAAGTTATAGGCATCCCTGATACTGTCCATGCACTAAACAGCAATACTGCATTACTGTTCACATGAGAAACACCCCCAGTTCCTTATATAGAGGTCCTTATGTGGAAGATACAGGCCAGTTGGGCCTTTGGAACTTTTACATTTGTAATACTATTTACGTATTACCCATTTCTCATTATCAATTATTTGCTCCAGTAAGTCAGGATTCAATTGTTTTCATTGTGGGCAGTATCTTTTTTCCTTTCTTACAGAATTCTTTAAATACTAATTCTGCTCCGTGTTCTAAGGCAGTGGCCTAACTTTATAGGGACTGCCAATACAGGAATGATTCCCAGGGCACCAGTAATAAGCTTTCCCATCAAAATATAATCAATATCATATTTTTCATTTAACTATCAAAATATTTAGCTATCGCTATTTAAACAAGTAATTGATCATGAAAATCTATAATGAATATAAAAACGTCTGTGGCAATTATAATAATTTTGCACAAAAATTTAAGCCAATGACCAAAATGAAGAGGCTATTAAAGCTGTAACTTGTTTGGGTCTCCCTGTCAGCTTCCCCACTTCTAATCAGTATAGTAAGAAAGATTATAAATGTTGTTTTTGTGTCACTTCAATTGCGTCCTATTCTGTGTCACCCCATTTGGGGTTTTCTTGATAAAGATACAGCAGTGGTCTGCCATTTCCTTCTCCAGCTCATTTTACAGATGAAGAAACTGAGGCCAAAAGGGTTAAGTGACTTGCCCAGGGTCACACAGCTAGTACATGTCTGAGACTCGATTTGAACTCAGGTCTTCCTGACTCCAGGCCCAGCACTTTATCCACTGTACCATCTAGCTACTCTTTTTTTTTTTTTTTACTTTTTGGAGCGGGGGTGGGGGTGGGGAGGGCAGTTGGGGTTAAGTGACTTGCCCAAGGTCACATGGCTAGTAAGTGTTAAGTGTCTGAGGCTAGATTTGAACTCAGGTCCTCCTGATTCCAGGGCCAGTGGTGTATTCACAGAGCCACCTAGCCACCCTGATTTAGCTACTCTTAAGGTTATAAATATTAAGTTTAAAGTAACAATAGCAGCAACTAAGATGACAAAGGGAAACATGGAAGTCACATACAGACCATCCCAAAGATCAAAGGAGCATGATTTACAAACTGTATCACATAGTAACCAAAAATCCTGTCCTGAAACTGTGCACTACATCAGGGGATGCCTTCTAGATTTTTCTGTCAGATAAACTCCAGACATCTTCAGTAAGGTAAGCAGAACATACAACTTCCCCATCCTTTTCCCCATGTTGCCTGTCTTCCTCTACCAACTCATCCCTGTCCTCACCTCTGCTTTTGTATCCTACCCCACCCTCAGTGTCATTTGTCTCTGTACTTTCTATTAAAGTGTGATTAAAACCTCACTCCCTGCTTGCCAATCATGGTCTTTCCTGGTGATTACCAAAAGAACCAGGCATGCCTATCTTGTTTCATAATTCAATAAATTAATTAGCAATTCAGAAACCAAAAGAGCAAAAAAGTGCCTTAGTCAGCAAACACTTGTCTTACTTGCCAAGAAAGATGACAGCCAAAGTTATAACATAAACTAATTTCTAAAATTTTACAAAGAAGTATGATATGATTGTAAGGAGCACTGCTTCAGAACAGAAGGGGTTAAGAGCACAACCATGTTAAAGAATATTTGGGAAGAGATTTCCATTTCCATTATTTTAGTTATGATACATCGTTTTCCTGCCTAATTCATTTTAATCATTTCATAAAAATTTTCCTGTGCATTTCTATATTCATTATATTTTCTATAGACGTTGATGTTTTAGTTTTGTTTAACTCTTTTTACTCTTTTTTAATATAAAAGATGACTTGGGGGTTGGGGAAGATAACATTGGTAAATATAGAAGATGTAAAAGAAAAGACAGTTTTTAAAAAATATCTGTAAATCTCCCGTTTTTCTTTTTTGTTGTTGTTGTCCTATTTTCATGCCTAAATTTAACCCTTATTTCTGTTACTACTGTTTCTGTTTATAAATCTTGGCTATAACACTTTCATGAGATATTTAATCCAATTATTTTCTCTACTTTACCACTTCTTGTCTTATCCTAATTACATTAATTCTGTGTAATTCTGTACAAAAGCTTTTCAGTTCCAAGTGATCAAATTATTTGTTGTAACTCTTGAAATTGCCTCTTTCCCTTATTTGGTTAAGAATTCAAACTTCTAGCCATAGTTGTGGACAGTACCTGATCTGATTGTGCGTGTGTGTGTGTGTGCTCGCGCGTGCGTGTGTGTGTGTGTGTGTGTAGTGTAACCTTTAATATTCAAGTCACATAGCCGTTTTGAGCTTATTATGCTCTATGATGGAAAATGTTGGTTTAAACCTAATTTCTGTTGAATTGCTTTGTCGTTTTCCCAGGAGTTCTTGTCACATAGGAAGTCCTTTCCTAGGTAATTTATATTTTCAGGTTTATCATATACTGGGTTATTGAGTTCAATTATTTCTGATTGTTCATTGTCTAATCTGTTCCATTGATCTGTTTTTCCATTTTTTAACCTACATTAAATATTTTGATGATTGCTGCTTCATAATAATTGTTTGAAGTCTAGAAGTGCTCTTCTGCAAAACTTCCTGGAAAAGATCTGTAACCATCCAAAATAGTTTGATTTGACCATCTATAGAAGAAAGATCAAATGAAGAAAGAATGTCTGTTGCCTAGATTATAACATCCATTGGCTAGGCAACCATTAGCACTTGTATGAATGTACATAGACACACACATAAAGGCCTTTATATGTATGTATATAAAATATACATATATCTAAATTCATCTATCTGCATCTGTCCATCCACCCATCCACCCATCCATCTATCTCGCTGACAAATAAATATGGACAATGAGTTCATCCCAGAATAAAAAGGAGAGAGACAGAAGACCAGATTGTCTTCACAAAAGCATTTTTGGAGACAACTTCCCATCTTTTTAATATCAGTATTTTACCACTTTTGTTGTATAAATGCAAGACATGAAACATGATTATTTCCAGGGAATTAAAAATAAATGTCTTACAGAAGGCAACAGAAAAATAGTATGTGTGAGCAGGCTGCAACATATGATCAGTGAAGAACTTCAAAGAACAGGAGTAAAAGATTTCACAGGGAAATGTATTATGGGAGGAGAAGAGAGACCAGAGATATGGCAAAGGCAGTGGATGACAGGTGGACAGATTAGATGTTCCACTTCTATCCTTTGGATGTCAGCAGAAAGCAAGGAAGGCTTTCATTATAGTTGGTGGATTCCCTATGGTAAACTCATAGACAGGTGTCACACATGATGATGAGGCATGGAGAGATGCCGTTTGCATTATTGGAGGGAACACTCAGCTGAAATTACAGATGCATTTGGGTATTTTAAGTTTTTATATATGTCTATATGCCTTGGTAATAGTTAATTCTTTTTTTTTTTATTCTGGAAAACTTTTTATTGTAGGTGGAATGGGACACAGCTGAACACAGTAAGTTAGATGATTCCAATTTTGTTGGCAACATCTAAAGCATCATAATCTGGAGCAAGACAGACTTAAGCCTTCTTCTCTCCATCAGGTCGGATCAGTGTGTTGACCTTGGGTCAATGTCATACAGCTTCTTTACAGCCAGTTTGATCTGATGCTTGTTGGCCTTGACATCCACAATGAAGACTAGGGTGTTGTTGTCTCAGTCTTCTTCATAGCAGACTCAGTGGTCAAAAGAAACTTAATGATGGCATAGTGATCAAGCTTGTTTTGCTGAAGGACACTCTTCTCAGGGTATTTGGGCCATCTTTGAAGTCTCAGTGTCATGGGTCACCAGAAGGTGGGGGATGCTTGGGTCTTCTTCTGTTTGTGGCTATGGATGCCCTTCAGCACTGCCTTCTTGGCCTTCAAAGCCTTGGACTTGGCTTCTGTCTTGGGGGGACAATGGCTTCCTTCTTTGCCTTTGGCGCCATCTTGGGGGAAAGGGTGGACATAGTTATTCTTGTTTAAAAAAAATTAAGGGAAGGGGAATAACATTTATTAGGTTCTTACTATGTGGCAGGTACTATACTAAATGCTTTATGAATATCTCATTTGATCCTCTCAACAATGCTGTGAGGTAGATAATATTATTATCTCTATTTTATAAATGAGGAAACTGAGGCAGTCAGAGATTAAATTACTTGCCCAGCATTAAACAGCTAGTAAGTGTACGAATCTGAATTTAAACTCAGGAGATCCTTTTGACTCTAGGCCCAGCTCTCTAGCCACTAGATCACCTAACTCCTCTGTTAAAAAATAAATATTACAATAAGAGAAATTCGTAGTATAATAGAAAAGGCCCAACTTAAGTGGACGTTTAAAAAATATAGGCATGAGAAACTTGCCCCAGGGGGGCGGAGCCAAATGGCGGAGTAGAAACAGCGCACCCAAGCCACTCTCCCCCCAGATCACCTCAAAAATATGTAAAAGGGGACTCTAAACAACTTCTGGAGCCCCAGCACTCACAGAATGACACAGAGAAGCTAACCTCCTGCTGAGGACAGCCTAGCAGCCCTGCAGGAAGGACCAGCGCAGCGCTCTGGGAGCCGGCAGCGCTCTGGGAGCCAGCAGCCCAGCACACAGAGAGCCAAGCCCAGGTCCGTGTGAGAGGTTTTAGCCCCAGGGCGGCCAGACCAGCAGCCGGCTGGAGGGACCCCAGAACACTAGCAACTGTGGCGATTCCAGAATTATCAACATAGACATGCCTAGGACAAAGTGAGAGGTTAGTGCCCTATGGACTTTGGGACCAGTATTTGGGGAACGCGTTGGCTTCCTCCCCTGGGGGCTAGAAGCCGCTGAGGAGACATGCCATTTTGTAGTTTTCAGAGGCAGCTCCAGCTCCTGGCCTGCGAACTGTAGGGAGATCCAGCAATCAGTCTTGGGGGGTAATTGTTCTTGCTTTAACTCCCTGGATCTGGATTGTGATCTAGGGTGGAGGTCATGGGTGGGTTTCCAGCTTGCCAGAAATGGAAGTTGTCCCCCACACGTTCAGGACAAAAATTCCCCTGTCTGGTGGCAGAGCCATAGTGTGGCAACAAGCCCAAAAGTCAAGTAATTAAATGGCAACATGCCAAGGCAAAGGAAACAAATTAAACAGAAAAATGCAACCTTAGACTCCTTCTTTGGGGGCAAAGAGGATCGAAGCATGGAACAGTCAGAGGACTGTGAGGTCAGAAATCCTGCTCCAAAAGCCCCAAAGGAAAATATGAGTGGGTTACAGGCCATAGAGGACCTTAAAAAGGACTTTAAAAATCAAATAAGAGAAGTGGAGGAAAAATTGGGAAGAGAAATGAGAAGGATGCAGGAAAAGTATGAAATGAGGGTCAACAGCCTGATTGAGGAAAACAACACCTTAAAAAATGGACTAACTCAAATGGCAAAGGAGGCCCAAAAGGGCAGTGAGGAAAAGAATGCCTTAAAAAGTCGAATTTGCCAGATGGAAAAAGAATCTCAAAAGTTCACTGGGGAGATTCATTCCCTCAGAGTTAGACTGGAGCAAATGGAAGCTAATGACTTTATGAGAAATCAAGATGCTGTTAAGCAGATCCAAACAAATGAAAGATTAGAAGGCAATGTGAAATATCTCATGGAAAAATCCATTGACCTGGAAAATAGATCCAGGAGAGACAATTTAAAAATTATTGGACTACCTGAAAGCCATAATCAAAGAAAGAACCTAGAAATCACCCTTCAAGAAATTCTCAAGGAAAACTGCCCTGATGTTTTAGATCCAAAGGGCAAAATAGAGGTTGAAAGAATCCACAGATCACCTCCTGAAAAAGATCCCAAAAAGAAAACTCCCAGGAATATTATAGCCAGGTTCCAGAATCCCAGATCAAGGAGAAAATACTACAAGCAGCCAGGAAGAAACAATTTCAATATTGTGGAAACACAATCAGAATAGCCCAGGACCTGGCAGCTTCTACACTGAGGGATTGAAGGGCATGGAATATGATATTCCAGAGGGCAAAAGAGCTGCGACTGAACCCAAGGGTCAGCTACCCAGCAAAACTGAGTATTTTGTTTCAGGGGAAAATATGGTCATTCAGTGGAATAGAAGACTTTCAAGCATTCTTGAGGAAAAAACCACAGTTGAATAGAAAATTTGACATCCAGACACAAGAAGCAAGAGATGCCTGAGAAGTTAATCAGGGAAAAGAAATAAAAAGGAACTTATCAGAGTTGAACTATTTACATTCCTATATGGAAAAACAATAACTGTGACTGATGAAATCTTTCTCAGCATGAAAATAATGGAAGAAGGGTGTATGGTCATATGAATACATATGTGAATGTGTGTATATATGTTTACAGTTATATATGGATAGAGGGCATAGGTTGAATTTGTTGGGAAGGGAGGATACTCAAGGGGTGAAATTATGAGGTGAGAGAGGAAAGTGGCAAGAGGAGATGGGGAGAGACAGAGTAGGGTAAACTATCTCATGTGGAAGAAGCAAGGGGAAGAGGCTGCAAGGGAGGGGAAGAATAGGAAGGCAAAAAGGCAAAACCACATTCTCATTGAATGTGGTTCAGGGAGAGAATGACATACATACTAAATGGGATATCTCAACCTACAGCAGAATAGGGGGAAGGGGGATGAGAGGAGGGATGATGGATGGGAGGGCATCCTTGGGGGGAGAGGAGGTTGGAAGTACCCACTATAGGAGAGGGACAGGATCAAGTAGGGAAAGGACCAGGTGGGGGGTGGGATGAGTGGGAGGGAAATATAAGCAGCCTTGTATAGTATATCTACTATGGTAATGTTTTGCATAGCTAGACATGTACAACATATACTGAATTACTTATCTTCCCAGAGGGAATGGGTGACAAGGGAGGAAGGGAATGGATCTGAAATTCGAGGTCTTAAAATTAAATGTTTCAAATATATATAAATACTATTATTAATACTCTTTTGGGAGATAAGATGTGCAGGCAGAGATTCAGAGAACACAGAGATTCACCTTCCTCTAATGGAAAAGTCGAAGGGGGTATGGGAGAAGATAGGGGAGAGAGCAGAATGGAGGAAGCGATATCTTGTGGGACTGCTATTCTGGGAGAGTGGGTAGGGGAAAAACAGGGGGGAAAATAATTGTAACTCAAAATCTGGCGGAAATGAATGATGTAAAACAGAAGTTAATAAAGCATTTGTTTAAAAAAATACAGGCATGAAATATGACTTTCAAAAAAGATAGTAACCTCTTACTAGACTTTGTCTAATTGCATTATCACCATCTGCTTATTTCTTACTAAAGGAGAATATGTTAAAAGTTTCAGTTTTGGGGGTGGCTAGGTGGCACAGTGAATAGACCACAGGCCCTGGAGTCAGGAGGACCTGAGTTCAAATCCAGCCTCAGACACTTCATACTTACTAGCCGTGTGACCTTGGGCAAGTCACTTAACCTCAATTGCCCTGCTTTCCACCTTCCAAAAAAAAAGGCAAAAAAAGTTTCAGTTTTTACAAATGGTTTTTCTTTCTTGAGAGTTGAACATTAATATTAGCAACAGAAGAAAATTTAGACTAATGGTGGTCCTGATAACAATATAATTTACCTTCTTTGAATTTTGCATAATTCTAAGCAGATTTTGTGGGAAAAGATAAAAAGGACTTCCCTCCTCTTCTTGCTCCATTCTTTCCAAATCTGAGAGCCTTTTTAGAAAATGGGAATGGTTCAGATTAACCTAAGAGAACTAAAAACTGAACTTTCCTTCAGGGCTAATGCTCAATCTCCAGAGAAGCCACTGTGGGGAAATGTGAGGAAATATTCCAGTGAAAAACACACTTAGGCACAGGCTTTATGGTTTGAAATCACCAGACTGGAACACATTTGAGTCTGTTATTTCAGTCATCTTAACAACCAAATTGGATTGTGTCATGGTTAATAAAGTCAAGTCACCACTTATGGTAAAGACGTTGAAATTTCCTTCTCTTCCAGGCAGCAACTTTTTGTGGAAGATGGTGTGACCCAGAAGAGAGTTCTGGATTTGGAATGAGAACACCTGTGTTTGAATTTCATCTCCACAGAATGGTCTGGAGTGAGCCACGAAAGCTCTTTTAGCCTTTGTCTTCTTGTGTAAAACAGAGTTAATAATTCATTCACTATTCACTTTTCAGGATTGTTATGACTCAAATGAAATAACTAATATGACACCAGCTAGTCCTTTACTCCACCTAGCACTGGAAAGAACTTAAGGAAATCTCAAGCTTTCTGGTGCCCAAAGAGCTGGCAATGTATTTCTCTAGTTCTGCCTCTCTGTATGGCACTGCCTTTTGCTTTCACTTAAGGGGGGTGGTTAATAGGGATTGATCTAATATCAAAATAGCTGTTAGGTGTCCATCCCACTAGGAAAAAAGTCAGGGTCTCCTGTGTTTTACTGAACCTTAGTCATACGGGCAAGGGAAAATGGGATACAAAAAGCCATGCCAGGATACCGACACAACATTTACATTTTATTTACTCATAGGCATATTGAAAAATAAAAATTCATATATAATTGACAGACAGGTAAAGTAATGGATAGCAATCTGGCGTCAGGGTAAGGAAAACCTGGATTTAAGTCAGGAAAACCTATCTTAGACAAGACACTTCAAGTTTCAGTGCCTCAAAAAACTCTAAAACTGTATGATGCAGATCTGAATGGGTAGAGGGAACGCTGTGTCAGGAGCCCCCATCCCAGTGAAATCACAAAGGTAGGGTGGGGGGGAGATTAACTACAAAGCATATATGACCATAGTTTCTTCCAGATTCTGGCTTCCCTCTGTTCAGGGATTTTAGGAAAACCACAGTTCCCACTTCTCACACTCTCCTGGCAGTGCTCAAAGGGCTTCATACTTACTTTCAGAATGGTCAGTCAGTTATGGAGGAACTTAGGAGCTCAGTTTGACTGAATTCTTCAGGGAACAGGGATATAGACTCAAGGGTTGCTCATGTATGCTTTGTTCTGACCATATTTCTGTTGTGATATAGTGCATAAAGCAATGGGCTTGGAAGTCAGGAAGGCCAAGGTTAAAGTCCCTCCTTAAACACTTTCTAGCTTAATCTCCCTGGGCAAGCCACTTAACTTCTATGGGCCTCAGTTCGCTCATCCTTGGAATGAAGTAGTCAGACTTGATGACTGCTAAGGTCCCTTCCAGCTTTAAATCTATGACCCCTTGACTTATGAATCTAAAGGCACCAAATAGAAAACGGGCAGTAGGGGCAGAATAGATTCACTGTCTCTATCATCATTCTGTGCTTGCTCTCTCTCTCTCTCTCTCCTCCCCTCTGTCTCTGTCTCTCTGTTTCTCTCTCTTTCTCTGTCTCTCTGTTTCTCTCTGTATCTGTCTCTGTCTCTGTGTCTCTCTCATTCCCACTCTCTTTCACTCTCTTGACTTTCTTTGTTCTTGAAATACAGGAACCACCTGCTGCTTTTTGCTGCTGTATCTGGATCATACCTCCCCTGAGCCTCTCTTCTCTTTTTTAAAGTACTTCAGTTTTATGAGCGTGGCCACCCTGAAATGTTTTGGGAGTAGAAGCCACTGGAGACACAGAACCCATGATCCCTAGCTGGAACATAATATAACCTCTGCTGCATAAATGTAATTTATGACTATGGACCCACTTTTGGCTTGACTGACCTTGCCTGTTCTGAGCTCCCAACCACACCTGACTTAAGGAACAAGAAACTTCCTCCCAGGCTTAAAGTCAAGTTTATTACAAATATAGAATCATAATTTACTTCCACATTTAATCCATCATTTTAATGGGTCATAAACCAAAAATGGAATTGAGCTGAGTTTAGTTGAAATGTAATGAGTTTTATGGTGAAAAGCAGTACCCAGATGAATGGAAACCATAGCACAACCATCAGAAGAGGAAAAAAAATTGTCCAAAAACATTTGTTGAAATCATGATACCCACAAAGGTTTTGTTGTGACCTTTTAGGTTCATGCAGGAGATTAGTGTTAAAGGCCTCAACCCTTATGCAGTATTGCACAGTAATTTATTGGATATTGAATCAATTCCTTTTATCTTCCCTGAAAGAATGAAAAGATTGTATTGACCCTATGGAGATTTAAGACTATCGTGCATGAGGTCAAAAGGTCAGAAGAATTTGAAGGCCCACCACTAGAAGCTGGGAGCTTGCTTATACTTGATCCATCCTGAATCAATATTCATGAAATACAAATACTCACAGACATTAGGGGCTTATAACATTTTCAGTATCATAAATATTTTATTTTTCATTAGCTAAGCTAATGATTGCCAAAGCTAATGATCAGAAGCTAAAACTGAAGTTATGTGCCTATCAAAATAACCTATGCTGCACACATTTGTTTGTTTTAATTTATCATGAATTCCTCAAGGAAGAAAGCTTTTTTACCTTTACTGAAATACATTTGTAGTACAAGGAATCAAGCTTTACAATGTGTTTCATTTATCACAGATATCACCTCATAAGGCTGTCTACTGAATATTTCTAAACAATATTGGGCATTGGGAGTGGATGGTGGATAAAGGGATTGGAAGAATTAAAGAAACCATTGGTAAAATTATTCACCATATAACAGAATAGATGTTCCAAATTGAATTTTTTGTTCTGCATTATATTTTAATAATGAACACGAGAACTAGATCTTGAGAAACATAAAAATAGACAGTTTGGTAATGACAGTGTTGCTGTTTATATACTTCAATGAAGATAGACCCAAAGTAATGAGTCTTCTGCCTCTTAATTAATGAGATAATGTACTCCAAAGCCAAAATCAGAATTCATATGATAAATAGTTTTAATAGGTTCCTTACCCCAAAAGCTCTCTGGCAGAGAAATCATGCTGAAATGGGAACAAAGAGCAAAAATTACAGACATTTTGCCAGTATTACTGAAACATAGCATGTGGTAGTTTTGAGGAAGAAGCCCAAAGCCAATTTAAGCTTAATTTTAAAAATATTTCCTGACCCAAATATTTGAGTCAAGAAATATAATCCACCTCCTCATTCGTTAATATTTATTTCTCCTTCTATGACATTATTTCAGTAAGTATAAATTTGACATCCTTCCTACCACTGATGTGACTGACATAGGCATGTCTACAAGAGATACATGCTTTTCAAACACATTGTATTCTGGGATCCAAGATATGTTGAGGTTTGCTCCCTGCCCTACCCCCTGACCCCACCCATTTCATAATATTTGTGTACCAGAGAGACAACAAAGTACTCAGTGAATTATTTACTTGGGTTGCTTTGTCTTCAGTATCCCACTGCTTCAGTGACTCAAGCACAGCAAGCCTTACCTGATGTCAGGACATCTTCCTAACTGGAGGAAAAAAAAACCTTCAAGGGTTTTGTCTTCATCTTTTTCAGTCACAGACATCGCCTTGCCACACAAAAACAATCAAACAAAAAAAAGCCCAAACCTCCACCCTCAAAAAAGAGAGCTCATTTCTCAGATCAGTTCCCAATCCCATTGTGTCTCCCCCAAGTAGTACCAATGCAGGATGGATCAAGGCAAGTCAAGCACACAACCCTAAGGGGAGGAGGCTCAAGCTCTTTGAAAGATCTTGGTCATAGGCCTCCTGCAGTGATAATTTGGGTATTATCCCAGTCTCTGGTTGGTCTTGCATTGCAACAACAATTCCAAGAAAATGTAATCTGTCCTATCCTTAGTAAACAGTTTTCAGTGTTTCACATTACTCATTTTCTAATTTAATTAAATTTTCATTATTGAAAATTCACACATTTTCCTCCTCACTTTATCAAAACTACTACCTCCTGTCTGCTGCCATTTTGCCTTTATTACCCTACTCATTAATCTCTGGAAGTCTCACCAGTTGTGTTGTCTTCCCAATCAAATTCACATGTTCTGTTGTCACCTTTAAAATTGCACAACTCTCCACTGAACAATATTTCTAACTGTGTGACTTTGTCAAGGGGCCTCAATTTCCTCCTGTATAAAATGAGAGGGTTTGGCCACTCAGGTTCCATCCAACTCTGAAGCTATGATTCTAGATCATAGAATCTATTTACATTTTTTTTCATTTCCTGTTTTTCTCCACCAATTTGCTTAAGTCTAGTGCCTAAAGATTTTCTTTGATCTCATATATGGCTATAAATGAACTTTCTCTGCTAATTCAACCTTTTCTTTGAAATCCTTTTGAAAGAGGGGGCCTCTTGGAAGCTTTAAAAAAACAATCATATAGTAAAGGTTTCCATTCCTCTACCCACTTCTCTCCATCACTCCCTCGACTCTATCAACCAAAACAGAGGAAATTTGCACCCGTGATAACTTTAACCATTCCTATTTGATGTGGTTACTTGGGGGGTGAGGGGCAGTAAAATATTCAATGCATCTAACTTGAAAAGAAGGCCTCTAGGGCAGGTACTTTATTTTCTATGTTTAGTACAATGCAAAGTGCACTGTTGGCTTTCAGAAATAATAAATTACTGCTTCTTATTATTAATCTCTGTCAATGTGCTCAGGGGCTACCATGCAGGCACATCCAATAAATCTAATAAATAAAAACATTATGATAATGAAAGCCCAACTTCCAGTTCAGGATATTTACTCAGATAACATCATATGCCTGATTTTAGAGCTGATATACTCATTATTATAGGTACTACAGCTATCCTCCCCCCCCCAATATTTTCAAGTGGCTGAACATGCAAAAACCTTTGAATTTAACTGAAATTGGTCTTTGTGTTTATTTTTTTCAGATTTTTAAATAGTTAATCAAAAGTAAATCCCATTAATAAGTTATACTATTCTACCAAAATTTTCCCTTCCATAACATTCTATTCTACAAAATTTTCCTCTCCCATAACAAAAGAAGATTTCTGTGGACTACTGTATTTCAGTTTTGAAATAATACCCATGCTAGGAATTGTGGTGGTAGTGGTGGTAGGGGATATAAAGACAAAAAATAATGAAAGTATCTGCTGACATTCTATCATGAAGAAGAGGTTATGGGAAAGATAAGACCATGGAGAAGTCAGACACAAAAACAGTATTATGGAGGTTAAATAGCAGCCCCTTGGTCTTCTCTGGCTTAAACATACCCCATGCACTGCTGAGCTCGTGCCAAATCTTTTCAACGTTGAGCCATGTGTTTCTCCCAAAGAGGGTAGGATTTGGTCTCAGCAATTCATAAGGTATGTTCTAACCAGAGCAAAAGAAGGGACCTCGGGGTGGCTAGGTGGTGCAGTGAATAGAGCACCAGCCCTGGAGTCAGGAGGACCTGAGTTCAAATCTGGCCTCAGACACTTAACACAAAAACTAGCTGTGTGACCAAGTCACTTGGCCCCAGTTGCCCTGTCTACCCCCCTCCAAAAAGAAAAAAAAAAGAAAAGAAGGGACCTCTCCCTCTCCACTAAGGGACCCAACTTAGTTCTGGACCTCACTCCAGTACCCTGGGGGACATGACTTAAAATTTAAGTTTGGCTTTATGTCTTTAGGGTCTTCCCAAGGGTCAAGTAGAAAGGAACTCGGTGTTCAATATGAATCAGTTATTTCCTTCACATAGAAGAGTGCTAAACCAGAAAGATGAGCACTGATGTTAAAACACTTTCCTGTAACAGATCTGCTTTTATAACCTCACAAGATGTTGAGACTTAAAACCATCAAAGTGAAATTTGTGGGAATGCTAAATAGTCATTGTCAACATTTCATCTCTACTCTGCACTGTCTCCTTAAAAGTCCACATTTTCTACCAATCCAGGCCAGTTCTGGGGACTCCTCCTCTTCCCATTTATGGTTATTTTCTCTAAAAACGGTAGATATTTGCAGGATAGTCAGTCCCAACAGGAGCACCTAAGACCTCTGGATTGCTTGAATTAAAAGACTAGACATCTCCAACCTAGGATCACTGTTCAATGATCTCTGCCCAGGAAAGAAACATAAAGAAAGAGAGGCATCTAGGAATTCAAATTCAAACCCACTTAAACCAATGTATGTGCCTTAGCTGCTATGTGCTCATAGTTAGCTATTTCTGGTAAAGTAGAAAAAAAAAGGTGGCCTCCTTCCCCTCCTAACTCACGGAAAGAGTGGAGTGCTATATGCCTACTTTGACTCATAGAGAGCAAGCTTGAGGATATCTCTCCACTATAATCAGCAGAGCACCTCTGCTACAGTGTTGAGGCAGAAGGAAGGACCAAAGGCCCACCCAAGTTTGCTCCAAGTCTGGAAGTGGCTAGAGAAACTTCCCATAAGGTGAATTCTAATCAGAGAAAACCAAAGTGTGCTATTTACACTCCATTTCAGTAGCATTTGTGACAGAGTAAATTGGACATCAGTCTATTGCAAAATCAGTCAGTCACTGAGCATTTATTGAGCATCCTGCTAAGTGCTGGGGATACAAAGAAAAGCAAAAGACAATCCCTGTCCTCAAAGAGCTTATAATCTAGTGGAGGAGAGAACAAGCAAATAAACATGTATAAACAGGCTCATATACAGGATAAATAGGAAATAATAGGAGGGCACTGAATTTAAGAATGGTTGGGAAAGGCTTCCTATAGAGGGTAGGATTTTAGTTGGGGCTTGAAGGAAGCCAGGGTAGCCAGGAGGTAGAGACGAGGAAAGAGAGCATTCCAGTGCTGGGAGACAATCAGAGAAAATGCCTTTGTGCTAAAAAATGTGGAACAGCCAGGAATCCAGTGTCCTGGATCAAAGGGTAAGAGAAGTACGAAGACTGGAAAGGTAGGAGGGAGCTAGTTTTTGAAGGCTTTGGATACTAGGAGGAAGATTTTCTATGTAATCATAGAGGTGAAAGGGAGCCTTCGGACTTTTGAGTATGGGGGCACCATTGTTGAACCTGTGCTCTAAGCAAATTACTCTGGCAGTTGAATGGAGGATGGACCAGAGTGAAGAAAGACTTGAGGCAGGCAGCCCTGCCAGCAGCTATTGCAATAGTCCAGGTGTGAGGTGATGAGGACGTGTACTGGAATGGTAGCAGTCTCATAGGAGATAAGGGAGATGTTGTAAAGGTAAAATCAACAAGCCTTGGTAACAGATTGGATATGGTGGGGAGGGCAAGGCGTGATAGTGAAGAGTTAAGAATGACACCTAGATTGTAAGTTAGAGGTACTGGGAGGATGATAGTGCCCTCAACAGGAATAGTGAGGTTTGGAAGTTGGGGGAGGGTTTAGGGGAAAGATAATGAGGCAAAGCTAGGGCTCAGTGGCCACTATAGCTCTTACAAGTTACACTCTAGTAAAATGATTTGTATTCCAAATGTGAACAAATGACCACATTTTCTTCTTAAAGTATCTTGGGAATAAGGAACACTGTGAAGATTAAAAACCAGGCTAGGCTGTGGTCTAAAAAATGACTATTTCTGTATGTTCCTTTGGAGGAGAAGAGAAAAAAGGATAATCAGCATTCCCAAAATAAGGACTGCAGCTGTCTTTATAATCCAAGCTTCCAGCCTGAACATAGGGCAACCTACACATCAAACTATCCCTCTGCTTTCCTTGACAGCTCTTCTGGTGGGTCAGCAGAGGCCTGAAATTCATGAAAATCCTACTCTGTGCCTTTTCAAAGAACACTATATTCATTCTTTGCCAGATCACTCACACAGACTTTTAATAGGAAGCAGGGGAAAGGGGAAACATCTCTACATTGGCCCAGCTCATCCTGTGGCCTCACTGAGCGTTCTGCTTTCTTCAGAAGCATTCCTTTTCTCCTGGTATACCCTTTTGTAATTAACAGTTCTCCTTTCCAATCATTCAATTATCCCTCCTGCAGCTCAAGAAGCCAGCATAATAATCTGATGAAGCAAAAGAGTAATTAACATTCAGAAGATGACAAGGGAATGTGGAACGACTCAGAAGATGTACAAGAAGAGGAAATGCTGTAAAATCCAAAACACAGCAGATGCCATCAATGTTTCTGAGATCTTGCAATATATTTAAACATAAATCATCAATCATCAATTATGACACTAGTGTAATATATTTGAAATGACTCTCTAAAGTCTGAAAATAGCAAAATTCATCATAACATTTAACATATGACTATATTAGGTCAAGACCAACCAAGTCATCAAAATCTTAAAGTATTTGCTAAGTATTGCATTTCATGGATGAAGAATTTATAGCTGTTTTAGAGAGGTAGATACAAGTGTATATGTTGGGGGGGTATTACCACACAGTGACAGGTGATAGAATGTTGAAGTTTGTTTTAGTTCAAAGCATTAAGGGAGAGCACAGTAACACATGTTAAAGCTGTTTCAACCAGGTTGTCAGGGTGTGGTTCTATGGTCCCAGAAAGCTGGCAGGTAGGACCCACAGAAAGGGAAGTGAGAAAAAGGCCAGCTAATTAGCTAGCATCCATGATCCTCAAAGGTGAAAGGAGAATTAGGCAATCAGTGAAAGCTACAATGGTGAAATGACTGGAGCCATAGACATAGAAGATGGTCAGATTAACAGATAATCACCACAAGACAAAGAAAAAGGAAAAACAAAGGTGGGAGGAGAATTGAAAGCAGGTTCCCAGATCAAACCAGAGATCATAGTCTGGGTCGTGGTTTTGAGAGTATGTATATACTTCAAGTGAGTCAGAGGTTTTCATCCACCACCCCTTGACCATTGGTGACTGAATCCAATGTCCCAAATAAAATTCCATTATTGCTAATGCCTGTTCAACTAAGGATTTCACATAAGAAACTAATTTCTGCATTGTGGAACGTGACCCCAGTAAAGAATGCTTTGTTGAGCTATTTTCAATGAATTCTCTACAATCGTTGTTCAGTTATTTTTCCATCTTGTCTGACTTTTTTTGTGATCCCATTTGGGGTTTTCTTGGCAAAGATACTGGAGCAGTTTGCCAGTTCCTTCTCTAGCTCATTTTACAGATGAGGAAATTGAGGCAAACAGGATAAGTGACTGGTCCAGAGTCCTGACTCCAGGCGAGGTGCTCTATCCATTGCACCACCTAGCTGCCCTATTAAATGAATATCATTAAATAAATAAATCAAATGAATATAAACAAATATAGCCCAGTAATAAAGACTCCCATTTACATATCTCCCTGTGAGGTTGTTGGCACATGTATCTTTACCCCTATTTTAGAGGAGAAAACTAAAGCCCAGCAACGTTAAATGACTTGCCTGTGAGCCAGCTATAAAGCCTCAGAGGTGAACCATGAACAAAGACTCTTCTGAAGGCAAATGTATTGCTCTTTCCATGACGGTATGCTGATTTTTCCATTTTTACCACCGTCCTTGTCTGTGTACTGAATTGATATTGGTGGATAACCACCGTTTCTTCTATTGTAAATTAACTTATGTGGAGTTATAGTTTCACCTCCTAGCTATTTTGTTCATGATTGTGGGAGAAAATATTTCTGATTGTGCCTTGGATATGTATCCCTTCCCCCCTCTCCCTCTTTGTCTTCCTGAAGAAAGAACAGACTCATTCTTTAAAGGATACATTGTAGCCAAGGATCTAGTCTGGAAGAAGGCTAGGAAAAAAAGAAGCTGAATACGTTTGGGACTAAAGTCTAAGATCAGAAACCTAAGCTGTACAACTCTGAAAAGGAGGATGAAGCTTTTAGAGAGAGACAGGCAGTGAATGGATAGATATAATCAGAATAAACCCCGCCCAGATCAAGTGGAGAAGGGGCGCCTTTCACAGTCGCCACCAGCAATAGCTGCTGCTTAACTGCCACCAACAGACATTACCCAAATGGCAGCATTACCCAGCAAGGAGACCAGTGGCATCATTGGTCCTGCCTCTAGCTCATTCATTGTAGCCATCAACTGGGGAGGCAGCTCCCATAGAGAAGAGGCTGGTCATCGCCACCCACCAACCGCCAAACCAATACCAGTCATATAACAGGTGAGCCAGCTCAGCTGAAGCAGTGGGACATTCTGAGGGAGAGATAGGAAGTGGTATATTCCAGACACATCAAGTCACCACCACCAGCAGCTTGGCTACCTTCTCCCCTCAGACCCTTAATGAGACAATATGGGACTCTGAACCCAGGAACCTTCAGATCAGCAATGTTTCCAGTCTACTGCCCAAAATGATCATCTTGGGAAGCAAGCCCTGTGGAGGTGTAATAATCTGGTAGCTGTTCCACCAAATGCTGTAAGTGGGGGGGCGGGAAGAGAAGGGAATAAGCATTTATATAGTACCTGATGTGTTCCAGGCACTATGATGAGTGATTATATATATATATATATTTGTATATATATATGTATATATAACATATATATATATATAACATATGTATACACACATATATTCTCATTTGATTCTCACAATAACCCTCCTAGGTAGATGCTGTTATGTACTATCTCCATTTTACAGGAAATTGAGGCAGACAGAGGTTAAGTGACTTGCCCAGGGTCACAATAAACATCTGAGACCATATTTTAATTCAGGTCTTCCAGGTTCAAAGCTCTATCCACTGTACCACTAGGTAGGTACCTTTGACTAAACCTTCATTCAGTTGTTAACAGTCAGGCTAGAACTCAAGAGTTCTTATCATAGATTATTATAACTGGAAGGCTCATTCAGTCTAATCTCTTTATTTTATAAGGAAAAAAAATGAGAACCAGACATTTGCTTAAAGTCATATGATCTTGTTTCAGAACTGGGTCTTAAATACAAATCTCCTGATTTCTGGGGCAGTGTTCTTTTAACTGAATACTCGAGATTGATGAATCTGTCACCTCATCAATCACTAAGCACCTACTATGTGCCCATCATTATGCTAAATATTGAGAACACAAAGAAAAAAGGGGATATTTATATACACAGAATTATATATGTCATATATGTATGTACACATAGAATACATACATACAAAACTATACAAAATTAATACAAGGTGGTTTTGGGGAAGAGGGCTCTAAAAAACCAAGTATGATAAGGAAATGCCTCAAATTTGTCAAACTCAAATAGAAACATTCACTAAACTATAGATAAGGATCCCTACAGTTACATATTTGTTTTAGGAAGCCACATATTAAGATTTTCTATGTTCTGATGTGCTTTTATTTTATTTCTTTATATTGATCTTGACCTAATATATTAATTAATTAATTTTATTTTTATTCATTAAAATAAAATGCATTTATTTTTATTTATTCTTAATTTGCTTTAGTCATTTTGTACTTTTATTTATAAATGGAATAATTTATTTATTTTATTTATATTTCCCAATTATATTTTTAATCTGTTTGGGATCCACTTGGGAATGTTATAGTTGCAGGCTGTGTGGGGTTGTATGTTTGATAGTTATGATGTAGAAGATGGTACTTGAGTTGAGGTTTTAGGGAATCCAAGAAATCCTCAAGATAGAGGTAAGAAAAGAGAGCATTCCAGCAATAAGAGAAAGGCTGGTGAAAAAGCATAAGAAATGAGAGATGGAGTGCCATCTGTAAGACATTGTAAGTAGGGCAATGAGTGGAGGGGAGTAATGTGTAAGGAGGCTGTAAAGGATACAACCAGTTTGCAAAGAGCTACAAATTCCAGATAGAAGAGTTTATTTATATTTGATCTTAGTGATAATTGGGAACCACTGACATTTATTGATTAAAAAGACGACATAGTCAGACCCATGCTTTAGGAAAATAAATTTAGTGGAAGCATATTGGAGTAGGGAGAGCCTTGAAACAAGGGGACCAATTGGGAGGCTATTGCAAGGCATTATAGGGTCCTAAAGTGGGGTGGTGGCTGTATGGGGAAAGAGAAGTATTTTGACGAGAAAATTGACTAGAGTTGGCAAGTGACTGGATACATGAAAGTGACAGTGAGGAGAAGGTGACAGTGAAGAGTTAAGTAGGACACCAAGGCTAGAAATCTGGGTGAATGGAGAAGTTTGAAATAAGGGTTGCTTTAGGGGAAAAGCCGAATGCTGTTTTGGACATTGTTAACCTGCCAATGGGGTATGCAATACAAAATGCCCAATAGGTAGTTCATGATACAGGAATCCTCATTATTCAGATGAGACATTTGAGCCAGAAATATGGTGTTCCAAAAGTCTCTGTACCCTTTTAGGCTCCTAAGGCTTTATAATTCACTAAGACTTTTGGGATATCCAGTAGCTAGAAGTCTTTTTCATAGAGATGTTAACTAAATCCATGGGAGGTCAGGAAGTGAGAGAGTATATAGAAAAAGAGGACCATACTTCTGTCCATAGTGTATATCACAAATCCATCCACATCTTCAGTCTGAGCTTCATGTGTTTCTTCTGTAAACCCTCCAAAAGGGAATCTCTCCAATGTGGTGGGGAGGGCTCCTCAAGATTTTTTGCCATTGCATGGATACCACATGGGTATGCACTGGTTATCTTTTACTTTTACTATATGATTTAAATATCTTCAGTATTGGCCATACCTTTCTCTTTTAGTATCCTTTACTCTGTTTCTCTTAGATAATTCTTTATTAATGATATTCCATGACCTTCTAATGCCCCACTACATGCCTCTATCATATTTTAGGTGACCTTCAATTTTCATTTTTCAAAGATTGTGGTTATTCCATGACTAATAACCATACACCATAACCAAAACAATATTGTTGTTAAAAAGTTGAACCTTTGTCATCTTCTATCTGCAGTGTCTGTCCAAGATTATGGTATTAACACACCAACTCTATGGGTTTTCCATCCTACTGTAGAACAATAAATGAAAATTCTTCTTGTTTTTTTTTCTCAGTGGATAGTTAATTTAAACTCTTTTTAGTGATTATGGACCTCATTCAGGAGGCTGTGAAATGTTGTGAGGGTTGATACAATAAACTCAATGTAACCTGGATCTGGAGAGCTTTACCATCTATATGGAATCTCTCTTCAAACTGGACATTTACCATGATGGTAGCAAGAACCTATGGTGAGCATACATTCCCCATATTATGTGTCATTTTATCTTAATAATCACAGAATTATCAAAATTATCTCTATTGTTTTATGTTTCAAGGAATCTTATTATTTTGACATATGCAGGGGTAATATTTTGTTGGAGTAGAGCCTTTAATATGATGTTTTAATCACCAGTTGATTGGTTAGGAACTCTTCTTCTAGCCATAATAAGTACTTCCATTTTATGCTAATTCTATTATGAAACAACCTTTTGTATTTAGATCAAATATCCGTTTGGAGCTTACAGTATGTGGGGTAAAATTTTGTTGTAAACCTAATTTTTCCCAAATGTTTCCTAGTTTCTCAGTAATACTTCTTAAATAGGTAATCTTCCTGCAAGTAGTTAATGTTTTTGGATTTACTGAACAGAGGGCTGCTGAGTTCTATTTTTCCAAATTCTTTTTCTATCTAATCTGTTTCACTGCTCTAATTTTCTGTTTTTAACTAGCAGAAAATAGTTTCGATGATTATTGCTTTATAATATATTTTGAGATCTGGAAGTGCTATTTATTCCCTCTTCATTTATACTTTTTCTCATTATCTCCCTTGATAACCTTAATTGTTGAAAATGAGTTTTGATATTATTTTGTCTAACTGTATGAAATAATTCCTTGATAATTGTATTTTGGGCAGCTAGGTAGTGCAGTGGATAGAGCACTGGACCTAGAGTTTGGATGATCTGAGTTCAGCCACTTACTAGCTGTGTGACTCTGGGCAGGTCACTTAACCTCTATTTGCCTCCATTCTTCATTTGTAAAATGGGGACACACTAGAGAAGAAAATGGCAAACCACTCCAGTATCTTTTCCAAGAAAACTCCATGGACAAAGTCCCCGGGGTGACATGGAGTTGGGAATAACTGAACAACAATAAATGTAAAAATTAATTTTGGTAGTATTGCCATTTTAATTATATTAGCATTATATTAGTCCCAAACATGAGTAATGAGTAGCTTTATAATTAGTGAAGTCTTCCTTTATTTCTGTAAAAAAATTTTGTAATCAGACTTAAGATTTTAGATCTAAAACTTAAAGGGACCACCTTAAGGTGGAGGATTTCCTTAAATCTACTGCAATATGAAATGAAAGGAAATTCAAAGGATTCTAGCTCTCTTTCCTTCTACCACCAAGATCAAAAATTTATTCTGAGGGGACTCACTTTGAGAAGTGTTGTGTGATTTGACCAAATGAGACTCTGGGCAGCTGTTGAGAACACCCCCTCCCCCAGCTTTGAAAACCCAGATGTTGATGCTTCCCTCTCTGGTAACTGTGATTTAGTATTGATGTAATGGTTGGACAGTTTGTAAGCCTGTCTACTTGATCTGTTTGTTTCTCTGCCTTGTAAGTTCTGTCTGTATACTTTGAAGTTTGGGGTGCTGACCTTTTTCCCCTGAATGATATAATAAATGATATATGTTTGATTGATTAAAGTAAGCTTATTAACCCATAAAAATTTATTCTGAGCCCATTCATAATAAAAGGAAAATATCTTTTGTTCATCTGGCATTTCCACTCATTAGTAAGAGAATCTGTGTTTCCCTGTCTACCTGATCAGGCATTCCCTCTCTGTTAGATTTAATTCCTCAGGTGCACACACAAATAAAAGACAGTATCTTGGAGAAATGGGTTTCTTTTGAAATAAATGGTGAGGGGCAGCTAGGTGGTGTCATGAATAGAGCACCAGCCCTAGAATCAGGAGGCCCTGAGTTCAAATTTGACCTCAGACAATTAACACAAAACTAGCTGTGTGACTTGGGCAAGTCACTTAACCCCAATTGCCCTACCTTCATCTCTTCAAAAAAAAGAAAAAGAAAAAAAGAAAGAAATGGTTAAATAGAAATAAACTCTTAAAGGAAACAAGGATTGGTAAAGCAAGTTCATCTCTCTAAGAGAAAATGAGAGGGTAAGGAGAAGCAGCATAGGATGGGGGTATAGGATTCACTGGGTTCTATCACTGTAATTCAGTGAGTACCAGTATTTTGCCCTATTTTGTCTGGCTTACACTCAACCTTGATCATTAGTACTGATATGAGAGTTATAGAATGATCCTGCCTTCACTTTCTGTATCATTGGATTTATGTCTACTCTGCCACTGAGTGCTGGCCACATATACCAGAACCCCTGCTCTCTGGGATGGGATTCAGTTTTGGGAAGGATAGCCCTTGTGCAAATCTAAGGATGGGGTAGGGAAGGCAATGAATCAATCACTCCTGAGCCCAATTAACACAATTAACAAAATGCTCTCGCCTCTACTTTGTCTGATATATGAATCAGTCTGGCAGGCTGAGTCTCCAGGAGGTGGCTAGTTCTCTCCTCTGGGTTTTAAGGGACCCTGAAAGACTAGGAATGATTTATCTTATATTCTATTTCATGAACTTCTACCATCTTCTTCCCACAAGGATTTTCAATTGATATCAATTAGACAGGCAGACATATTTTGTTTTAGTTAGAAACATTTATGAATGTGGTATAATAGTGACATAAGTTAGTTTAAAACATCCTTTCCCTACCAAAAAATATTTTTAATACGCTTTTCCACAGGTACACATAGAATCCATGGGAAAGTGGGCTTAAGCTCTGAGCACACGTGGTGAAGGGGTAGTTTATCCACAGTTTCTGGCTGTTAGAAGTTCTTTTCTCTCTTTTGGGGATTTCTTACAATGTTACCCTTAGACATAGTGTTGAATTTGACTAGGTTCCTTAGAACCCCAAAGCTGCCTTTCCTCAGCGTGTTGCTGACTCCTGATGAAGATACTGCTATCCGGGGGATGCTACTAGGGCACCAATGAGAAGTCCAAATCTTCCAGATTTTTTGAAGTTCACAGATATCTTCTGGTTCAAGGGTGGGGCAGAAGACTAAAGTTCTTTTCTCCATACCCCCAAGTAATTCCCTTTCAGGAGTTTTGCTGGAACCTATCTCTCTTGCTTTGTGCAGAGAATGCTGGAATACAGATGGACTTACTATTTTATGCAAACCCCATATAGCATAACTAAATCTCCTCAATTAATCTCAATATACCTCCTATAGAGTTATTTCATCTTATGGCTTTCACTCCTTCCAAACTGATTTCTTACACCTAGTCTAATATCTTTGACTGACTGATTGATTTGATTGATTATGTTGCCCCCAGGACAGATTTTTTTTCTTTTTCTTTTTCTTTTTTTAAATTAAACAAATGCTTTATTAACTTCTGGTTTACATCATTCATTTCCACCAGATTATGAGTTACATTTTCCCCCTATTTTTCCCTACCCACCACCCCAGAATAGCAGTCCCACCAGATATCCCCTCAACCAATCTGCTCTCTCCCATATCTTCTCCCATACCCCCTTCAACTTTGCCATTAGGGCAAGGTGAATCTCTGAGCCCCACTGCCTGGACATCTTATGAAACATTTAATTTTAAAACGTCGATTTTCAGATCCATTCCCTTTCTCCCCTGTCACCCACTCCCTCTGAGAAGATAAGCAATTCAGTATGTGTTGTACATGTATATCTATGCAAAACATTACCATAGTAGATATATTGTAAAAGACTGCTTATATTTCCCTCCCACCTGTCTCACCTCCCACCTGGTCCATTCCCTACTTTGATCCTGTCCCTCATTGATAGTGGGTACTTCTAACCTCCCCTCTCCCCAGAATGCCCTCCCCTCCATCATCCCGCCTCTCATCCCCCTTTCCCCTACTCAGGAGAGTGAGTGAGGGTAAGATATTCCATTTAGTATGTATGTGATTCTCTCTTTGAGCCAACTTCAATGAGAATATGCTTTTGCCTTTTTGCCTTCCTATTCTTCCCCTCCCCTGCAACTACTTCCCCTTGCCTCTTCTACATGAGATAGTTTGCCCTACCCTGTCTCTCTCCATCTCGTCTTGCCACTTTCCTCTCTCACCTCTTGACTTCACCCCTTAAGAATCATCCCTTCCTTGGGGTGGCTAGGTGGCACAGTGAGCAGAGAGCCAGCCCCAGAGCCAGAAGGACCCGAGCTCGGATCTGGCCCCAGACACCCAACACACAAACAAAAACCCAGCCACATGAACCTGGGCAAGTCACCCAACCCCAATTGCCCTCCAAAAAAAAAATAATAATCATCCCTTCCCATCAAATTCAACCTGTGCCCTCTATCCATGTATACCTGTGAACATATGCCATGTACCCTTCTTCAATTTTTTTCATAATGAGAAAGGTTTCATCAAACACAGTTATTGTTTTTCCATGTAGGACTGCAAATAGTCCAACTTTGATAAGTTCCTTTTGATTTCTTTTCCTTGATTACCTTCTCAAGCATCTCTTGCTTCTTGTGTCTGAATGTCAAATTTTCTATTCAACTCTGGTTTTTTCATCAAGAATGCTTGAAAGTCCTCCATTCCACTGAATGACCATATTTTCCCCTGAAACAAGATACTCAGTTTTGCTGGGTAGGTGACCCTTGGGTCCATTCCCAGCTCTTTTGCCCTCTGGAATATCATATTCCATGCCCTTCTATCTCTCAATGTAGAAGCTGCCAGGTCCTGTGCCATTCTGATTGTGTTTCCACAATATTGAAATTGTTTCTTCCTGGCTGCTTGTAGTATTTTCTCCTTGATCTGGGGATTCTGGAACCTGGCTATAATATTCCTGGAAGTTTTCTTTTGGGGATCTTTTTCAGGAGGTGATTGGTGGATTCTTTCAACCTCTATTTTGCCCTCTGGATCTAAAACATCAGGGCAGTTTCCTTGAGAATTTCTTGAAGGGTGATTTCTAGGTTCTTTCTTTGATCATGGCTTTCAGGTAGTCCAATAATTTTTAAATTGTCTCTCCTGGATCTATTTTCCAGGTCAGTGGTTTTTCCTATGAGATATTTCACATTGCCTTCTATTCTTTCATTTGTTTGGATCTGTTGAATAGTATCTTGATTTCTCATAAAGTCACTAGCTTCCATTTGCTCCAGTCTAACTCTGAAGGAATGAATCTCCTCAGTGAGCTTTTGAGATTCTTTTTCCATCTGGCAAATTCAACTTTTTAAGGCATTCTTCTCCTCATTGCCTTTCTGAGTCTCTTTTGCCATTTGAGTTAGTCTATTTTTTAAGGTGTTATTTTCCTCAGTCAGGCTGTTGACTGTCATTTCATACTTTTCTTGCATCTTTTTCATTTCTCTTCCCAAATTTTCCCCCACTTCTCTTATCTGCTTCTTAAGGTCCTCTATGGCCTGTAGCCAGCTTGTATTTTCATTTGAGGCCTTTGGCGCAAGAGTTCTGACCTCACAGTCCTCCTCCATGCTTTGAGCCTCTTTGCCCCTAAAATAGGAGTCCAATGTTGAACTTTTCTGTTTATTTTGTTTCGTTTGCCTAGGCATATTACCACTTAATTACTTGATTTTTGGGCTTGTTGCCACAGTAGGACTCTGCCACCAGACAGGGAAGCTTCCGCCCAAACGTGGGGTCTTCACAACTTCCGCCAGTTGGGTGGCCTCTGTAAAGCCTCCACCCATTCTGGGAAGTTGGATATCCACCCCAAACTTCCCCCCCCCCCAGACCACAATCCAGAGCCAGGCAGTTTAAAGCAAAAGTGATTAACCCCCAGACTGATTGCTGGATCTTCCTACAGTTGGCAGACCAGGAGCTAGAGCCACTGCTGATGCTGCAAAATGGCTTCTGTGCAGCTGTTTCTTCAGCAGCTTTTTGCCCCCAGGGGAGGAAGCCACGTGTTTCCCAAATACTGGTCCCAAAGTCCATAGGGCACTAACCTCTCACTTTGTCCTAGGCATATCTGTGCTGATAATTCTGGAATCGCCACAATTGCTGGTGTTCTGGGGTTCCACCAGCCGGCTGAAGGCCTGGCCGCCCTGGGGCTAAAACCGCAGACCTGGGCTCGGCTCTTCAGGCTGCGCTGTCAGTTCCCAGTGCGCTGTGCTGTCTGCTCTCAGAGCGCTGTGCTGGCCACTCCCTGCAGGGCTGCTGGGCTGTCCTCAGCAGGAGGTTAGCTTCTCTGTGCCGTTCTGTGGGTGCTGTGGCTCCAGAAGTTTTTCGGAGCTCCCTTTCACATTGTTTGAAATTTGTGTGGGGCAGAGCACATTGGAAATGCTGTTTCTACTCCGCCATCTTGGCTCCGCCCCAAGGAATTTACCCAGATTTTTTTTCTACATATACTTTGTCTAGCCTAGCTCTTCTTTCCATTTTTTTCTTTCTATGCCATTTCTACTTCATCAAGTAATATACAACACAAGAAACTGTGTTTTTGAACTTCATTGTAACTGATGGAGAAAAGAAATATTTGTGGATAATTTTCTTTTTATTCTGTTCTCTATCTTCTTTCCAATTTCATTCTTAATGCCCTTGGGATGATTAAACTCAGTTGAATTTCTTGCAAAACTTTATGTAAATTTTCTTTTGTCTCTACTACTTCTCATAATTTTATGATATGATATCCCTAATAATCTTCCACTTGACAAAGATATCAAGTGTTTTCTGGCTAAGGCATTTTAAATACTCTTTTGGTCTTTGCAATCTGTCAATTGATTTTCATTAGTCAGATGTCCTTAGAAAATACTAATAATCTGCATTAATGTCTACTCTTTGATCCATTTCCAGTTTCTCAATATTAAAAGCTTAAATAGTGAAGGCTAGAGTCCCTCAACTAGGCACAATATCTTCTTATTTTTATTCTTTCTACTAATTTGGGATTCACTGTAATCATAGCTCTAACAAATTGATTGTCTGAGATTTTGAAATAACCCTCTCATAGACAGCCAGTCTTTTAAAATGTAATCAATTTTATTTTTTTGTGATATTATTTGGCGTTTGACATATCCAAAACCTTTAACCTTTCTTACAAAAATTATTCATGATATATAGGCTTCCCTATAATCTAAAAACTTTTGGCATATCTTGTTTCTTATAATACCATATTTTCCAACATTTTTTTTGTCATCCTCCCTGATACCCAGCCACGTTAGTGAAGAAGTTACCAAGTAGGGGCAGCTAGGTGGCACAGTGAATAGAGCATTGGCCCTGGAATCAGGAGGACCTGAGTTCAAATTCGACCTCAGACACTTAACACTTACTAGTTGTGTGACCTTGGGCAAGTCACTTAACCCCAATTGCCCTGCCCTCTTCCCTTCATAAGGACAACAACAAAAAAAGTTGCCAAGTATTCCTAATTTCGTTTATAAGCTCTTTTAAATTTCTTTATAGAATTCCTCTACTTAATTATCCTCTGCAACAGATTTGGCACATAAACTACACATGTTTTCATTGTTGTTTTTCTGTGAATCCTTATGATGACCACTGCAGTATGGGATGAACAAATGTATCATGGAAATTATGGTTCTTGTTGCTTTGGGATGTTCGATAAAACCAATTCCACCAACTCCTTTTGTGTTTCCCCTCCCATTTAGCTACAAGTTTAATTTCTCTTCGGGTTTCATTTAATGAGAATGTCAAGATTTATATGATTCGGTTCTTTTAGTATTATGTCCACTAGTTGATCACTGGATAAGTCAGATCAAGAACTAAGCTGATGCTTACAGAGTATCTAAAGGCTATGGTTCTTAGCACCCTTTGTCCTCTTCTCTACTTTTCTGCCACTATTATTGAAGAAATGATAAGGGCCACATAACATCAACGCCATTTTGTATTTTTTCTTTGTTTTGTGGACAATAATGACTGTAACACTTCATTAAACTGCCCTTGGTTACCAGAAGGCCACATATGTTACATTTCACCTCTCCACCCTCCAGTATTCTCTGGTATTTTTAGGGCATTGAAAGATTGTAGTATCTCTACAAATCATTTCAGCTTCCACAATTAATTTCCTTCAAGTGCTGGGAGGAGTGGTGGTCATCTCCCCTACATCCAAATTCTATTTAACAGTCAAATTAGCCTTTACCAAAAAAGATATTATTTCAAATATACTAACTCTACAACATATGGGAAACTTAATCCCCTTCACCTTTATACCACCTCATTCTCTGGGGAGGGGGAAGAGGTTAGATCTATGGTTTAGCTTAGCTCTTATGGAGCACAGTTCCAAATTTCAAGGCCAAAATCTCTTTCAGGCTTGAGTTCTAGGCACCCTGGCTTCTCTGGATTTCCTTGCCATGCTAACTGGCTTCAACATCTTGACTAGAATCCTGCTTCCAAGGTCAATGTAGCTGGAACTCCAGTCCTGTCACTCACCAACCTCCACCCCTACACCTGTTGGACACCTGAAACTGAGAATAAAGGTATAAGAGGGCTGGAGGGGCAGGTAAAATGGGGAAGATATCTCCACTCCCACGGTGCCTGCAATGTGAGAGAACTGTGTGTAATCTTCTGTATAGAGTAAAAGAATAAACAGCAAAAAGAGAGACTGGCCCAGTCTGGTATTTTTAAAAGAGGCAGCCTGTTCTGGCTGGTCAGCCAATCGAATGAGACTACTCCCATCCATGTGGTAGGGAGTAAAGGGAAATAGGGTGCCTCCATGTTGGGCAATATGGGCATGCTCCAAAGGCTCTTTATGTGACCAAAGAATTTCTCATTAGGTGGCCAGCCTCTGGTACCAAGCCTGTCCTTCCTTACCTAGGCTACTCCTCAGACAGCAAATTAGGTCTTTTGCTAGTATAGTTTTCAAGATAACCAACAAAGAGGAAAATCCAAAAGAATATCTTTGGCCTTCACTTTCCTCATCCATAAGGGGTTGTATTACATGATATCTAAAGTTTCTTCTGAAAATCTGTGATCCTATGACCCTTTCCAGCTTGGTAGAAACTTCCACAGCTTGCATCTGCTAGCATAACCTTTGGGACCCTCTTTACTATGGTGATCTCTTTATTATGAGGAGGATTTTTATGGGGACTGTACTATGGATAGGTTAAATATGAAAGGTTTGCTCCAGAATATTCAACAATAAGTGGTAGGAAAAGATAGGCAAACAAGATTAAACAAAGCCTCATTTTTCTAAAGGTTCATAGTTTGAAATAGAATAAATGCTTTTTATCATGATTTCAGAGTCGAAATGAACATTGACTTAGAGAACTTTTGTAAGCCCCTTGTGATTTACAACAGGCAAAAGTGATGTTAAAGCATTTAAAGATTAGGCTTTGTGGTAGCCGGGATACTCCAGCTGTGATATGGAATTCTTTGATTGACATATAAAGATACCAAATAGTATTAAATCCAGTTATCATTTGTGAAAGAACATGAAAAGTGCCTATTCAATGACGACTTTCCAAATCTATTTTTTTTTTTGCTATTTTAATCTAAAATGTGTGAACATTTTTAAAGGTTGAAGTCTTCAAGAAATTGCTTTTTTCTTTTTTTCCAATTAAGTGATTCTTTTAGGTAGCTCTGGTGAGAATAAACATGTTTAATAAACTGCAATAAATGTGCTTTTTATGTCCTTTTATTACAAATAACTTGATTGAAATATGCTCTTTCAAGAAATCATGTCTGTGCTGGTAAATTATGCAAAATGCTCAAGACACAAAATCTTGAGAAATAGTGTTTGTAATGAACATCCTGATCACACAATCACAACCTCCTCCCTAGCAATGACTTACATGGATATTATGGGGATGAAATAGAAAATATCTGTTAAAAATGGAAATCATAACATCTCCTTGAGATTATATATAGCAACTCATTAACAAGCTGGGATTGTATCTAAGATGATCTTTTGCAACTTTACCCTTGTTTTTGCCTACAAAGTAGTCATGATCATTGCATTTAACCATAATTTTAATGTAATGTTTTTCAGTGATGCACTTTATATCTCTTTCCTAACTGTACCTGTAGAGAAATCATTTTCAGGAAACCATCTCGTTCTTTACGCCTATAATATTGTTCTTTGTTCCACTGAAAATAGCTTTCCTTTTCATTTTAATCACTTTTAAATATTCTTTACATTTACTATTTTTTTCCTCTGGAATTACAATGTTTCAGGAGCTGATAGCAAAAGGGGTTTCAAGTACATTTTATAGTTTTGGCATCAGAAACATACTAAGCCATGCTTATTAGTCTTTAGAGACTGCTAATTTTCTCATACAAAGGGAATTTTGAACTCTCATTAGGATATTTCCCAGATGCTTTAATTTTTGATACAGTTTAGTACAATTATGCTTGCTTTTACTACAGAAATTTGAAAAATAATGCACAGAGGGAAACAAAAAGCCAGTTGTTTAAAAGCACAAATGAGTAGCTGATAAGGAAACAACAGAGGCAACATGATGTTAAATCCTACATAACTCAGGAAAAAATGGATACATAATAATACTAAGAATTATAATTACTAGTGCATTATGAACATGGGCAAATAAATCAATTAAAACAATAAATCAGGGAAGTGTGCCAAAATCATTTAAATTTTAGGCAACCAACTAATCTGAATTAAATAGGAAATAGCATCCTTCAGGAGCATGGGAGAGGAAGGGGAAAAGATGCTTAAATTGAGAGTGCTTTTTTAAAAAATCAGAATACAGTAAAATGAGAATATGGCAGCAAATGAATAAGAACTATGAGAAGCAATTAGTCTTAATCCATTGTCCTATAACCCTGTTTTCATTCTTATGTTCTTTTCATTTGGCCTTAACACAAGCTACTGAATATTGAGGAGTTAAGATTTGGTCTGTAGAGGGAAAGTATAAACTAAAATCAAAGTCATCATTGAGAGAAAGGGGAACAAAAAAATAGGAACTTTATTTCCACTATTCTGTGTACTGGGCTTTCTCCACTCTTGAAAAGATACAGAGATAGAGATAGATAGATAGATAGATAGATAGATAGATAGATAGAGATATTTAATGAGTTTCAATAGAAATTAAAAGGTTGGGATGACTAAGTGGTGCAGTGAATAGAGCACTGGCCCTGGAAACAGGAGAATCTGAGTTCAAATCTGGCCTCAGACACTTAACACAAAACCAGCTGTGTGACCTTGGGCAAATCACTTAACCCCAAATGCCCTACATTCCCCCCCTCTAAAAAGCAAAAATTAAAAAAAATTAAAAGGTTTATGATCTCAGTTTTTAGTAAAATCTTTGAGCCACAATGAGTATCATCCTAGTTAAAATATTACTAGAATTTTGCCATATTATTTCTTGGAGAAACATCTGCTTATATGATAAGGTTCAATTTATCAGTTAAGAACAGCTGTTGCTTTTTACATATGCTAGTAGTATTTAGGTTTATCTTCTGATGTCTATAAATATATCCATTTGTGAATTCTTCTTTTTCAGAATATTGAACAGAAATGCCTTAAGACTGAGAAATTTGGCACCCAATGTCCCACACAAAAAATCAGTTCTTTTAAGAACAATTAAATGTATCCCAATGGCATTTTTTGAAGACAGAAAACACATTCTGTTTTCTTTGCTAGTTGTTACTGGTTACAAATTGTGTGTTTTTTTTCATGTTCCTATTAGGTTTTCTTGTGTTTTTAATCCAAGTTGTAGATTATTCCCTTTTGTTACTGTCTTCTTCAATATGTAATCAAAGTTGAATAATTTTATATGTTGCTTTACATATTAACTTTCTTACAAAAATGTCAAAATATATGAACTAAACCAGATGACTTCCAAGGTCCCATCTAGCTCTAAATCTAGGGTTCAATAAACCCATTTACTGTTTAATACAAAAAGAAAAACTGAGGCACTGTCTTATTTTTATTTTTATTCCATTTCTACATAGGTAGATCCGTCACTTTTGTGAAGCTCTCAAGAAATGTGCCTGTGTCTAAATAGGAAATTCTATCGTGTTACAGGTTTGTGGCAAGCATGGATAATGAAAAATTTTGGAAAATCCAGAGAAAGTTGGAGACAGATGAACTCAATGGCTCAGCTCTCTGTGCTGAGCTGCATCTATATAGGCATAGGCCTTCTCAGAGGCTCCATGAATGCTTTTCTCATAAAATTTTGTTCCCAGAAAAATGTACCAGAATTAAATCAGTCTCAGACACTGAGATTGGCCCTAAGTAGGATATAGATTTGGGAAGAGAATTCCCCTGGGTGAGGGATTTCCATGAACATAAACAGGGGGATTCCCTTCCCAATTGGTACTGACCTGGAAAATAAATCCAGGAGAGATATTTTAAAAGTTTTTGGACTACCTGAAAGCCATGATTAAGAAAGAGTCTAGATATCATCTTTCAAGAAATGATGAACAGGTAAATTTCAGAAAAACTAGAAAGAGTTATGCTTAACTTAATTAATGCTAAGTGAAGTGAGCAGAACCAGGAGAACATTATACACAGTGACAGCAACATTGTTTGATGATCAACTTTGATAAACTTAGCTTTTTTCAGCAATACAATGATCTAAGACAATTCCAAAAGACTCATGATGCTATCTACATCCAGAGAAAGAATGATGGTGTCTGAATGCAGAGCAAAGCATAAGATTTTATCTCTTTTTGTTTTTGTATTTTTCTTTGTCATGGTTTTTCCCTTTTGTTCTGATTCTTCTTTCATGACATATGTGGAAATATGTGATTGTATATATGTAGCTTATATCAGATTGCTGCCATCTTGGAAGGGGAAGAGGGGGAAGGAAAGGGGGTAGAAAAAAAATTGGAACTCAAAATCTTATAAAGGTGAATGTTGAAAACTCTCTCTACATGTAATTGGAAAAAATAAAATGCTATTAAGTGGGGGTAAAAGAAAAGAAAACACTGGACCCTGCAACTTATGGGTAAAACCAAAGAAATTTGACATTGGGTTTTTTTGCTTTTTGGAGGGCAATTGGGGTTAAGTGATTTGCCCAAAGTCACATGGCTAGTAAGTGTGTCAAGTGTCTGAGACCAGATTTGAACTTAGGTCCTCCTGACTCCAGGGCCGGTGCTCTATTCACTGAGCCACCTAGCTGCCCCTAAATTTGACATTCTTTATATTTTGTTTGACTGATTCTTGATGTTTCATAGAGTCATTAGTTTCAATTTAACTGATTCTAATTTTTAGTGACTTATTTTCCTTGGTTAGTTTTTGAAGCTCTTTTTCCATATGTTCATATTTCATTTTTAGGGAGGTATTTTCTCCAGTTAGATTTTGAACCTCCCTTCCCAATTCACAAATTTTACTTTTTAAGGATTTGTTTTCTTCAGTGAGATTTTTTTTTCCATTTTGGCCAATGTAATTTTAAAAGAATGGGTCAATTTATCTTCTACCTCTCTAATTTGGCTTTTAAAATCTTGAGCTCTTCCAAGAATGCTTTTTGGGCTTGAGACCAGTTCATATTTCCTTCTGTGGTCTTAGATGTGGATATAGAGTCCATGGTATTTCCTGAAAGTGATTCTTTTCATTCACAATAATAGGATTCAATTGTCTTTGGTTTTTCCTTTGCAAGTTGCTTCTGGTCCATTGTGATTGCCTATTTCCTGGCTTTTAAAGTGGATTTCTGCTTCTAGGGTACAGAGAGCTTTGACCCATATTTCTCAAGTGGGGAGCTAGGGGTCTGGTTGTTGACTTTGTGTACTGTAGCCTCTGGGTGTCTAGAATGAGGACAAGGCCAGGACTCTCAGTGTTTCCCCTGAGTTACCCTGAGACTCACAGAGTAAGGTGTGGGGGAAGGATGGTCTGGACACTTCAGGTTTCTAGCTCTGTGCCCCTGGGCTACAGTTCAGGTAGGGTCAGCAGCTGGCAGCCTGCCATGCTGGTGCCTACAGATTTCCCTGGTTGTGCTAAGGCACACCTGGGTTTCTGGTCTTATCACTTGCTAGCTCCACACCCGTGGGCTTCCAGATCTCCTGCTCCTCAGCTGAGATGGGGTTTGTTGAGACACCTCCTGCCCTTCACTTCAGGCTCAGCACAGCTTCAGTCATACCCTTTCTCTAGGACTCCCAAGCCTGCCGCTGCTTCCACTATTTCAGTATTTTACACTGGGGCAATAATCTCTGGGTTTTCAAGGTCAGGGAGGGGGATTAGAGCAGCTAGGGTTTACTCCACCATCTTGGCTCCCAGAAATTCAGGTAAGTGATTTTTAAATATCCAGGCTGTGGGGCTGATAGCCCCAGAAGAAGCTGCTGTCCCTGCCAAGGGCCCTGCTCTTTCTCTTACCCAGCTTTGACAGATAATCCCTCCCATGTGGTAGGTGAATCCACTGGCCACTGGCTGGGGCTTGTTTTCTCTGCTGTGGTCTAGTCTCTGGTCTGTGCTGGTGCAGCCCCTGAATGCTCCATGCTCCCCCTGCCCAGTCCTATGATGTGCACTTTCCTGGACTGGAAATCTGTCATAATCCATACTCCCATCTATCTAAATCTAACAGATTCTATAATCTGTTCAGATTCACTTTTTAGAGATTACTGACAGAATTCATGGAGGAGTTCAGATGAATTCCTGCTTCCACTCCTCCATTTTGGCTGCACCCAGAAATTTGACATTCAAAATTCTCCATTGCTGAAAGAATTGGAAGAGTTGCCTAAGAAGACACTCAGTGTGAGACCTAATGTGTTCCCATTGAATGAGGGGATGTAAACTTTGTCTAAGATGTGACACACAGTCCACCTTAATTACTCTTTAATCTTTTAGAGTGGTCTCAGACAGTCACATAAAGGTGCTATGTCAGCTATTTGATCCACAATCCTCATTCCTCCTTGATAGGTATGGAACAGAAGACTGGGAAGACTTTGAATCAGAGAAAAAGGTGGATTGATACATCATGCCTCTGATTAAGATGTCTTGGACTGTTGGTCAATCAATGGTTTTCAGTGGTGGGCATGAGCAGTGGATACTCCTTATAGCAGTAGAAGATTAAGAAAAAGATCTTCACATATCCAGTGATCTACATATTTGAGCACATGACCTTGAGGGATTTCTGGAGCCTCTTCCATTTTTTCAGTAGCTTGAGGGGAAAAAATGTAGTGAGTGAAATGAACTAGTTGGAGGTTTTGTAACTGGATAGTTTTGAAATATTTAGGAAGAAACTGGAAGACAACAAGGGGAACAAACTTCTGAAAGTATTGGATGGGCTAGGACCTGCTGGTATAGAGATATTAATCAAATAGTTCAAGTTCTGCAGCGTTTCTATAAAGTACATGGGTGATGGAGTATCTCAATAAGGATTGAATATTGATCTTAAGAAAATGGAAGTGCTTATGATTCAGTAGTAATCTGAAGAGTTATCAGAAGCATAATACTAGAACTTGGTGCCTTCTATCAGATATTTGTAAAGTTCAATGTCATCATGCCAGACCCTCTCAATGACCTCACTCATGGGTATTTGGTTCAGAAAATCACAAAACAGAAGAATGAAAATGAAGACCCAAATGTGAACCATATAACTTTAGAAATTGTTGGGATGAGAAATATGGGCAGGCATTTAAGAACATACTTTAGCATTGGCTTTTGTACATACAAGCAAGTCCTGTGTATTTTGCACTCATACCAGCCTAGAAGACTTGGGAGAACTTTATAATACAAAAGTGATGGCCACCCACTGCATTTTCTTTTTTTTTTTTTAAGGAAGAACAACTTTATTTGCTCTTTTTGCTCTCAAAATATCTTTACCATTTTTGTGCTATAGAATCTGCCTTTTGGTTAGGGTGTCCAATGCACCATGTAGTATTTGGTATATCAAAAGGATTGTGGGAAATAAAGACCTGCTGTGGTGTTGGTCTGCCATGGAAGTTTATCTGTTCCAGAGTGCACTATGACCTTTGGTCCTATTCTTTTTGGTGTCTCAGCTCGTGTGGGAAGGCGGGATCTTCACTTGGCAGCATGCTTCTTATAAATCTCTAGGAATTCATTCACATCATCAGGGGACCCCAGAATGACTGGTGCTCTCTCATGGATGTCAGTGGGAATGATGTCCAACACAGCTGTACTTCCTGTGGTAGCCAGTTCTCCAGCTTTCTCCATGACGAAGGCCATTGGATTACACTCGTACAGGAGTCTCAGCTTTCCTTTGGGGCTCTTTTTGTTGGCTGGATACAAAAAGGTTCCTCCATACACCAGCGTCCTGTGCACATCTGCCACCATGGAACCCACATATCTTGCACCGTAAGGAGCCGTGTTATCCTGGGGAAATTTCTTCTTCTGGATATATTCTGCGATTGCAGGATCAAAGTCCCTGGCATAGCCCTCATTAAGACTGTAGATATTACCTTTCTTTTTTATCTTCACATCCTTTTCAACCAAAACGAATTCCCCAATAGCCGGGTCCAGCATAAAGCAGTTGACTCCACATGACATAGCCAGCACTAACATTGTGGCACTGCCATAGAGAGCATACCCAGCAGCTACTAGATTCCTGCCAGGCTGCAAAGCATCCTTCTCAGAAGGCTCACCAGTTGAATTCTTTCTGTAGATGCCAAAAATAGTTCCAATGGATGCAAGGCAGTCAATGTTTGAAGAACCATCCAGAGGATCAAAACAGACCACATATTTACCCCTTTTTTCTGGTTCTATTCTATTATGGCATTTTTATCTTCTTCTGATACAAGAACACAGGTAGCAAAGGATGACTTAAGCATGTTGATAACCAGGTCATTGGAGAGAACATCCAGCTTCTTGACTTGGTCACCAGTGACATTGGTGGAGCCAGCGATTCCATAGAGATGGGCTATGCCTGCTTTCCGCACCGCAGAGGAGATGGCTTTGACAGCCGTGCAGAGGCAGTTAAGCAGCTGGGTCATCTCGCCGGTGCCTTTGGCTTTCCTGCCCTCCTCCAAGACGAAGCGGGTCAGGGTGCTGACATCGGTGTCGAAGACAGACTGGTCAGTCATGATTGATGGTCGAAGGGGTAGATGTCCTTAGGGAAAGAAAAGTCCTGAGTTTAGGAGGCAGGCGGAGGGGCTGCAGTAGGAAGTCTGAGCTGGTCTCGGTGCGGATGTGTGCGGGAGAGCCTCTGGTCAGTCACTGGAGCAGGTTCCCCACTGCATTTTCTATCACAGTATTCATTCACAGGGATGCTTGTCCTATACACAAATATGAGTTCTGGGCTTTGAAGGAAACTGTCATTGGTAAATTCATAGTTTTGTGTTAAGAACTCAATTTCTACTACAGATAACAATAAATCACAGATTTATAGCCTGGCAAGTGCTAAGTTGAGTGCTGCCAACAAGATATGGGTATTGACATTGGCCAACTATAAGTTCAATGTACATAGAAGACCAACATGGATATAAGATTGTTGATGATGTTCAATCATTTCAGCCGTGTCTGACTCATTGTGACCCCATTTGGGGTTTTCTTGGCAAAGATACTGGAGTGGTTTGCCATTGCTTCTCCAGATCATTTTACAGATGAGGAAACTGAGGCAAATAGGGTTAAGTGACTTGTCCAGGGTCACATGGTTAGTAAGGATTTGAACTCATGAAGATGCATGAAGATGAGTGTTCTTGATTCCAAGCCCAGTGTTCTATCTACCATGCTACCTAGCTGCCTAGGTCTATAAGGTATAAGATACTCTAAGCCTATTAAATTTAAACAGTCCAGATATCCTATCTTTTTGTTAACACCTCATTTTGTTATCTAGTTGTAGCAGCAAGCACCCCAATATCCCCAGGGTGACTGCCAACACAGGTTCTTAGATCTGCTTTTCAAAAGGAAAGCAACTCAAAATGGGTTAACAAGCTTACTTTAATCAAACAAACATACATTACCTAGTTCAGGGGAAAAAGGTCAGCACCCCGAACTTCAGAGTTACAGAACTTACAGATCAAACAGACAGGCTTCCAAACTGTCCTACCAATATATCAATACCAAATCACAGTTACCAGAGAGGGAAGCATCAACATCTGGGTTTTCAAAGCCGGGGGGCTCTCAACAACGGCTTCCCAGAGTCTCATCTGGTCAAATCACACAACACTTCTCAAAGTGAGCCCCAAAGCAAAGCCTCTCCTCAGGGTTTATATAGCCTTCTCCTGGCTCAGAGAATGTAACAACCTTCTGGACCCACTGCCCAATCACAAAGTATCAAAGTATGGGCTTTCCTGAAAAACAAGCCTCCCACCACAGGCTCCAGGTGCACTTAAGCTAGGGGCAGGGAAGATCTTTACATTTGCATTTCCATTACACTAGTGCATTAGCTGTTCCCTCTAGCCTTATGCAATGTGCAAAGTTGATAAACATGTCATCTATGCACTTATACAAATAATTGCTGAAGATTTTCAACAGCAGTGTCAAGCCCAATTTCCTGGACCACGTCACTGGACACTTCACTTCAAGCTGACATTTAACAACTATAAATCTTCTTTACATCCAGTCATCCACCCAATTCTGAATCCACTTAATTATACAATAATCTAATCCATATATTTCCATTTTTTCCCACAAGAACAGACTTTGACAAATGTTTTGCATTTGAAATGGGAGAAACACATCTACAAAATCTTCCTAATTTGCCAGTTATATAACCCTGTCAGAAAAAGAAATGAGATGTGGCCTCACAAGACCTGCTCTTGGTGAAGGCTTGCCAGCTCCTTGGAATCACTGCTTCCTTTGGTATATGCTCACTATCTCTGTAATAAAACATTCTGGAATGTTGATAGGAGTCACTGGCATATGACTGCAGACTATTACCTTCCCTTTTTTGAAAAGCAGAATGATATTCCCCCTTTCCAGTGCTCTGGCACCTCTTCCATTCTCTGTGCTGCTTCAAGGACAGTGGCTTGGCAAACATATTAGTCAAGTTTCTCAATACCCTAGATGTGGTTCATCTGGGCCTACCCACTGGAACTCATCAAAGGCAGCTAGGTGCTCTCTTATTATTTTCCTACTTCTCTTCTCTATTAAGCCCAGGTTGTGTTTGTCCTTTGCTCTCAAAGAGGAACGATGACATGACTTGCAGTTGACTTTGATTTGAGAGAGGGCTGTGCAAGGTCACCAGCCTCACTTTTTCCTCCAGAGCCAATACGGTTCAAGTGGCCAGATATTCATCAGGACTACTAGAGATGGCCCAGGATGCAATAGGAGACCCTGGCCCTTTTAGGCTAAGGTCTTTTCAGGTACTCACTTAGAGTGAGGTAACACCCATTGAGTGAATAGGCCTCTTTAAGAAGTGAGTCAAGGGATGGCCCCTTTAATTAGGAAAAAGGAAAAAAAATCAAGCTGTGAGGAGATTGCTGTTCCAAAGAGAAAGAGTTACCATTTACATTCACTCTAAACCAGGAGGGCCTAAAACACAGCCATTAAGTGGAACTTGGGCAGGGACCTATTGTGGTCCAATCTATGAGCTTCAGAGTGATCTGGGTTTATGGCTCAAATGTTCTGGGACAGATGAGAGGAAGCCTAAATTTCCCAGTTCACTGTGTAATAAATGCACTCCTGTCCCATCAGGGATCAGATCTGATATCAATGGACCCAGTCTTCAAGCTTCCCTGATGCTTTGCTAAGGATTAAGGGATATTGAGAGAAGATGGGAATGAGGAAGAAAAGCAGAGTTTTGATAGTAAAGAGCAAACACAATCCTAAGGACTGACTAGATGAGCAGGTTGTTAAATGATTTATGGCGGGGGAAATAGCACAGCTGCAAAGACCTTACTGTGTATTGGATGTATAGGCATGAATTGAGGGTTAAAGAGAAGATGAAGCTTCCCTTCCAAACATGAACCCAAATCTGGGTGTGGCTGGGGCTAGTTGACACATAGGTGATATAAAAATAGAAGGTTTACAAGCTGCAAATGTTCTCTGGATTATTTCTGGTTCCAAACACCAATACGGAAAATTAGGCCTTTCTTACTCTTCCTTCCTTCTTTCCTTCCTCATTCCTTGCTTCCTTCCTTCCTTCCTTCCTTCTTTCCTTCCTTCCTTCCTGGTGGGGGGAAGGCAAGGCAATTGTAGTTAAGTGACTTGCCCAAGGTCACACAGCTAGTAAGTGTTAAGTATCTGAGGATGGATTTGACTTCAGGTCCTCCTGACTCCAGGGCCTGTGCTATATTCACTGTGCCACCTACCCACCCTTGCCCCTTACTATTTCTTTTTTTTTTTTTTTTGCTTTTTTTGGGGGCAATTGGGGTTGAGTGACTTGCCCAAGATCACGCAGCTAGTTTCTGTGTTAAGTGTCTGAGGCCGGATTTGAACTCAGGTCCTCCTGACACTAGGGCTGGTGCTCTGTTCACTGTGCCACCTAGCCACCCTTGCCCCTTACTATTTCTTAAACCCCTTTCTTTCTTCCTCAATGACTTCCTTCTTCCAAGACTTTAGAGGATTTATAGCTATTAGTGACTTTAGAAGTTACCTTGTTCAGTCCTATCATTTTTAAAAAATTTGTTTATTTTTAGTTTGCAAGATTCAATTCCATAGTTCCTTGAGTTTCAAGTTTCTCTTCCCTCCTTCTCCCCATCCCCCACGACGGCATATAGTCCAGTATAGGATCTGCAAATACTTTCACATTAGACATTAGTCAGGTTACAAAGGCATATTGTACTAGATGGGATGAAAAATGGTAAGGAGGAAATAAAAACAAACAATGAAAAGAAAAAGATCAAGTAGTTTGCTTCCATCAGGATTCAAGCTCAGTTCTTTCTAGTTATTTCTCTTAATGTAGGCAAATCTCTCTTTCATGAGTCTTTTGGGATTGACTTACATCACTGCATTGCTGAGAAGAGTCCAGTCTGTCATAGTCGGTCATCACACATATGTTGTGTCTGTGACTGTATACAAATTTCTCCTGGTTCTACTCTTCTCACTCAGCATCAGTTTGTATAAGCCTCTCCAGGTAAATATGAAAACCATCTCCTCCTCATTTCTTATAGCACAATAGTATTTGATTACATGCATATACCACAATTTGTTTAGCCATTCCCCAATTGATGGGCACCCCTTTAATTTCCAATTCTTTGCAACCACAAAAAGAGCTGCTATAAATATTTTTGTATATTTGGGTCTTCCTCCCACTTCTATGATCTCTTTGGGATATAACCCTAGAAGTGGTATTGCTGGGTCAAAGGGTATGAAATTATTTATAGCCCTTTGGGCATAATTCCAGATTGCTCTCCAGAATGATTGGATAAGTTCACACCTCCACCAGCAATGCATTAGTGTTCCAATTTGCCCACATCCTCTCCAGCATTTGTCATTTTCCTGTTTTGTCATCTTAGCCAATCTGACTGGAGAGATGTGGTACCTCAGAGTTGTTTTGATTTGTATTTCTCTAATCAATAGTGATTTAGAGCATTTCTTCATATGCTTATAGATATCTTTAATTTCTTTCTCTGAAAATTGCCTGTTCATATCCTTTGACCTTTTGTCGATTGGGGAATGACTTGTATTCTTATAGATTTGATTCAATTCTCTGTATATTTTAGAAATGAGTCCTTTATCAGAGACATAGGTTGTAAAAATTCTTTCCCAATTTCCCACCTCCCTCTTGATATTGGTTATATTGGCTTTGTTTGTACAGAAACTTTTCAATTTAATGTAATCAAAATTATCCACTTTGCATTTCATAATGCTCTCTAGTTCTTGTTTGGTCCTAAAGTCTTTCCCTCTCCACAAATCTGACAGGTAAACTATTCCTTACTTTCCCAGATTGCTTACAGTATCATCCTTTATACCTAGATCATGCACCCATTTAGACTTGATTTTGGTCAGTCTTATCATTTTAAAGTCTAGGAAACTGACCAAAAAATAATCAAGTGACTTGCCCAAGGCTATACATATGCTTATTACCACAATATGCTTATTATCATAAGCAGGGATCTTTGATATAATTTTGTGATTTTAGAACTGAGGAACCTGTAGACTACAAACTCAATTGGCATGTCCCAGGCAGTAATAATTTAATTCTATCTCTCTTGCTGGTAGATTTCGTTAGGATAGATTTTGTTAGATGTTTGTTTGTTTGACACCTCACCACTTTCCCAACACTGAACTCCAAAGATGGGAGAGATCTAGAACCTGAAGAACTTCCATAATGTGTGACATGAAAGCAATTATACTGAAATTCAGTTATCAAAATATTTTTTAAAACTGAGTTCATGGTCTTCAGGTTAAGAATTTCTACTCTAGCTTGTCAAGCTATGGACTTGGGATGCCCCCCTTGGTCTTTGGATCTCTACATGAGAAATACTTCACTATTTGGCCTCCTAAATTTTGGAGTTAGGTCTTGTGTCATTTTTCCTTCCTCCAGATCCTGGAATATCTTTCTATCATCCTCAGTACTGGCTCTGTTCTAGGTGATAAAATTGCATCTTTGACCTAATGCCCCAGTCTAAAACTACTAGTAGCCTAAGCTAGCAGATGAGTAACCTCTAGAATTATATACAGAATAATTTTTGTACAGTGAGAACGTGGTGATCTTAAAAATAGTCTAGGGTGGTATGAGTTAATAACTTGGTTGCCAAGGAAACTCATCCCTGATTATGGGGGAAAAAAGCATGTAAAAAACATGGCATGTAAAAAACATGTTTGACTCCATGATTTCTGTCCTCTTTTATGAGGGGGGTGGTTACCAAAGTGGTTGGTCAAGATAGTGCTTCATATCTCATTTCCATAGGTTGTAGCAAGGCATTTGACAAAGTCTCCCATGATATTGTAGTGGACAAGATAATGACAAAGCAGGCAGACTTATAGGATAGACAAGTAGATTCACGTAGGGTGAATAAACAGAACAAAGAATAGTCATTGAGAAATCCTATCAACCTGGAAGAACTATAGCAGGAGTGTCCTAGGGATTGGTTCTTGATCTTATTAATAAAAGTCCTAGATCAGAGACAAAAGAAAAGAAATCAACTCCAGAAATACAGAACTGGGGAGGCAAAACTAGAAAGCTGTTTCTGTGAAAAAGACTTGGGACCTTTAGTATACTGAAGATTCAACCAGTCTCAATATTGTGATATATTAGTCAGAAAAGTTAACGTCATCTGAGGCTGCATTAATAGAAATAATGTTCAGATGGGGAAGGTAATAGTTCCCATACACTCTTCTCTGGATAAACATTTGAAGAATTTCATTCAGTTCTGGACACAGCCTTCAAGGAAGAACACTGACATGCAAAGAGAATGACTGGCATGATCTTGCAATATGAGAATCCACTGAAGACCCTGGGGACGTCCAGCCTGGAAAAGAGAAATTGGAACACAATGGCTGTTTCAATTACTTGGAAGACCGGCACACAGTAGTTGAGTTAGGGTTGTTTTGTTGGACACCAGCCGCAGAATCTGAAAATATGAATTGAAGTTACAGACAGGCAGATTTTGGCTTGATGTAAATAGGAAAAAAAACCCTAATCATTAAAATTATCCAAAAATGGAGCAAGATGCCTCAAGAAGCAAATAATTCCCCATTACTTGAGGTCTTTAAGCTGATGCCAAATGACAGCTCCTTGGGGATTTTTAAAAGGTCTGGGTTGAACTAGATGACTACTGGCATCTTTTCAAAATCCAAGATTGTACAATTCTATGATTATATACCTCAATAGGTTTAAGGGTAATACTATATCAAAATAGATTTTAGTAACTAATGATCTTAATGATGACCTAGGTTTTTAAAAACATGTCAATTATGGTTTTGAAAGATCAACCCTATAGTAGCAGAATATTTCCTCCTAGACGGTATGACTCCACTTTCAGTAGTGTAAGGGGTTTTTTCAAATGCTTTGCTAAAATCTAGGTAAAATAATCCACCGTGTTCCTCTGATCTACTAGTCTAGCAACTCTATCAAAAAAAGGAAATGCTCTTAGACTGGTATGACCTGTTCCTGATGAAGCCAGCCATCAAGGCTCTTGGGATTTATTATTTCCTTTTCAAGATATTCAGTAACCATTCCTTCTTGCTACATGCTAGAATTTGCCAGGGATTGAAGTCATATAGTTTACACATTCCACTCTCTTCCCTCTTTGGGGGGGTGGGGGTAACAATACTTTGTCCTTCCTTCATCTTCTAGTATTTCTCCCATTCCCTATTATCTGTACTGCTAACTATGGCTTGGCACTAATGTCTGCCACTTGCTTTTTAACCCTGAAATGCAGATCATGTGGGTCTGGTTACTTGATTCTTAAAAGAGGTAAATATTCTCTTACTATCCTCTTACCTATTGGGTTTTGACTTCCTCTCTCCTTTCCAGCACAAAACATTTCCTCATTAGCAGAGAAAATAGCAGCAAAATAATTGTGAATTAAGCAGTGATGTATTATATTTTATTTTATTTCTGTCATTGTTATTAGCATGACTATCAGAACAATAGTGCCATTCTTTCATTGATCTTATTTTCGATTAAACAAATGCTTTATTAACTTTTGGTTTACATCATTCATTTCCACCAGATTATGAGTTACATTTTCCCCCCATTTTTCCCCTACCCACCACCCCAGAATAGCAGTCCCACTAGGTATCCCCTCATCCAATCTGCTCTCTCCTATATCTTCTCCCATACCCCCTTCAACTTTGCCATCAGGGCAAGGTGAATCTCTGAGCCCCACTGCCTGGACATCTTATGAAACATTTAATTTTAAAACTTTGATTTTCAGATCCATTCCCCTTCTCCCTTGTCACCCACTCCCTCTGAGAAGATAAGCAATTCAGTATGTGTTGTACATGTATATCTATGCAAAACATTACCATAGTAGATATATTGTAAAAGACTGCTTATATTTCCCTCCCACCTGTCTCACCTCCCACCTGGTCCATTCCCTACTTAGATCCTGTCCCTCTTTGATAGTGGGTACTTCTAACCTCCCCTCCCTCCAGAATGCCCTCCCCTCCATCATCCCCCCTCTCATCCCCCTTTCCCCTACTCAGGAGAGTGAGTGAGGGTAAGATTCCATTTAGTATGTATGTGATTCTCTCCTTGAGCCAACTTCAATGAGAATATGCTTTTGCCTTTTTGCCTTCCTGTTCTTCCCCTCCCCTGCAACTACTTCCCCTTGCCTCTTCTACATGAGATAGTTTGCCCTACCCTGTCTCTCTCCATCTCCTCTTGCCACTTTCCTCTCTCACCTCTTGACTTCACCCCTTAAGAATGATCCCTTCTTTGGGGTGGCTAGGTGGCGCAGCGAGCAGAGAGCCAGCCCCAGAGCCAGAAGGACCCGAGCTCGGATCCGGCCCCAGACACCCAACACACAAACAAAAACCCAGCCACGTGAACCTGGGCAAGTCACCCAACCCCAATTGCCCTCCCAAAAAAAAAAATAATAATCATCCCTTCCTGTCAAATTCAACCTGTGCCCTCTATCCATGTATACCTGTGAACATATGCCATGTACCCTTCTTCAATTATTTTCATAATGAAAAAGGTTTCATCAAACACAGTTATTGTTTTTCCATGTAGGACTGCAAATAGTCCAACTTTGATAAGTTCCTTTTGATTTCTTTTCCTTGATTACCTTCTCAAGCATCTCTTGCTTCTTGTGTCTGAATGTCAAATTTTCTATTCAACTCTGGTTTTTTCATCAAGAATGCTTGAAAGTCCTCTATTCCACTGAATGACCATATTTTCCCCTGAAACAAGATGCTCAGTTTTGCTGGGTAGGTGACCCTTGGGTTCATTCCCAGCTCTTTTGCCCTCTGGAATATCATATTCCATGCCCTTCGATCCCTCAATGTAGAAGCTGCCAGGTCCTGGGCTATTCTGATTGTGTTTCCACAATATTGAAATTGTTTCTTCCTGGCTGCTTGTAGTATTTTCTCCTTGATCTGGGGATTCTGGAACCTGGCTATAATATTCCTGGGAGTTTTCTTTTTGGGATCTTTTTCAGGAGGTGATCTGTGGATTCTTTCAACCTCTATTTTGCCCTCTGGGTCTAAAACATCAGGGCAATTTTCCTTGAGAATTTCTTGAAGGATGATTTCTAGGTTCTTTCTTTGATCATGGCTTTCAGGTAGTCCAATAATTTTTAAATTATCTCTCCTGGATCTATTTTCCAGGTCAGTGGTTTTTCCCATGAGATATTTCACATTGCCTTCTATTCTTTCATTTGTTTGGATCTGTTGAATAGTATCTTGATTTCTCATAAAGTCACTAGCTTCCATTTGCTCCAGTCTAACTCTGAAGGAATGAATCTCCTCAGTGAGCTTTTGAGATTCTTTTTCCATCTGGCAAATTCGACTTTTTAAGGCATTCTTCTCCTCATTGCCTTTCTGAGCCTCTTTTGCCATTTGAGTTAGTCTATTTTTTAAGGTGTTATTTTCCTCAGTCAGGCTGTTGACTGTCATTTCATACTTTTCTTGCATCTTTTTCATTTCTCTTCCCAAATTTTCCCCCACTTCTCTTATCTGCTTCTTAAGGTCCTCTATGGCCTGTAGCCAGCTTGTATTTTCATTTGGGGCTTTTGGTGCAGGAGTTCTGACCTCACAGTCCTCCTCCATGCTTTGAGCCTCTTTGCCCCTAAAATAGGAGTCCAATGTTGAACTTTTCTGTTTATTTTGTTTCGTTTGCCTAGGCATATTGACACTTAATTACTTGATTTTTGGGCTTGTTGCCACAGTAGGACTCTGCCACCAGACAGGGGAGCCTCCGCCCAAATGTGGGGTCTTCACAACTTCCGCCAGTTGGGTGGCCTCTGTAAAGCCTCCACCCACTCTGGCAAGTTGGATACCCACCCCAAACTTCCCCCCCAGACCACAATCCAGATCCAGGCAGTTTAAAGCAAAAGCGATTAACCCCCAGACTGATTGCTGGATCTTCCTACAGTTGGCAGACCAGGAGCTAGAGCCACTGCTGATGCGCAAAATGGCTTCTGTGCAGCAGTTTCTTCAGCAGCTTTTTGCCCCCAGGGGAGGAAGCCACGTGTTCCCCAAATACTGGTCCCAAAGTCCATAGGGCACTAACCTCTCACTTTGTCCTAGGCATATCTGTGTTGATAATTCTGGAATCGCCACAATTGCTGGTATTCTGGGGTTCTACCAGCCGGCTGAAGGCCTGGCCACCCTAGGGCTAAAACCGCAGACCTGGCCTCGCTCTGCAGGCTGCGCTGTCGGTTCCCAGCGCACTGGGCTGCCTGCTCTCAGAGCGCTGCGCTGGCTGCTCCCTGCAGGGCTGCTGGGCTGTCCTCAGCAGGAGGTTAGCTTCTCTGTGCAGTTCTGTGGGTGCTGTGGCTCCAGAAGTTTTTCGGAGCTCCCTTTCACATTGTTTGAAATTTGTGTGGGGCAGAGCACATTGGAAATGCTGTTTCTACTCCGCCATCTTGGCTCCGCCCCCCCATTGATCTTATTTTCAATAATAGTTTTTTTAAAAACAAAAACCTTGTATAATCCTTAATTTCCCTCACCAATAAATAGCATTTATATAGACTAAGTTTTGCAGAACTCTACAAATATTAACTCATTTGATCGTCATAACAATCCTGGAAGGTAGGTAATATTATTATCTCCATTTTAAAGATGAGAAAACTGAGGCAGATGACATTTAAGTGACCTGCTGAGGGTTATTCACTTTGTAAGTGTCTGAAGCTGGATTTGAAATCAGGTCTTCCTGGTTCCAGGTGTAGCAGATCACTCCATTGTGTCGCCTAGTGGTCTAAAGCCATTGTAGGCTTTAACACTCCAAATACTATTCTTACAGGATCCTGCTCTGCTTTCTATCCATACACATCTTTGAAACATCCAAGTCGGTCAATAAATTTCCTGTGAATCCACATTTTTGCCTTTAAACCATCCCTCCATCACTGCCACCCCTGCCAACCCAAATTCTAAGTACTGTTTTTATTTTTACATTTAGATCCCTAATATAGTTCCTGGCACATAGTAGGTGCTTAATAAAGGCCTGCTTATTAATTGAATGAGGGAAAGGCAGGGGCTCTTTTCTAGATATAATGGTTGCAGAGAGGGTGTGCATGAAAGGTGGGCCATATGTGGAGAGCCCCTAGGGTAGTTGGTTTAGTTTGACTGAAACCTAATGTGTCATACATCTCAATCATCAGTTTTTGATGATGAGAGATCAGGTTGGAAAGAGAGGTTGGAAGCATACTGTTGACTATCAAGGTATGGAGAAGGACCTTTTTAAAAATTTTAATAGGGTTGGGGAGAGGTGAAAAGAGATATATCTATGCAATAAAGTGTATGACCTATTTTGCCTGCTCGAAGGCCTTTAAAAATCTTATTTTGTTCATATAATTTTATTTTTTGCTTCATTTCCACACATATCTTTCCCTGACCTACCACCAACTGAGCCATCTCTAATAACATTGATTTAAAAAGAAAGAGAATAAAAGCAATTTAACCATTAGGAACTGCATCTGGAAGCTTATGCAACATTTTATATCCATAGTCCCTCCCCATCCTTCATCTCTTCAGCTGGGGGAAGGAGATATATCTTATCAACTCTTTTCCAGGTCTGAGTTTAGTCATTAAAATTATACAACATTAATTTTCTTTTTGTTGGCCTTTTCATGTGAATTGTTGTAGGAATTGCATATATTGTTTCCCTGGTTCTGTTTGCTTTACTTTGCATCCTCTCATTTATCTTCCTATGTCTTCTCTGTATTCTTCCCATTCATTTTTTTCTTACAACACAGTAATATTCCATTATATTCATATAATACACTTTGATTAGCTCATTGTTTTGTCACCAAAAAAGTGGCACTATTAATATATTTGTGTATATAGGTTCTTTCTTTGACCTACTTGGGGAATAAATAGGTCTAGCAATGGGATTTCTGGGTCAAGGGATATAAATATTTTAGTCATTTTTAAAGCATGATTCCAAATTGTTTTCTAGGATGGTTGGAACAATTCATTGCTCCAACAATGGTGAATTAGTGTGCCTGACTTTCTGAAGACTCTCCAAAATCAACTATTTCCATCTTTTGTCTTCTTTGTCATTTTACTAGGAGCAAGGTAAAATTTCAGAGTTGTTTTGATTTGTATTTAATCATTAGTGGTTTGGCACGATCTTCATATTATTATTAATCATTAGTTAATTTGCAATTCCTTCTTTGATAATTCTTCATATCTTTGACCATTGGATGATATATTTTGTTTCATAAATTAATTTTAATTACCTATATATGTCAGATAGTAGTCTCTTAGAGATATTTGATACAAAGATCCTTTCCCACATTTAATGGTTTACCTTCTTATCCTGCATTGATTTCCTTTGTACTAAAGATGTTCAGTTTCATGTCATCAGAATTATCTTTTTTTATCTTTTCCCATTACCTCAGAAGATTTTTTTTGCTTGTTTATTGGTTTGTGGATGTCTTCCAAATAATAATATTATTATGTTAAAATCTTGATTAGTCAAAATGCTTGGGGATGTATTCTTGTTAATTTGATTACGTCTTAAACTGTAAGCAAGTAATCCTCAACTCTTATTGCTAGAAATTAATTCTTTTTTTTTTTTTGGAGGGCAATTGGGGTTAAGTAACTTGCCCAAGGTCACACGGCTAGGTTTTTTGTTTGTGTCTGCGTTAAGTGTCTGAGGCCGGATCTGAACTCAGGTCCTTCTGACTCCAGGGCCGACTCTACTCACTGCGCCACCTAGCTGCCCCTAGAAATTAATTCTTAATCTTTTCTTACTAATCCTGATCCCTGAAATCATTTTCCATTTAGTTTTTGTTTTTTATTTAATTATATATAGAGATATTATTTTACCATAGCACAATGTAGGTTTCTTGAGCAAAAAGACTTTTATTTTCCTTTCTAAAATATATTAATCTACTTTTTTTCTTACTAAATACATCTTATTGAAAGTAATTTAACTTTTCTCAAATAATTAGGAATCTTACTTCAATGTCATTATTTGAAATGTAAGTGTTCATTGGAAAGTAATAAGGAATCTCATTTCTTCCCAATATCCTTCTCCATAGTGACTGCTCCGAACTTTTAACTTTCTCCTTAAGCCCTCAACCCTTATTGACAGACTTCTTCTATAATGAAAAAATTAGCTCTAATAGCAGCTCTCCACTCTCTTTTCCTGCACTCCCCCAAACTTCTCAACATCATCACCTCTCCTCTCCTTCTCTCTTAGCTTTGAAGGACAAATAATCCTAAGGGTAATCTCTTTACCTGTGCCATGGATTCCATTCCCACCTGCCTCCTTTAGGACCTTTCTCCAAAAACAATTTCCTCTCTTTCAGCCATTGATCCTTCCTTCTTCCTCCTTCTATAAATATTTACAGGTCCTTTTAGTACACAAAATAAAGTCTTCTTTTGACTTTTTTATTGTCTTCCTGATTCCCAACCCATAGCTCTATCTGCCATACCACCTAGCTGCCCCTCCCAGCCCCTAAATAAGGGTGTTTCCCTTGAATTTGTCCTCAGCTCTTTTTGCTTCTTTCTCTGTATTATGTCCCTTAGCAGATTCCAAAGTTTCCTTAGCAAGTTTCAAGGTTTCCTTTCTCATTTGAATAGGGAAGATCACTAAATCTACTATCTCCTGCCCTGGTCTCTTCCCTAAATTCCAGGTCTACAAGATGAATGCCTATAAGACATCACCTGAACGTAGCATTGGAACATTCAAATCTTGCAGAGTTTTGTTTGAACAATCTCATTAACACTCAATTAGACTGCAAGCTTTGAATCCACTCACCTCCACTCTGGCCACCCTCCTCCTGTACAGAGACTACTGAGGGTCTACAACTGGGCCATTCAGCTATAGCTATTTCACCCAGTTCCATGGCTATTACTACATAGAAGGGCACTGGGCCACAGAACAACACAATTTCAGACTGTGGAGCACCAGCAGGGTATATCAGCCTCCATTTCTACATGGGACCTATCTTTCTATCTACTTCCACAAATAAGGCACATTCATTAGACTATAGAACTCCAACACCCAGACCCAAGACTTTCCTCAACCAGACACTCCCTGCTACTGCTCTCACTTCCTCTGATTTATGTCATTAGCCACTCCACCTACAACACTAATATTCTATTCTATACATAATCAGCACCATATACCAAGGCAACCAAACTAATCAATGATCCCAGAATCAAAACATCTTGAGAACTTCAGTAGCTCTAGGATCAGATATCAATTCCCCTATTAGGCATTTAAAATCCCTTCCAGGCTGGCTCTGATCTGCCTTTCCTTCTTTTCAAAGTTTGGTCTAGCCAAACTGGACTTGCTTTTTCTTATACAAGACACTTCATCTCTAGTCTTTTTGCTTTTGCAGATTCTCCTCCCATCATCCATTCTTGGAATGTACTTCCTCCTCACCTCCACCTCTTAGAATACTTAGTTTTCTTCTTTTTTTAATGGTACTCCCCCCAATTACATGTAAAGATAATTTTTAACATTTATTTTTAAAATTTGGGTTCCAAATTTTCTTGCTCCCTCCCTTCCTCAATTCCCTCCTCCCTAAGATGGTAAATAATTTGATATAGGTTACACATGTGCAATCATGTAAAACATATTTCCATAAAGAAGAAATAGACTAAAAGAAAAAAAAACACTAAAAAAAAGTAAAAATAGTATGCTTTGAACTGTGTTCAGATTCCTTCAGCTCTTTTTCTGGATGTAGATAGTACTTTTTATCATGAGTCCTGTGGAATTGTTTTGGTTCATTGTATTGCTGAGAATAGTTAAGCTAATAATAATAATAAATATTATTAAATTAAATCAATAATTTAAATTAATTAATAATAAATTAAATGATAAAATAATTAATAATAATATAATAATAAATAAGCTAATAATTCTTGGTTGATGATCGTACAATATTGCTATTACTCCTATTACTCCTAGTTCTGCTCCCTTCACTTTGCATCAATACTTAGTTTTCTTCGTGTCTCAGCTCAAGAACTACTTTTTTCTGATCTCTCCAGGTCCTTCCCCCTACCCCTAACATACCTTCTATTTTGCATATTTATACTTATTTATGTATATGTTTTCCCCCAACAGAATATAAATTCCTTGAGGGCAGGGGCTTTTTCATTTTTATCTTTGTGTTCCTAGTGTCTAACACAGTGCCTAGCACTTAATAAATGTTAATTGATTGACTGATTTTTCTCCTCATTCATACAGACCAAGTAATAATTACTGATTAAGGACAGCTGGAAGTTTCTTTTGCCTTCTGCACACATCTATCTACCTTTTAAAAAGCTCAGTCTCATAAACCTAATATCAAGCTTATCATCTTTTCTGAAAAAGGTATCCTTCCTTCTGACTTCATTATTTTTGTCAGTGACATCACCATTTACCCAATCTCCCTTGTTTGAAACTTTGATGTTGTCTTTGATTTATTCCTCTTCTTTTCCTCTCATATCCAATCAATTTCCATGTCCTGTCAATTCTATCTCAGTAGCAGCTCTGGCATTTGGTGCCATCTTCTCAGTTCCTATTACCCTAATATAGAACCTCATTACCTTAGGTATGAACTGTTGTAACAACCTTCTGATTGATATTCCCAGGTCTGCTCTCTACCCCATCAAAACTATCCTTCACTGCTCTGCCAGAAATATCTTCTTCATGTCTAGATTTTGTAATGTTAAGGGTTTTGAAGGGCTCAAAATCCTTCAGTAGTTCCCTAATGCCTACCAAATGCAACCTCTGAGTGCCTCCGGGATGTAAAGAAATGAAAGCAGGAATTGAAATTTTGTGGATCAGAGCAGAACTTTTTGGACTGTAATCATGAAAATGAATACTGAGACTTTGGAGGTAGGGGCACTGAGCTGAGGTGGTGTCATGGGAATGGGAGTTTGAAGCTCTCCCCTGCTGTGAAGATAAACCTTGCCCCCAGTAGGCTGAATGTAGTCACATGGAGCCTGTGGTGGGAGGAGTTTTGCCGAAGGGAAGCAGAGACTCCAAGAAGCTGGTAGTGAGAGCTAGCCAGACTTTGGGGGGGAAGGATGCTCATTAAGGAGATAGAGAAGTTTGTGAGTAAATATTGATTTTGTATTGGTTTGTGGGAAGGCTTAAAGATGGCATGGCTCTCAGTATTATTATGGCTTCTGAATATCTTTGGTACTATGATGGAATTGGCTTACTGGTTTTGGGATTCAGTTTTCTAGTGTCTAAATAAATCTTTCAGTTCTATCCTCTACCTGAAGAATCTAGTATATTTTGCCATCTAATGTCATGCAATACTTAAAGTCACGGTCTTTATCATGATCATAGGTGCTGTAAATATTGCATTGGTGCTGCAGGTGGCTGAAAGTAAGTTCTGGATAGGAAGTGAGCAAAATAGGAACAGCAAAATGGTGGATTTGTGGAGTGGGGAGGAGGAGAGAGAGATAGAGACAGAGAGAAGGAAGGAGAGAGAGACATATGGAGAGAAAAGGAGAGAGAAAAGAAGAGACAGGGAGGAGGGAGGGAGGGCAAGGGATGGAGAGAGTGATAAGAGGGGGAGGGGGAGAGAGAGAGATGGAGGGAGGGAGAGAGAGAGAACTCTGGCAGGCATTTTATGACATAAGCATAATGACAAGAAACTAGGTGTTTCAGGAAGCTAGCTTCGTCATCAGCAGGCTTCAACATTCTACTAACCTGTCTTAGAAACTTATAAGGTCTCTCACTCCTGATTCCACATTATGACTGGTCATAACTTCTTTCTGATATGTGTCAGTGCTTCATTATAAATAAGGGGGTTGCCAGATCAAGAGCCAGTAAATGCCTTGTGGTACATAGAGATGCAATGACAGAAAGCATCAACCTTCTTTTCCTGAATAGGGTAAAAGGGATTTTTTTCTCCCCTCTTTACTCCCCTCTTTCCTCCCCTCCCCAACACAACTGGGGGCTCTTGAGCTAAAAATTTTCCAGAACAAATCCTTTAGTTTTGATTTATTAATCTATTTTGATAAATGCCCTCCGAAAGCAGAATTAAACTGGATCTAGCGGTTTTTTCTGGTCTTTTTTAATCTAGTAAAGGGGGCATGGGTACAGGTGAACTTCAATATCGTTCCAGTCGGTTTCCTTGTTTCATTGAGCGTGCTCAATGTAATGAATGTGGTGACTAAGGGAACAGATTTGTCAGGGGAAGAGAATATTTTGGCAAAAATGGACACACCCACCTTTGCAAAGTAGGGGCCAGAAAAAGGAAGAAACTTATTTTTGATCTCCACCTGAAACCTCCAAACCCTGGCAGACAGCACTATCAAGTGGTTATACAAGTATGAATTCATACTCTTGAGTCTGGCATTTAAGGTTCTAAATATAGTAAAAATCAAATAAATATGATCCAGTGCCACCCTTTTTTTTCCAGCGTAACTACATACTCTTCCCTTGTAGCTGTATTGAATGTTTGTCATGTATTATATTGTATTATGGTTATCTGTTTATTCCTTGCACCTTCCAGTAGACTGTAAGGTCCAGGAGAACAGTGACCAAATTTCAGACTTTTCGAAGTATATAATAAGCACTTAATAAATGCTTCTTACATTGAATTGACTACAGGTAAAAGAAGTAGGAGAAAAGGTTGAAGGTATACTGATCCTAGGATATCCCCTGTAAGTTTAAATTTAATTTTGGTTCTTAGGTCATGGATTTTAGTTTGGTATTTCCACATTGCAGGGGTTAGGGGCTCAGAACCCCCCTAATCTGGAAAATGTGAGTAAAATTTTTTGGCCCTCCCATTGTACCAGAAAAGAAGTCTGAATTTTTTTATTTTTCTCTTATATGATGTTTATAATATCTTACTGTAAAATTTGTGTTAAGTATTTGGTCATATGTTCTATATTGTTTGCTGGTCTTTATGTGTCCTCTGGAGCTTCTGCAAAACTCCTCCAAAAATTCCCATTTAATTTCTTATGACAACTAGAAAACTAGATGGGGAAATTTGCAATGTGGGAGGAGTAACTGTGTTATGATTTTGATAGAGTGGAAGGAGTACTAGACCTGTAATTAGGAAGATCTTTGGTTCAAATCCTGACATCACTATTTACTAGTGAAGTGACCTTGGACAAGTTGCTTAATAACCTCTCTGTCCTTTGATTTCTTCACTTGTAAAGTGGGAATATTGCAGTACCTACCTTATAGAGATTCAGACAATTTGCCCAAATTAAAGAATTGCATAAATATAGTTTCTCATTATTTGTTTTAAAGGTGGAATTCTAAGGAGGAATAAAGTTCCGCCTAAAACTTACAATGACTCTGAATCTGGTTGATTCATTTAAATAGTGTTCAGTGATTGTGCATAACATCATAAATATACCTATAAGACATACTCCTTGCTCTTCAGGATGTTAAAATCTAATCAAGCTGATAAGAAGGATAAAATAACAGTTAAGTCAGGGTGTAAGGCAGTATATTGTGGAAGCATATTAAAAACATCCTTTTTAGGAAAACATAAAATATTAATAAAAACATTTTCTCTGGCTAAAACCCTTTTCAGACCTTTCCCTTTAGGAAAATGGGCAGGCTGTACTCCTGACTGTCCAGACTGTCTCAACTACCCTACAGAAATCTGTTCACTCTGGAAGTTCACTCACTCTGAAACTCTCACCTTGGAAGTACTCTGCCCCTGTTTTCTCTCCTTCTGACTGGCTGGTTTGTCCCAAAGCCCCCATCTGAGGGGGTATGCATAGGCCAGCCAACTCTATTTCTTACCAATCTGCTCTTCATTCTCAGACTTTTCCTACCATGCCTCTCTGCTGCTATCCTCATCTCCTTGACCTTTCAGCTTCCTTTTAATTATGGTTTTCCTTTATAAGGATGGAAACTTCTGGAGGTCAGGGACTGTCTTTCTTTCTGCTTATACAGTATTTATATTTCCAGAACTTAGCACCATGCCTGGTACACAGTAAGTCTTCATAAATGCTTGTTGACTTAAATAAAAGTTAAGGCTTTTCTTAGGGAAATGGATTGTGGGTGGTGATCAAACTGAACTCATTTCTAAATAAGAACATTCCCTCCCCACCACTGGAAGGGTTTGATGCCAAGATCCATCCTTCTCCACTTAGAAAGGATACTGATATTGATTTCAGGGAGGAGTCTCATTGATTCCATGCGAGGAGTGATCTAGGAAGAAATGGCTTTGTTACCAACAATTCTGGAGTATTAACCCCAAACTGCATTTTAACATATTGTGTTTTTTTCCCCTTTCTTTAAGATTCATATAAACGTTGCTTCAAATCATCTTAGAGTAGAGAGTAATGTTGGAGGGCATAGGGAAACCATACTAGTTTGGATATTAAATTAAATTGTTTCTGATAGACATGGCCTAATACATAGTATAGTAGTAATATTTTTTTCTTCAATAATGTGATTCACGTAAAATTGAATAATAAAAACAAAAACACTAAAGGGTTTCAGAGGAAGGGAAGTTAGTGGATGTTTCATCAGGTTAGTGGTACATGAATTGAACTCTAAAGGAGTCATAGGGTTTGGAGGAAGATACAAGGAAGGCAACTATAGGCATGAAAAACACCATGAGGAAAGATTAGGAATGAAGAAGTGTTTAGATAACCCATTTTGGGTTGGAAATAAATTGAGGATGTTAGAAAACAAAATGCACTGAGTCAGATGTTAAGTTGAGTGCTAAGGTTAAAGGTGAGAGGGAAGAAAGCTAATCTCTAAGAGTGTTCAGTACAGGTAAATTTGCTATTTCTAGTTTCTTTTAAATAGCCTTAAATATGATACCAAGCTTTAAAACTCGCTTATTCGGCCAATGTTTATAATGTTCCTATAAATATTGCTACCCACAATAATCCTATAATTATGCCTTTCAAAAAATGGAGTCTGGACCAACCAGTTCTTTCTTTGATCATTAATGTGGGCTTTTATATTGAACCATTATTTTTTTCAAAGGCAAACCACAGCAAACCAATCTATCAATCCAAGTTAAAGTCGAAACTACTGATTTAGCACAGGCCACAAGAGTCTCAAGTGGTCTTTTGATTTTTCTAAAAAAATGTTCTTAAAATAGAGTAAAATGAATTTAAAATAGTAGGACATTTTAAGAAGAATCTTATAGTTCCTTTCTAGAGCCATATTATCTCTTTAAATGCTGTCTTCTGTTTGAGTCTCTCACAAAAAGCTAGTTGAGAATAAGTCATGCTATCAGCTGCCCTGGGGGAGTGAAAACATAATCAGATAGTTTTCATCTTTGCAAAGGCCTTAACAAAATCACCAGACCCTTTGCTTAATGCATTCTGTAACCTGAACCCTTAGACATGCTGGTGCCCTTTAAGTGGGAAGAGTGGGGGGGAAATCCCTTAGAGGTCTGATTTTAAAATCCTGATTAGCATAATCTTTGGAACAGATGATTTATGGGACCACTCACTGGGCTTTAAGTAGGTTCCGGTAATCCCAAAGTAAGATAACAGGGAATAGGGATGTAAATTGCCGGAATTTACAGTTAATTGACTGAATCTTACACCTTACTCTGGCACACATACTCTTTGATCCAATGATACTGGCCTCCAAGGTGTTCCATGAATTAGCTATTCCATCTCTCAGCTCAAGGCATTTTCTCTGGCTGTCACCTACTGGCCAATCTGGCTTCCTTTAAGTCTCAACTAAAATCCTATCTTTTACTGGAAGCTTTCTTCAACCCCTCTTAAGTCTAGTGGCTTCCTTTTGTTAATTATTTCCTATTTATTCTGTATACAGCTTGCTTTGTTTGCAGGGACTTTGCATGTTGTCTCTCAGACTGTGTGCTCCTTGAGGGAGGAATTCTCTTTTTCCTCTTTTTGTATCCCCAGATTTTAGCATGGTGCCTGCCACACAGTAGGCACCTAATTAAGATTGATTGATAGAATATGGTCCCCTGAGATTCCTCCAAATCAGAGGCTTTTATCCTGGGGCTCATGAACTTAAAAAAATACATATTTTGATAATATATTTCATTATTATTGGCTTCCTTTATAATCCTGTGTACTTTTTTATGTATTTAAAACCTTTATTTGCAAAGGGATCCATAGGTATCACCAAATTTCTAAAGGGTTCTATGACACAAAAAAGTTAAGAAACCCTATAATAAATGAAGACCAGGGAATGCTACATACCAGGATTATTCTACTACCCCCATGGAAGTACAATAATATAATAGAAAGGACTAAGCCCATCATATATGCTATATGCCTTCCAGATCACACAAATCCATGTAATCATTCAAATTTTCTTATTCAGATAAAAGTCTGAGATCAAAGTAACTCCCAGTTCTCTGGGGTACAGTTATACCCATAGCAAAACAAACAAACAAAAAATAACCTCCTTTGAATAGTTCTATTCAGGGTCTGGGCAGCTAGGGGGCACAGTGGATAGAATGCCAGACCTGGAGTCAGGAAGACTCATCTTTCCAAGTTCAAATCTGACCTCAGACACTTACTAGCTGTGTGACCCTGGGTAGGTTACTTAATCCTATTTGCCTCACTTTTCTCATCTGTAAAATGAGCTGCAGAAGAAAATGGCAAACCACTCCAATATCTTTACCAAGAAAACCCCAAAATGGGGGCATGAAGAGTCAGACACATTGCAATTACTGCACAACAACTAATTTAAGGTCTATTCAGATTGTGATTACTACTCAAAATCTGAAGGGTTGATAACCATACACTGAATGTCTAATTCTGTTCCTGAACCATTTCAGAGCAATATGCAAGTTTTTGACAAATTCTGATAGCCTATGCTAACTAATCTTCTAATTCAAGGGTCGCAGTATATTCTTCTCTTTGGAATATAGCAATATACATAGAAAACATCCCCTTTTCCTCCTTCTCTGTCTACACACACACACACACACACACACACACACACACACACACACACACACACGGTAACATGAGCATTCTGGCCACTGTTTTCATTCTAGGACACAGCCATGGGTCACAAAACACTGTCACAGAACCAGCTCCCTATTGCCATTTGCTTTCTATAAATGCCTCATCTAGGCTTTGCCCTGTTCTTGTTGCAGCAGGATACCATTTTGTTTTGACATCTTCCTAGCCTATTGATATTATCTGTTAATTTGTGAGACAGTTGGCAAGGAAGCTATTTACCCTGTGTTGGGGGAAAAATCATTAGCTAGATATTTACACAGTATAGAATAACAGTTCTGAAGACACTAACCTTCACCCTTAGGTGTTAGATGGTACTATTGAGTCAGCAGCACCTACCCCATTTTTCCTCAAGCTATTAAGTGTGACTGCATTATCTTTGATAGAGTTAGATGACCAGATAACTGAAGAAAAGACACCTACAAAAATGGGCCTATGAATGCAAAAGGGAAGAATAGAACTGGGGAGAGGGGGGTGTATTTCATGAATCCCAGAACCATGCTTGCTAACTGAGCTATTGACATAGCATTTTGATTTTTTACTTATATACATATGTGTTTTGGCAAGGATAAACAGAACCTGGCTAGGGCTAGCCAGTTCAATTGAAAACCAAAAAGATGCAGGAGTGATGGAAGGCCATTGTCATCGAAAGAGATGCTGAGCTGGGGAGGGGAAAGGGCCCTTGAGATCCTGAGAGCCCAGGTTTGCATCAGTCCAGTGAAAGTCACTTAAGCTCTCTATGAGCCTCAGAATCGTTCAGGTATAAAATAAGGCGATTGAGCTGGTCAGTCCCTAAGGTCCCTTCAGCTCTAAGTCCTTTGAATGTGTTTTCAGGAGGACAACATGGTGTAAAGTTAATAGCCCCTCACCACTCTTCCAAGGCACACCCCTTAAATTGGTTACAGAGTCTTTTACAGTCATCTCTAATGTGCCCTTCACACTCATAAATGCTTATTCAGTAAATAGCAGCAGCAGCAAGCAGAAAAAAACTCATTCTTTGAATGTGTTCAAAATGTGGATTGTAGTTGGTTTTATTTTTGGATACACTAGCTGTATATCTTAAAACCAATATAGTACCTAGTGCTAATGATATTAGAAATACTGGGAGGGAGTGGGGAGGGTTATGGGTACAACCTTGCTTTTACTGGTTACTGTCAGAAATCTCAAGACTCCAACCTCATGGAATACAATCAATAAAATAATCTTTACTGAAGAGAGGAAGGCATTTTTCCTTATTTTGTTTTATTTTGGGGCCAGACATGATTTCACTGGAATGTAGTACTCTCAATGTGAAAACTCCCTCCACCAATGTGAAAAGGTATCTGCTCACAAATTCTAATCTTATAGTTTCCTGGCAGTATTGAGGGGTTATTCAGCTGTGTGTGTGTATATCTGTATGTACACAAATATACACACATATAGATATGTATGTATTTGTCTATGTATACACGTATGAATATATATACATATATATACATATATACCTACATTATTCTTTTGTCCCATTTTTATGGTTTTTTTTTTCAGGAAATTAATTCCACAGAGAAAATGTGAATGGTTATTATATATATTATTTATTTTTTTATATTCATTATTCATTATATTCAATTATATATATTCATATAAATTGTATATATGTGTATATATATAGACATATATATGTCTACACAAATTTTACAGATATCAGTATACATTTATATTATATACATATATCTATATAAATTTACATATAGATTTTGATTATGAATACATATAATTTATACAGATGTATATATTAAATATTCAATATTTGGAGACATGGATATATACATATATTAATCATTCTATATATATTTATTAAGCATTCATGTTTTCTCTATGGAATTCATTTGCTGAAAAAAAAAGAAACTAAAGAATACTGTTTGCTATTGCATTAACAGTAATTATTATGTAAAATACTGAAAGTAGTCCACAGAAGAAGCAGTGTATATCAGGTTAGGCATGTCCACTGGCAGAATTATCTACTGGGTAGCAGATCTGAGTGGAAGCCAGGAGCTCCTGATTCTTTCTAGTTACAGTTTTGCTCACAGTGGTTTATTTTTTGATATTGGACCAGTCATAGCATCTCCTCACTGTGGTGCTTCCCATTGAAAGCATAATGTTTGTAAAAGCCAACACCCCAGATTCATAGGGACTTTCGACATCATCTAATCCTGGGGTGGGGAACTGCATCTTTGAGGCTACATGTAAACGTCTAGGTCCTCAAGTGCACCCCTTTTACTGAATCCAAACCTCACAGAACCAATCCCCTTAATAAAAGGATTTGTTCTGTAAAACGTGGACTCAGTCAAAATGGATTCTAATCCAATCCATCAGTTTAAAGATGAAGAGAATGAGGCCCAGTGGCATTTAGGTAATTTGCACATGGTCGGAGAGTGGGGTTGAATTAGAAGTGAGTGAGCTATATCTCTTTATGAGAAGCTGAGCTACTCTGCTTAGGAAGCCAGCTGTTGATAAATGGGGATAAGGTACAGAGAATGAAGAGGAGCTAGCTGAATTCTTTCAGAGATTGAGCTGGAACCAGGGGTAGAACTAGGATGGACTAAAAGACAGTCCTCACAGATAATCAGGGAAAAGGCTGTGGAACCTAAGGGATTAGAGTGATCTATTTAGAACTCAGGGTTTTTCATTAAAACTTAGGGGATACCCAGTATAACTTTCTATTCCCTGCTAAAGTTTGATAGTTTAGGATGAGTTTTCATTTTGTAGCTGCCTAGGGAAGGGGTGTCCTTAATAGGAAAAGTGAGTCAGCAGAGTGTGCTGTACCACTCACTACCTGTGTGAGCTTGGACAAGTGACCTAACTGTCCCACCTCTAGTTCCCTAATCCAGGGGTGGGGAATCTGTGGCCTGAAGACCACATGTGGCCTTCTAGATCCTTAATTGCAGCCTTTTAACTGAATCAAAAACGTGCGGTCTTCTAGTTTCTTAAGTCTGGCCTTTTGACTGACTCCAAAAGAGGCCAAACTTAAGGATTTAGAAGGCCACAGGTTCCCCACCCCTGTTCTAATCTGTAAAATGAGGACTCATTTAGTAATCAGAAACACAGTGAACAGTGCTTTAGATGCTATATGGATTACATGTAGCACATATGTAGAAATACACATATTTATGTGGGAAATATCAACATGTGTATAAACATATGCACATGTACGTATATGTATGGTATATATAGTATGTGTGTATGTGACCCTAGGTGCATCACTTAGCCTTGTTTGCCTCAGTTTCCTCATCTGTAAAATGAGCTGAAAAAGGAAATGGCAAATCACGCCAGTACCTCTGCCAAGAAAACCCCAAATGGGGTCATTAAGAGTCAGACACGACTGAACAATAACATGTATGTATTTCCTACGTTGATATTGCAAATATAAGTGAAGAGTACACCAAAGAACCAGTAGATGGCAGTGTTTGCTATTTTAAAAAAACCATCCAGTGCAGAACCATTCATTCCCTTCACCCTGTTTGTTAGTACATATACAAAGTATAAATCCAAACTTCCATTTTAAGAGTCTTTATTTACAAGCCCAATTTTTATGTCCCTTCCTCATACTTCTATTGAATGATTCTGTCACAATCTCTTAAATAGAAAAATATTTAGAGAACACTGACACCAGAGAAACCCATTGTTCAAAGATTCTTTCCTTTGCAGTAATACTTAAAAAAAACCCAAACCAACCAAAAACTTTGTTTTTCCTCCATGAAAAAAAGACTAAAGAAATATTTTGAAAATCACATTTAGGCCATAATTGTAATCTCTATTCAATCATATAAATGTTTACAACTAGGATATACTAATCAATAATAACTAATGAATTTAATAATTTAATTATCTTATCATAATTCTTCTGAAGATTTTAAAATATTTTTCTAAAAGTATGAATTAATTCAGGTTCCCAATATAGCCAAGAATTTGAAAGTACTGTCCAGTACATGATATAGAAGAGGCTTATAATGGGACCTATGGGTTTCCTATTATACACTGTTAAGGCTAGAAGAGATTGTCTAGCCAGTCCTTTAAATTTTCCAGGTCTAAGGTAACAAAGTTAATTTGAGGCAGAGATGGGATTTAAACTCAGGCCTCCTTACTCTGTTCTCTACACTGCCTCTGCTTCTTACAACCAGCCAGACATTCCACACCTCTCCCTAAAGAGCCTCAGGAAAGAAGATACTTAGGAGTTCTCAGCATTTACTAAATTCCTGCTTAACCCACCTGTCCCTACTAAAGAACTGCCCACAAGTTCATGATGTTGTTTTCACCCATCATCCTCAAGCCTTAAATATTTCTTAAGCTCCCTCTGCTCCTGATGCACACGGAAGAGTTTCAGCATCATTTACTACTGAAGGTTAAAGCATCTGCACCCTGTAATCTCCTACTCAACAACCAATACCAGTTTAATACTGAGAGGTGAAGTGTCACGGCTGAAATGTTTAGCACAGTATCTATATTTCTCATCTTTGATTTAAAATTATGAAAATTATATATTGTCTGCAGAAGCAGATATTTCTAGTCAGTGATAGTTCCCCCACATCAGGACACTAAATGCATGCCAAGGTATTTTACTCCGAATTAAAATTTGATCTCTGTCTGCATAAAATTTGATTAAAATTCAGGAGCCAAGCAGAGGAAGATTAACAAATTGAACTGGAGTATCCAGAAGGAAAGACATGCCAAGCAGTAAAAATGAAGAAAGGGAAAAAAATCACCCCAACAACAACTTGGATTTTCTATATTTATCTGTGAGTTGTGTGTATTTGCTTCACTTGGTTGTCAATTTTAATTGGTCTGCAACATGCAGGGCTTCAGTTCTCACTAGTTTTAATGTATTCAGAATTCCTGTTGTTATTTCTCCCCTGTACTATGCTATCCCAGAATACAGTCATTTCTAGTAAGTAATAGACTTTCCTCTCATTATTGAAATAAGCAACTCATTAGAATGCCAGATACTGGGATGCATTAGTTTTTATGTTTGTTGATATAACAGTATAGGGTGGAGAAAAGTAGGAAGTAGTCTTTTTAGTACAGACCAGAAAAATATGGGACAAGTATTTAATATATGCCATAGTAAATAAAAGCAGTACATTAGTCACCAAGGGCAGAATCTGGCCTTGTATGAATTAATGTTTTTCAGGGTTGAGACCATAACAGGTACATAGTACATTCTCAAAGATACTCCTGTTCATTTATTAGCTCCAAGAAAGTAAAAGGAAATATTAATTATGTTGCTTCTTGAAAATAAAGACTACTTTAAAAAAAAGGAATGAAATCTCTCTCTCTTGTGCAAATATCCATTTTACTAAGACTAACAACAAGAATAACTATACACACACACACACACACACACATATATATTTGAAATTTGTAAAGTATATGAGAGTTAGATGGAATAGAATTTAATCTAAAATCAACTCATGGTAGAAATCAACCCCATGTGAATCTAGAGACATATGAAAATTCAGATTTACATGGAAAATTAACATTTGATTATTTACATTATAAAAGCGTTATTTGTTAAATATAAAGAAGGGGGGCTGCCATTTCTAAGAGTCCTTCAGGATTCCTTAAAATGTCTTCTTCTCCAGGGTAGGCAAGACATGATTTGATTTATAAAAATATGATTTGCTCAAATATCATCAGAAATCATTTGTGTAAAGTGAGGTACGTTTGCATGTTAATGGAGTACCAAGAAGCAAAATTCTGACTATTGTTTGTTTGTCTGCCTTTTGTTTGCTTCCATTAATAAAAATAAGAAAGTTCTTTATTTCCCCTTGGACAACTCCCACCCAGCATCTTTATCTTCAAAATGGCTTCTTTTAGTACCTTAATTTAGCTTAAGTAACTTTTCTCCCCTTCAGCAGTATTCTCTAATTTGAAAATTAAATAGTAACATGTCTAAACTCTAAAGTCTGTGAATAGAGACATAGAAAGGGAAAAAAAGTTCTTGTAAATACATTGCCGTGTTAGTCATTGACAACAGAATCTAAGCTTGTGGCTAGATATTGAAATTGAAATTGAAATTGTCATCCAAAAATTGAGGTACTTTAAAATATCTAACTATTTGAGGCTTTGTAGGAAAGAAAAATATGAATTTTCCAGTTTTCATTCAGATCCTTGTTTTCATATAGAACCATTTGGGAAGCAGTTCAAGACACAAGAAGTGGATCCTATAAAACAGGCAAGGTCAATAATACCCACGTGTCTGACACTTCAAAAAAGCAACAAGACAGAGGTCAAGCTACCTTGTTTCTGGTAAATAACTTGCTATTCCATTTAGTTACCAGATTTTAGGCCAAAAGGGGTCCATTCATAAAGGAAGATGGAAAGATAAATAAATAGAAAAGAGAGAGAACAGACATACAATATGGGGGAGTAAAGGTTGGGAAGTTTTGATATGGGTCTCCAGTGCTCTCCCCTTCATACTTTATATCAGCTGTACTTGATATATAGAATGGAACAAGTCATTTAAAATTTCTGCAGTAGATTTGATTTCTGAAATCCAGGAATAATCAATGTGAGCTGTCCTATATGGACACTGTATGGATAAAAATAATCCACATTTGTGCATTCTTATTTTCAAATTATCTCTACATTTGTTGGAAATGCTGTTTATCTGATAGTGCATTCTTTACTTTTATAACCAGATATTTAAAAAGATGATTGAAAACTAGACTAAGGCCATGGGGTTAGTTTGTAGTGTATGATTTGAAGATGTACAATCTACTGAACAGGTCATAGCCCAAGAGATGTCTATGATATACTGAACCCAGTCACTGACTTTTTGGGTGACCTCCCTCTAAATGCCACAATAAGTAAGGACAAATATAATTAAAGGGGTTGGTTGGTATTTGGCAAAATGCCATTAAAAATAAATGCTCTCACAACCTCCAAGCAAGGACTGTATGTACGTAAATATGTGTATATAAATACACACACATATATACGTACAGACACATATACCAATACACATATATGTATGAATATGTATATAGGTCAAGTGTACATATACACACATGTGTATATATAAGCCATAAGCATGTGTATACACACATACACACATATTTTCCTTCTTTATAATGCAAGGTGTAGCAGGAATAAATAGTTGCAGAGGAATAGAGAGTACCATAATGTCATGTCTTTACTCCAGAGTGATAATTAGGGTGGGGGCAACTAGGTCTTCAGGGCACCAGAGGAATTTTCTTTCCCCCCATCACTTTCCTATCACCTCCCCTTTTGGTTCTTAGCCAGGAAGCACTATGAGGGTCTTGTCTCTCTCCTAGGGGTCCATCTTCTGCAAGGAGAACCCTTTCCTTTTGCCCATTGCATTGTAAGAATAATGGAGTCTACTTTCATAAGGGACCTGTCACTTCATGCTCCCCATGTTCTGTCTCTTTTCGGGAGTTGCCCAGTGTGACTGGACCTGACTAGGGTAGGTTGTAGTACTCTATGCTCACATACTGCCTCTTTTCCCTTCACCACCACCTCCAGGGGCTGACTGGTACCATCACTTTTCTCCCCCTAGTAAAGTCTCTGCTGTATTCTTCTCTCTCTATCTCTTTCCAGGGTTTGCCTGCAGGACTGCTCCTGAAGGGACTGTTTTCTACACCCTTTCCTATCCTCTATCTGAAGATCCTTACACAGGGGTCTGCCCCTCTCTAGTCTGGAGGATCATCTACAGCCAGGAGAATGTATCCCTCTCTAAAACACTATCTCCATGACCCAGCCTGCTTCCTCTTATCCCCTCTGCCTCTTCCACAATGATCCTGTGCCCTTCCTATTCTGCCTCTTAGACCTTTTTTTCTTTGTCTCCTGACTGTTACCTAATGTGGTTTTCTTTTCTATACCTTGTAACTCTTCCCAGGGATTGCCCAGAGCAAAACTATCTTTGACTTTCTCTAAGTCAGTCAATTTTGCCTCAAGTACCAAAACTCCCAGGGGCAGCTAGGTGGTGCAGAATGCCATGCCTGGAGTCAGAAAGGCTCATTTTTGTGGTGCCTCAGACACTTATAAGCTATGTGACCCTGAGCAAGTCACTTAAGTCTATTTGCCTCAGTTTCCTCATCTGTAAAATGAGCTCTAGCATGGCAAACCACTTTAGTATCTTTGCGAAGAAAACCCCCAAAGGGGGTCATGAAGAGTCAGGCAAGACTGAAATGATGGAACAACTAACAGAGTTCCTAGTTATGGTGTACATGTAGACCAGATTGGGGGTGGGATGAAGTGGGGTAATAATGCTGAATACAGTCAAAACAAATGGTTTATGTGTCCAACATGTGTATAAAGAACCTGGACAAAAACTGGCATAGCCACAGAACTCCCCAAGGATTATCATTTATGTATTCACCTCATCCTGACTCCACATCCATTTCTTTCTTTAGGATAAACCCAAATGACCTAAAGGATTTTGTTTCTGCTCATGCCCCTAGGGGCAGAAGTCATCTGAGACACGTCCTTTGACATATATACTTCTTTCCTGGCCCTAATGATGCTATCTCCCATCCTTCACTAAGTGCCCATGTCTAGTTCTTGTGATCAGCATCATAAACACATCCCTCTGCCATATATATTAAAATCAGCCTGGCTCTCGAGGTATGGAAAGCAGACACAATAGCACATTCTGAGCCCTGGCAGCTATGTATCCTAGTGTCCACATCTGGCTCCCATGGAACCCTGATCACTTAGCATATATAGGACAGTATGCACGTTCACTATTATCTGGAGCTTAGTGAAAGGTTAGGTTTAAATGATTTGTAGGGTCTTCCTCTGCACTTTATTTTGAAGAATATATCTAGGATTATTAGAAAACCAGTTGGAGACTTCTGAAGCAAAAAAAAATGGTAGGATAGCTTTCTGACTGTATCATCTGAGGAATAAGCAGGAATAGCTGTACATTGAGTGACACTCTACAGGGACTATATTACTGAAAAGTAGTACTGTAAATTGGCAGAACAGGTTTCACTAAATAGAGTAGAAAAATGCTGAAATGGAAACTTTGGTTAAGATGGTGTGATGGACAGAGCTCTGTAAGGAGTCAGGTAGACTTGAGCACATATCGTCCTAGACACACACATGCATAAACAGTGTGCACACACGTATACATATACATATGTGTATAAGCATACATATACATGTATTACATTCAAGTACATACTCGATACATATTTATATATGCTTATATCTAATTTGACTATGACATATGCATATGTATATACTTACATAGATATCCACATACATGTATATGTCTTTGTGTATGTGGACAGACGCACACAAATAGATGGATATATTGTGTGATCTGGGTCCTGATTACTTTGGAAAATACACTTCTAGATCTTGTATCTAGCACCACTAGGCTGCTATTTGACACTGAGCTGGTCACTGAGCCTTACTTTCTTCATCTACAAAATGGGGATAATAATAATACTTGCCTTATTTAATTATCTCCTGGTTGTTGTGAGATAAGATCACGGATGTGACAGTATTTGGGAAAAAATGTGAAGAAAAATCAAGATTTTTAAAAAATATATATGAAACAGGAATCATAATTTACATTGATTCATCTCAGGTATGCTATTGTTATTGAAATCTATCCAACAGTAAAGCTCTTCTGCCTCGTTTAAAAATAGAATTAAATGGCATTTTTGCCCTGTGGGTTTAAACTAGAAAAGCATACTTGATGCAAAGATGGGAAAACATTCAAGGTAGACAACAGCTTCATGTGCAGATCAATGATACAGTGATTAGAAAGGAGCTCTGAGCTCCTTGGATGACAGGGGCACTATGGGCAATTATTCCTTTGACTATCTTATCATGGTGAAAAGTGGGATTCTAAATGATGCATAGTGAAGCCTGGGGGGAGTAAGGAATGAAAGCTACAGAGAACTAAGACAAAGAGTATGTTTAACTGAAGGAAAAGAAGAGCACAGGCAGTAGAATGGAGATTTGGAAGAAAACAAGAGAGACAACCAGAAATGGAATGGAAAGCACTGGAAAGGTAAGCATTAATTAAATCTGCATAATTTCATGCCCATCTAAGATATTAATTTTGCCTTGGAAATTGTTACAAGAAACTTGGGGCTAACCTTTTTCTTCTTTTTTCTTTTCTTTTGGTTTTTTGAAAATTTATTTTATTTTCATTTCACAGAACAAAACAAGCATTTCTAGAACACAATACAATAAAAAAGATGATTGTACATGAAATTGCAAATCTACCATGTATAACTTGCTATTCCCTCCAAATATTCAACAGTTATGCAAATTTATTTTTTGTTTTACTAATTTAATTAATTTCTTTTTGAAAGGGACATCAGGATTTGGGAAACATGGAACTATGATTTTATTCCTGTAGGGAGCTGCCTTCAGAAATGAAGATTTGCAACTTTTCTTTAATTTGGTATCTTAAAGAGTTGTCTGGAGGCTTTGTGCCATTAAGTGACTTACCCAAGGTCACACAAGTAGTATATGTCAAAAGCAGTACTTGAACATGGGTCTTCCTGAACTCAAGACTGATCCTCTAGTGCAGGTGTTATTGAGTTGTGTGTGTGTGTGTGTGTGTGTGTGTGTGTGTGTGTGTGAGAGAGAGAGAGAGAGAGAGAGAGAGAGAGAGAGAGAGAGAGAGAGAGAGAGATGGATACTTTTGGCATTTGGCCAAAGTTCTATGGGACATCTTAGAGTAATGTTTTTAAATGCATAAAAGAAGATACAAAGAATTATAAAGAAAAAACAGCTATGTTGAAGTATAATTATCATAATTTTTAGTAAAAAGGTTCATGGATCCCAGGTCAAGAACCTTTGCCCTATCCACTACTCTATGTCATGCCACCTTTCATCTAGGATATTGATATCAGTCCTGGGAAACACTGAGATCATTAATTTACTTATGCAGATTAACCACCACAAAGAAAAGTGTCATTTTTTTCAGAGCATAGAAAATAAAGGACTTTAAGGTCAGTGAATTAAAGCATGATATGAACTTGGTGATGCTATCAACACAATTGAACTGATGACTTATGTGTCAAAGACTTGGCTGTCAGGCTGAAGATCTTATTCTTTCTTCTAAAATCAGTGTAAATCCATGATCGTGGATTTACAGCTAAAGGGACCCTAGAGACCATCAAGTCCAATCCCTTCATTTTATATGTAGCAAGTATGCTTTGGCTCTCTCTCAGAGCCAGGGATGGCCAGTCACCTTCAGGATTCCATAGGGATGCCCTGGGGGTTTGGGAGACTCTCTCTTCTCCAAATACCATTGACTTCATTGGTTATGTTTCCTCTGTTTTTAGGGGGCAGTTACTATCACCCAAGTACCATTGACCACTTGTAACTTTTAAAAAAGGGATATTTATTTACTTCAAAGGTAGAGCAAGAAACCAAGTCTCAGAGCAGCTAAATGATTTGCCCATGGTTGGTAAATGACTTGCTAAGGTCAGAAGCAATATATGAACACAGGTCTTCCTGATTCCATGTCTAGCATTCTGCCCACCATACCATTATTCCTTTCAGTGATTTCTAGTACCCAAGGAGAGAACAACAATGCCAAATAGGTAACTCTCCACCCAAGAAGTCCTCAGAGAAGGCAGAATTGTAGTGTTATATATCTATATACAAGTGTATACACATATAGTGTATATATCCATATACAAGTGTATACGAACATATTTGTAGTGTATACATGTACATATACATATACACACATATCTTACATGAATATATATATATATATATATTGTATCTCTATCTATCTATCTATCTATCTATCTATCTATCTATCTATCTATCTATCTGTCTATCTATCTATCACATGCAACCTCAAGGCTGTATCTGATGCAGGGCTCTTCACATGTGAGAGATCCCTTTTAAAACAAGTTTGTAATTACGACATTTCAGCCTTGACAACAAATGAGGGCCTTTGATACTTTATGGTGGCAAGACCAGAATGACAAATGATATTTACACACAGAACCATATAAAAATAATTTGTTAATTCTGAAGGATTTATGATGAAAAATACTATATACCTCCAGAGAAAAAACTGATGGAGTCTGAATGCAGATTGAAGCATACTATTTTTTTTACTTTGTTTTTTTTTTAAATCTGTTTTCTTTCCTGAAGTGGATAATATGGAAGTATGTTTTACATGATTGCACATATATAATTTATATCAACTTGCTTGTCTTCATAAAGAAGGAGGAGGGGAAAGAGGGAAAAAGAGAACTTGGAAGTAAAAAAAATTAAATGAAAGTTAAAAATTATTTTTACATGCAATTAGAAAAAAATTTTCACATAAAAAAGAATGAATTGTTAGCAGAGTTCTCATTCTTCTATTAAAACCTTTGCAGCCTAGATCAAGAACCAACTTTGCTGGGGCGGCTAGGTGGCGCAGTGAGTGAGAGTGCCAGCCCTGGAGTTGGGACGACCTGGGATCGGATCCAGCCTTAGAAAATTAGCACCCACAAACCTTGAGCAAGTTACTTAACCCCAATTGCTTAAAAAAAAAAGAACCAACTTTGCTGTCACAATGGAGAAAATACAATTTTTTAAAAAAACAATCACAGCATAGTAGCCCATTTTTTCAGTTCTCTCTCTCTCCCTCCCTCTCTCCTTTACTTCTTCCATCTCTGTCTCTGTCTCTCTCTCTCTGTCTCTCTGTCTCTCTCTCTCTCCCTCCTTTCTTTCTTCACAATAATAGGAACAAGATGGTAAACATTACAGAACTATTTCCCAGTCTGAACTAAGGTCTCCATTCTAGAAATCCCCAGTCAAACTTGTCCCAACTGGAGGATGGCTGAAAGCAAATTTTCCTTTTTGTTCTTTCTTATTCATAATGGATTTGGCATAAAATGACACTAATAGTAGATTAAAATAAAACACACACCACCTTTTAACATAAGCAAAGCTGAGACAGTGAGTGAGATGGAGATGGACTGAGAAACTTTGAGTTAAAACTTCAGGAAAGGTCACACCTAAATGATGCCGGTCTGATGTTTCTGAAAAGTTACATGGAAAGAGAGTCCACAATCCTTTTCAGTAACTAATTCCAATGGCCAACAATCCTCACAGTCAAGAAATTCTCTCATAGCATTTAATTAAATTCCTCATGCTGTAGCTTGTAAAAAAAAAGTAAATCTATATAAGGGAAGGTAGAATCTCTATCCATTTCATTAAAAGCTATATTTCTCAGGGTCTCTGAAATATGTAAAAACAGCACAAGGAAAGTGAATCCAGCTTTTCAAAAGTCTGTATTCTGGTAGTGGCAATGTAACAAATGATAAGATTATTTCAGGCTGGGTCTTGTAGCATTGTTAAGCCTTGGCCTAGGGTCTGGTCCTTAGCTTTGTAATATGAGAAACTGGGTTTTTTTAGTTTACCCAGGATAACTGTTTCAGACCGACCTATCTCAGAGGACACCGATTTGTTCATCAAAATGTCATTTTAGCAATATACAATGAGAGCTGTACCTGTCCAATGACCAGAATAATCATGTCTGCTATCAGGGGCCATGCCCCTACAGAGTAGTGAGATGTGTGGGAAAGCAGTAACAACTCATTGATCCAGAAGTCACTTAGCTGACAATCTGACTAAATAGAACATAGTAAAAGAAAAAAAAAAGGCAAGAAGGAGATGGGTAAGATACAAACCCAGGACTTCTGATATTTAATGTGCTCTAAATGGGTAAGGAATTACAAAATGCATTTTGAAAGATTGCATAGATTTTGGACCTGGAATGTATCTTATATGTTTCTGTTCAATAATCATATCAAAGGCAAGTAAACTGAGGCACACAGAGTAATTTGTCTATAGTTGCATAAGAGTAGCAGAAGAGAAACTAGAAGCCAGTCCTGATTCCATTCCAGTGTTCTTTATCCTGCAGGACACTGTGCATTCTTAGTGAAACAATAAATACAACTGTTTTAGCATTTAAAGGAGAAATTTTCAATTATCTGGAAAATCCAGTTATATGGAATCTCATTCCTAGATGACGCCCAATAAATGAGCCATTACTGCAGCAGAACTGAGAACATGAGGGCTTACTGCTATGTTAGAGAGCACCCAGTCCACCAGCCTCATTTTACATGGCTAATTTGTGGCAGAACTGGGACCAGAACCCTGAGTTTCTTGGCTCTGAAGCCAGTGCAATTTCTGTTACACCACAGCTGTCTAATCGGAAGGTTGATTGGTGGGCACAGAAACAGAGCAAAGGGAATTGAATAATCTTGTGCTGTATTTCACACAGGCTATGAGAGAGGCTGGAGAATCATCCCTATGTCCCTGGAATACACTTTCCTAGCGACAAAGATAGTCATATCCTCCTGGCTCTAGACATAACACAGTATCTCTCTTTTCTTGAGCAGCGCTGAATAAACCCTGACGAATTCTTACACCATGACTCCCTTTTCAATGTTCCTTATCATTCTCTTCAACCTTGTGGTATAGTGGAAAACTGTGCTTTAAGTGATGATTTGGACAAAAATTCACAGTTTATAATTTCTCTGGGCCTCAGTTTCCTTGTCTTTAGAAGCAATGTGTCATAGTGAATAAAGTCTTAGACTTGGAACCAAGCAGACTTGGGTTCTGTCACTGGACATGTGTGATCCTCAGTTTTCTCTTCTGGAAAGTGGGCATTATAATATCTGCAGCAGCAACCTCATAGGGTTGTGGTAAAGTTCAAATGAAATAATCCATGTAAACCACTTTGCAAACCCCATGATGAAACATGCTTAAGTGTCTGCTATTATTATTTGTAAAATGAGAACGTTGAACCAGGAGATCTGTAACCTGCACCTTCCAGCTATAACATTCTATGAAGCCATATGCCTGGCTTACAATTTTGGCTTTGCTTTTTACTCTCTGCTGATCCTGGGCAAAACACGTAGCTTCTCTGCTCCTTATTTTCCTCATCTGTGAAATGAGAGCATTAGATTAACTTATCCCTGAAGTCCTTCCATCTCCAATTCCCAAGCGCCCATAAAAAAAAAAAAATATCTATGTTATGATGTCATGTTAGGATTCCCAAATATTTTCTTCAATTTATATTTGTTAGATTTGGGGGAGCAGTTTCCCATTCACACGTACCTTACTCTTCACGAAACTTTCTTAAATCATACTATAGAAGGGCTAGTTCTTGGAAGAATTATTTTAAAACACATAACTTATACTGACTCATTTTTTTTGGAGGTAATCAGGGTTAAGTGACTTATCCAGGGTCACATGGCTAGTAAGTGTCTCAGGCCGAATTTGAATTTGGGTCCTCCTGACTCCAGTGTGGATGCTCTGTCTCCTGTGCCATCTAGCTGCCCCTATCTTGTACTGATTCTTGATAGCATCAGGAAATGATATTTGCTTACTTCTAACCCTATAATTTAGGACATACTTTTCTCCTCTGGGCAGGGGCAGCACAGAGCAGATGAAAAAGAGAGGACTTTAAAGTTAGAGGATCTGGGCTCTGCCAGTTACCACTGGTGTAACTTTGGACAAGTTGTTACATCCTGCTGGTCTCAGTTTGTTCATCTGTAAAATGGATGTATCAGACTAGGTGACTTTTAAGGTTCCTTGTAGCTTTGTCTATAATCTTAAAATATCCCTGAAATTAACTAATAAAATCAAATTTCTGAAATTGCCAAATTAAGAGGCAAAAAACATGAAGCCAAGATTTAGCCACCTTGTAAGACTCAGCTTAAAACTGTCTTATCAGGCATTACTGTTGTTTGTCCTTTCTGGAAGAGGACCAGGACCTCAGGGAGGTGATGCCATGACTTGCAAATGAGTTGAATTTAAGTGAGGGAGGGCCCTGCAAAGTAGTCAGTCTCACTCTCTCCTCTGGATCCCCCTGGGTCCAATGGCAAGATAAAGATCAGGATAACTGGAGACGGCCCCTTCTTATCATGTATTACATTATCTCAAATGATAAAATATAAAAAAAGCATTTTGTAAAACTTAAAGAGCTATATAAATGTGTTATTATTATCATACACTGACTGCATTGGCAAAATTACCGTGTATTCTGCTACTGTTTTCATTAACAACAATACACTTCCTGAAATAACACTTTAGGACAATTGGAAAAGTAGAAAATTTCTTTGATAGTGGAATGACTAATTGCATGAAATATGAAATTGTTTGCCTACTTGAAAAAAAATTCTGAAAAAAACAAACCAAAGAAACAACTCTACCCTCTTCCACATGTCTCTTTTGTAGCACTCTGTAGATAGATACTTACATACTCAGTAACTCTTTTAAATCAAATCTCCTTTCTACTTCATATAAAGTACCAGGTCCCAAGGTTAGAGCTGGACTTAATTTCTCCACGTGGAGGTTAAGTAATGCAAAGTATCTGCAGAATGTCCAGAGGCTAAGGAGCAGGGCTTGTGACTCCATCCACGTCAGTACAAGGTGAGGGTAATTTTTAAGAGCCTTTTAAAGAGGTTTCATTGGTAAATGTAGAAAAAGAAATGTTTTAAGGATGAATGGCTAAAATCCAGTTTTGAAGGACAAGCTGCCCAAGGGACCATCTTGGAAAGGAAGGGTGTGAAAGCATAAATATTATCCTTTTAGCCCATGGGAGTGAGTGTTTATTTGACTGCTGCAGTTAAAAAAGTTAGCATTTAAATGGCTGAATTTGGTTTTGAATAATTTATTTAAAAGAAAGAATAAATCTCACCTTAGTTGCTATTTGCTAAGAGAGTGTTCTGCCAGGCTGAATTCACTAGGCAAAATACCCATGAACAGACATGTGACAGTTGTAGCTTTTTTCACAAAAATAAATTAAAAATTGAATTCATATCAACAAAATGAATGCCTCTTATGTGCAAGATACTATACTAAGTCATTATGCTCCCAGGTAATATATGTTCTAGTAGAATAATCGAATGCAAAGAATTAGAATTTGGTAAGACACCTTACGTATGCTGGAAGAAGACAGAACTATATAGAACTAAGGACCCTACAATTTCTTGTGTCTGTGAATTTCTGCACGTTTTTGGCTATCCGCCTATGATTTCTTAAATATCCCATCAAAATGTCATATACCTGGAGAAGTTCATAGAAAATCACCAGTCTAATCAAGACTTCTCTAACTTGTTGCTCAATAAAAGCGTTCTGTTGTCCATTAACCCCCACTTGCATTATTTCCCAACAGTTTGACACAACTTGACAAGGAGACAGAAAGAAACAAGCATTTATTAAGGGCTTACAGTGTGTCAGGCACTATGCTAAGGCCTGGGGTTACAAATACAAGCAAAAGGGCCATGCAGCTAGGTGGTGCAGTGAATAGAGCAACCGGCCCTGGAGTCAGGAGTACCTGAGTTCAAATGTGACCTTAGACACTTAATACTTACTAGCCGTGTGACCTTGCCCAAGTCACTTAACCCCAATTGTCCTGCTTCCTTCCCCCTCCAAAAAAAAAAAAAAACCCAACCAACCAAACAAACAAAAAAACAAAATACAAGCAAAAAGAAAGTCTTTGCCCTTGAGAAGCCTACATTCTATTGGAAGAGTAATGGGAACTAAAAATGGAGATGGTGGGAATTAAAGATAATAGCCAAGAGAAAGTCAGGAACAGATCTAGGAGGGGAAGGAAGACAGGTACTCTGGGTCCCTCCACAACATGGCAGCTCCATGAAGAACTCAGTAATGGTAACAGGGGAAGAACTTGTGTGGAGGGACAATCCATGGACCAGAGTGGTAAGCTACCCAAGGGGAAGGAGGCCCTGAGCCAGCCATGAGCCAGCAATGGGAGGGAGAAATGGTTTTGAGTTTAGAGGAAGTCAGGAACAGAGAGAGACAGGAGAGAAATCAGTGTCAGTGAGGAATAAGGAATTGAGAAAAAGTATCAGTGATTAATAGATCACAAAATTATACATTTGGAGCTTGAAGGGACCGCTTTATAGATGAGGAGACTGAGGTCCAAAGACGTTTAGTGATTGACCTAAGTTAACACAGGTAGTAAGGGATCAAGGCAGCACGAGAAGAGTGAGAAAGATGGCTTGAAGGGCATTAATAATAACATCTTAAATGAAAAAGCACCCATTTTAAATGAAGTTATACTAGGTCCTATAGACATATTAAAATAAAATGAAATAAAAACTTTAGAAGATATGTATTAATGCTAACACTTTCAAATATAGCGGTATGAGAGTCAGTGAGTCCTTGGAGCTTAAATCAGCTGTTGTTGCTTAATCTTTTTCAGTCATGTCTGACTCTTCATGACCCTATTTGGGGTTTTCTTGGCAAAGACACCAGAGTGGTTTGTCATTTCCTTCTTTAGCCTATTTTACAGAAGAGGGAACTAAGGCAAACAAGGTTAAGTGACTTGCCCAGGGTCACACAGTGAGTGTCTGAGGCCAGACTTGAATTCATGAAGATGAGTCTTCCTGATTCAAGACTCCAGGCTCAAGCTCTATTCACTGTACTACTAAAGTTCCTTAGAGTCACCAAGACCTACAATTCAAATCCCACAGCTGTTAGTAACCATGGGTTAACATTCACCAAGCCTCAGCATCTTATCTAACAGGAGAAACTGTGCACATTATCTATCTCACAGACTTACTGTGAGGTTCAAATGAGATAATATAGGTAAAGCATTTTGCAGAATTTGAAGAGCTAATATTAATTATCTTTATGTGATCCTCAAGGAAAATACCAACCTATTCCAGACTGTTATCTGACCAATTCTTAAAGATATTGAGGAAAAGGGATTATACAACTTTCTTTCCAACAGAGCCCATAATCCCTGATGTCCAGAATTTTTTTTTAACCTTGTGATCAAACTAAATACATTTTATGTTCAACCTGAAACTTAAATTGCCTTTTTGGACATTCTAATTCCACTCTGCTCCCAAGTGGAGATGAAGAATAGCTTGTTTACTATGGTCTGCTGTATGATGCTATTGCTTCTAAATTATACCTAAAAGGATATAGTGGAAAAAGCAATGAGATAGAAGTCAGGAGAGTGGAATTCAAATAGTGGTAGTTCTGTCTGCTACTAGCCAGTTAGTTTGCACTGGGGCAAATCATTTGACCTTACCAGGCTTCAGACTCTTCAGATTCACTAATCTAGTGTAGTGGTTCCCCAGCCTTTAGGAGTTCAAAGATCTTTTTTTAATACATACACACACACACACACACACACACACACACACACACACACACACCAGTTGCATTCCTGCTGCATATTTTGCTAGGGCTAAATAAAGATAAAGATAAAAATGCTTGGTACATATATGGGTTCTTATCTCTCTCTAATTTTAAGACCCCTCAGAGGTGCTCAGGCCAAAGGTTGGGAACCACCAGACTAGATGATTTCTAAAGTCCCTTCTAGATCTAAAAATTCATGAATCTATGAGTGTTTTGGGTATGACAACATGCACATATATTGGGCAATGTTCATCAATAATCAGCAAATTATGCCTGTGTTGACACTTTCATCCTAATGGTTTGTTTATTTAACTGACAGCTTCACCAGGGGCTATTGGCACAGATTTGTTTAGCCTGGCCAAGTGATATGTTATGTTTGCATTTACTCTTTTTGTCCCTAGGATAATTACTATAATAAGATTGCAAGCTTCTTAAAGACAAGGCTGTATCTATCCTAAACTTCACTGATATCCCTCCCAACACCCCAAACAATGCTAGGTATTTTTAAAGCAGACAATGGTCAATAAATTATTATTGCTGACTCACTGACTTTTGAGACAGGCAGCATGATATAGCTGATCAAAGTCAGAAGAACCTGGGTTAGAATCTTCATTATGCTATTTCTTACACATAGCTTTAACCATGCCATGGCCTTTTCTGAGCCTCAGTTTCCTCATATGAAATATAAAGATAACATTACTGTTATGCCAACCCCATAAGGTTCCTTATGAAGATCAAATGAAATAATGAAGTTAAAAATCATTTTGCAAATTGAAAAACTCTATGTGAATGTAAATTAGTATTATGCTGCATACGCTACTTTCATGGAAATTATTAAACAATTAAGTTGTAAATAAAAGCAATTGAGTGCTGATTTGCTTATTTTCCTGCATAAAAATGCCTATGTGTAAAAGAAATATGTCTAAGGCATTTTTTTCTAATGATAACATTGATAATTTGAAAAGTCTTTAACCACTTATCCTTAAAACATAAAACTGTTAGCATTTTTCTTTTATTTAGACTTTCAAATTCATAATCCTGAGGCCAATAGATGGTTTTTGGCAATGAAATTGACATGGGACTCTTCTTGAAGCCCACAAGGAATATTCATCAACTGCCCAATGAAGCTAAATGTCCTCTTAGTCACATCCTGAACTGAATTCAGTTCAACTCAGTAAATGGTATTTGGTGCCCCCTTGGTGCCAGACTTCCTTCTTGGTCCTGGAGATACAAAAACAAAAATAAAGTAGTCCTTGCCCTCATGGAGCTTACATTCTCCTGAGGGATTAGGGAAATAACATGTCTACAGATAGGCAAACTATAAATATATACAAAGTAATACAAAAGCACAGCTGGGGGATTGAGGAAAACCCTCATATGGGAGACAGGATCTGAGCTGTGCTTTGAAGGAAATTAGGGATTCTACAGGTAGAACTAAGGAGAGAGTACATTCTACACACAGAACAAAGGACTGTTCAAAGGCACTAAGGTGGGAGGTGTAATATATCACAGAGAGTGGACAGTTACTAGGTCAGTTTGACTGGACTAGAGTGTGCTAATAGATGGGAGCTAGCTTGTGGAGAGCTTTAAATGCCTGGTTAAGGATTTTGAATTTGATTCATGGCACATACTTTTATTAAAACCATATTATACTAGTATTTTACAAAAAGCATAATAACTTTTCATTTCCAGGTTCAGTTCAAGGTGTTTCTAACTTAGAACTATAGTCTTAACTGATCTGGAGCCTGATCATGGGTGAAATTTCCTATCTCCTTATGCACGTTCATGACTGGTGAAATACATTAAAGGACCAGAGCTAACGGTTCCTTGCTTCACATTTCAGAAAACAAGGGACAACTTTTCTGTGTTAGGGTTCACTTTTTGGAATTTGTAGAATACGAGAGTCTACTTTTACCAATCACCCAAGGAAGAAAGGATGCAAAGCCATCTTTTTGGTTTAGTCTTCTGGGTAGATCAAGCTTCAACTAACCACTCATTTTAAAGTGTTCCTTCCCCTCCCCTCCATCCCTGTATTGTTAAAGAAGTTAATATTTGACTACTTTACTTGGCTATTGCAAATTGAATGAAGCAATTATGCTAAGCAGCAGTTCCCTTTTTAGGAGGAAAACGTAATTTTTTATTACTATATCATGATAGCCTTCTCTATCCAACTAGTAATAATAGTATAACCAGCTCTCTTAGTGCTTGTTAGTGATTGGACTATTTAGTATTTTAATGACAAAGTGGTTTGTGCTAATTTTCCAGTTGATCCTGATGGAATATATGTTCCTTGAGGATGGAAACTGTTTTATATTCATTGTTGTATATCCAGGTCTATGGCAGTGCCTGACACATAATTGTGGGTGTTTACAAATGTCTTTTGATTACTTGCTTGCTTATATCTCCTTTTGATGTAGCCCAGTATTAGCACAGAGTGTTTTCATACTTGAATCACTATACATAGCAGTATAACTAGGTTTCTTTCAGTGGGTAGTATGTACTATAGGAAGAGTGACTTGCTATTTGTAATTTCCTTTTATTTTATAATGCTCATTTCTTATTAGTATTTATTTCTAGAGGGAGATGCTTGCCTTGGTGGACAAAAAGGATTTTCCCTGATGACATAGCTCAGTATTAGTGCATAGTGTTTTTATAGTCGAATCACTATGTTTGACTATGTTTCTTTCAATGGGTAGTATATACTATAGGAATAATAGCTTGCTATGATTTGAAATTTGATTTATTTTTCTAATGCTGGTTTTTTATTAGAGTTTATCTCCAGAGGGACAGAGATGCTCCCCTTGGTGGACAAAAAGGATGTTGCAGCTTTGACAAAGTATTTCCTACTTGGGAAAATTGTGGTGTATATGTAGAGGAGTGCTATCTAGATTGCTCTTTCAGACTCACAAAATCACACACTAAATACAGCTTTCACTAGAAAACATCAATTCTGGGAAAACCAAAGCTGCAGAAATTATCTTGGAGAATTTTGCCTCACAACAACTGCAAGAGATGATTGTCAAACAACCATCGGTGGGTTCTCAGGACTCCTCTAGATTCCAACACATATTTTCACGTAAAAATGAAAACACTTCTAAACTTAAAACATGGCAAAGAAGTACACAAATTCCAATTTTAAAAAATGTCTACTAAGGATGCCGAGTTGAGCGACAGAATGTAAATCGTTTAAAAAAGATCCCCCACTAGAGAACAAATAGCAAAACCCAAATCAATTCACTGTAATTTATACTTCAGTTTAGTCACTTTTCACAGCTGTGTTATCACCAGCAAAACCCCCATATATTTATGAACTGAGAAGAAGCTAGAAAAAAAACGACTTCTAAAGGAATAGAAATTTGCCAGGAAATAGAAAATTGAGAATTTTTCAAAAGGATCTTTGCAGAAACTAAACACATTGACAAGAGTGGACTTGGGGTTCTATTGAATAATACTTAAGCAGGGCACAATTATTCAATGAGGGTGAGCTGTGTCACCTATAATCTATGAAGTGAGCATCCAGGAAACACTGCCCTATAAATATATCATTAAAGCAGCTAGCTTTTGACAGGCTCTGGAACAGGACTTTCTTTTGGATCTATGTTTCCTCTCTCTGAGGATATGTAATCTGCTGCTGTATTGGGAATTTCATGTGTTAAGGTATGCTTTTCATATGTATTAAGGTGACCTTTATTGATTTGAATCATCGAATTAGGCTCAATGCTGTGTCCTTTTCTCTCATGTCCTTGTGTTGCCTTGTATGATTCTGGTTAGCATTGTTTGTTGTCTTTGCTTAAGTTGGAACTGTGGCACTAAACCTGTCAGCCAGAGTGGGGAAAAGGCCAATCAGTGAAGAAAAGCAGCTCAAACCCGTAGAGTAAAATTAAGCAAGCCTAGGGGCAAAGGGGTGGGGTGGGAATTCAGTCCATCAAACATTTATTAAGAGTCTTCTACTGGGAGAAGCACATTGCTACTATCCTTGCCTACCTTTGCACCCCAAACCTAGATGGAAGACTAGAGAACACTCCTTTTCACTCATAACTCATAGCAGCTTCTATTATATAGCATTTTAAGGATTTACAAAATACTTTTAGGCAGGTAAGGTCTATTTTTTTATTTTTGGGATGGAACAAACATTTATATTTTACATTTATAAGGCACTTCACTAGATGATGTGGGGGAAACCAAAACTAAAACTTGGAGAGATTTCTGCTATCCAGGAGGTTACAAACAGAGAGGATGCTTCACATCTCTCCTTGTCCTCTTCAGTTCTCTCTCTCTCTCTCTCTCTCTCTCTCTCTCTCTCTCTCTCCACTCTGTTCAACTTTAAGAATTCTTTTGCTGAACAGAATTATACCTTGGAATGCGAAAGACCAATCAAATCAATCAATAAGCCTTTATTAAGTTCCTACTATGTGTCAGGCACTGGGCAGGGTATTGGGGGTACAAAGACAAAAGTGAAACAGTTTTTACCCTGAAGATATTATTTTCCCCCATAACTAATAATAATCATTAATAATAGCTAGCATTTATGTAGAGTTATGAGGTTTGCAAAACACTTTACAAATATTATCTCATTTTATTCTCACAATAACCCTGGGAAGTGGGTGCTATTTTTGTCCCCATTTTACAGATCAGGAAACTGAGGCAGAGGTTAAGTGACTTGCCCAAGGGTTATATGACTTGTCTGAGGTGGGATTTGAACTCAAATCTTCCTGACTCAGGTTCCAACACATAGTTCATCTAGCTGCCCCTGAAGCTTCCGTTCTATTGGGAGAGACAATATGCACATATATGTGTGTGTATACATGTATATATGTATATATATATATATACACATATATATATTGTTGTTGTTGTTCAAATGTATACTGGAAGTGGTTTGCAATTTCCTTCTCCCAGCTCATTTTTGCAAATCAGAAAACTGAGGCAAACAGAATTAAATGACTTGCCCAGGGTCACACAGCTAGTAAGTATAATTTGAACTCAGGTCCTCCAGACTCCAGGCCCAGCACTCTATCCACTTTCATCACCTAAATGCCGCACTATATATAATACATATATATGTACAGATATATTTATGTGTATACACATGCAGAGGTATAATATGTATGAATTACATATACATATGTGTATATGTTATATAAGTATGTCTGTATGGAGTTTCTTAGCTTGGCTATAGGATTGGTGGGGGTTATCAGGCTTCTTGGAGGAAACCAGTTTTCCTATAGGGAGGGTTCGAAGGGAGTTTAATTCATTCATAGGAAAGTCAATACAAAGGCTCAGAGACAGGAAATGGGGCATCCTATGCGTGAAATTATGAAATTAACAATGGGGGGGGGTCACACCTAAGGAGAAGTATTAAGAGGCTTTATTTGTTCGATACAGCTTTCAGAAATCTTTCCGACCAAGAGAACAGGTCAAGAAAGGTGTCCTCTGACTGCTTCTTCCCTCTTTGATGGGACCTCTCTATTGTTGGATGGACAGCTGACTGAATCTACAACAGAGCCCGAGACACCTTTTACCTTACTTCTCTTTAAGCAAAGTTATGGGAGGCTAAGTAGACAAAAGAAAAAAAAATAAATGCCCACGTTTGACCAAGAGCGGAAGGGGAAAGGGAAAACAACCTCAGATCTCTGAAACAAACTACCCCCTTAATTTTCACGGCCTCCCTCCTCCCGAATCACCTTTTAAGAACCTGGAACATAATTACCGTAGGCTTAAGAGCCATCCTCCAATGTGGCAGGGATGGCTTTGATGCAGAGGCTGTTAGGTCTGACCTCCCCTCGCCAAATTCCTCCGTTCACCCATTTCACCCCACCCTTGCCGGTCTGGCTGGGGACTTGCGAGTGAGGTGGGGGATTATGTGGGTACCCTGGCCCCTTCTCTCCTTCTGCCAACTAAGTACCCTGCTTCCCTGGCTCCTTCAAGGTCGCCGTGGCAACCGTGGGTTACAGGTCTTCATCTCGTCCCTGCCCCCACCCCCTCTTCAAGCTGGAGTAGTCAGAGGCTGTAATGAGAGGGAGACGTCGGCTGGGAGGGGGGGAGGTTAGTGGGGTTCCTCTCCAGCAGGCAGCGAGCAAACGCTCCCGGCTCGGCCACCGCCGCTGCAGCACCGGTGGGCACTCTGGCTGCTCCGCTCCGGGGGCTGGCGCTTCTCCTCTTCCTCCACCCAGCAGCTCTGCCAGGCGAGACACTCCTCCTTCCCTCCCCCCGCCTCCCACCCCCAGCCTTCCCCGGGTTGACGGCTTTCCTAGAGGGAAGAATTTTACCTCGGTCCCTGAGAGCATCTCTCTCCTCTCTTTCTCCCTCTCTCTTTCATTCTCCCACCTCCCCCTTCCTCGCGGTGACTCTCCCCATCCCCCTCCCCCCAGCGCTCCCCAGCTCGCGCGCGCTCACACACATACACACACGCACACGCACACACACTCACCCACACTCACCCAGCGGCACGCATACGTTCGGGATCCGGAGCTGCTGTTTCTCGAGCTCCCCTAAGCTGGTCCCACTCTGGCCGCCGCGGCTGCTACTCGCCCAGGCTTCCAGCCGCCACGGGGCGTCCTCCGCCTGCAGCAGCGGCAGCAGGAGCAGCAGCGGCAGCGACAGCGGCCCCGGGAGCAGCAGCGGCAGCGGAGGCAGCCTCGGGCTTGGCTCGCTTCTCTCTGCCCCGGACAAGGGGGGGACAGACCCGGAGGGAAGGCGAAGTGGAGCAGCCGCGCCGCGCCGCTCCGCACCGCCCCGCACCGGGAAGACCGCCTCCGTGCCCCCGCCCGGCGGCCGCAGGTAGGGAGCTCCCAGGTCCGCAGCATCTACGAGCCAGGATCCCCCCACCCGGGTCCATCCCCAGCTTCAGGGCACGGATTCGGAGGCTGGCGATTGAAGGTGTTGGGGTAGGGGTGGTGGTGGGGTGAGGCCGGGGGTGGACTAGCAGGCAGAGGAGGGGAAGGGGTTTCTGGGCTCCCCGAGAGCCCCCCACCCCTTTCACTTTTGCCAGCCCTTCCCAACAGCTGCTCAAGGCTGGGGGAGCTTCTTTGCGTCCGGGGCGGGCGCTCCTCGCTTCCTTCCCCGCTGCGCTCGGGACCCCGCGGCTGCCCCGCTGCCCCCAGCCCTGGTTCCCTCTCGGGGCTCCCGCCCTCTCCCCTGGCCAGTTTCCTTTAGGGCGCGGAGGTCTCAGTTCCAGCGGGCGGCTGGTGGAGAAAGTTTCCTGGGCATTAGCTGGAGGAGAGCTTGTATTGTTAGACACCAATGCCCCCTCCCGGCTCCCGCCCAGGATCTCTAGGCCCCTTGGACTGCGCTCCCGTTCCCGTCCCATTCCTTCTGACGGGCGCGCTGCATCTTCAGAGCCCGCGGCCCGGGGAGGCAATGGGCTGGCCGGGGGCAGCACCGCACCCAGGGCTCAGGGCGGGCACCTGGACAGCCACTGGGCCACCTCTCCGGACAACACGTGCACGCCTCCCACGGCCCGGGTCCCTCCCGGACCACCTCTCCATCCTCCCCCCTACACGGCCACCACCACCCCATAGGTCGGACTCCCGGGGCTCCCGCTTCCTGATTGGCTGAAGGCGCAAACCCTCCCCTTCCCAGTGTGTGGGGGTGGTGGTGACTTGGAGTGTTGTGGTTGTCTTTGACAGGAGCGCACATGGGGGAATGAAGGGGGGGGGGTGTTAGCGGGTGGGGTACTTGCCCCGGCCCAGTCCTGTCTCATTTCCACCCCCTACATTTTCTTTTCTCTAGTCTCTTCACCTCCTTGATGAATACTACCCCCCCCCCCGGTGAAATATGTAAACAGTTGGGTTGCATTTCCTAGTTATTATTTTTACAACAGGAGACAGTTTCTTGAAACCAGTGGGAGAGTGGGTGGGACAGGGACCTGAGTATCAAACTGGGGTAGTGACTAGTGTATGCTACAGACCTGGGATGGTTAGTATGATAATTTCGAAAAGAGAATAATAAAGGGAATGTCCCTGGATTCTGAAGAGGGTGGAAAAAAGGGAATTGGAGATGTATTTATGTGTTCTGGTGGTAGTCTCTCCTCATCTCCAAGAGTATGTGGTGGAACATAGGAAGCTAAGAGGGATTGGATCAGTCTTATTGGGTGGAGTAGAGGAGAAAAAAATTCGGGAGGTCATTCCTGAAGTATTATAGGTGAAGAAGACAATGTGAGTGACTTTGTGAATTAAAGGTATTGTAGTGGCCTTGAGAAATATTAAGTTCAGTTTTCCCTTTTGTTTTTGCTTCTTTCCCATGATATTTGTTGTTGTTGTTTTTTAAAAGGGAAACTATCCTTTATTGTAAAGTTCTTGTGTTCTGGAAATTATTTACTGTGAATTCTTCTCCTGTGTATATTTCTGAATGGTGACAAAAAGTGATGTGTGAAAGTAAGAAAACTGAATCCCCAAAGTCCCTTTTGTGTAATTCATAGTAATGTTACAGTGATTTAGAAAATGATATAAAATTTATACAAAATTTATACGAAATTTATACAAAACGTTGTAAGATTTATAAAGAGACTAATAAAGAGTACAAAACCCTAGGGGAAAAAGATGTTTGCAACATATACATATAAATGATACTGACTGCATAATTTTCAGGCATGATTCTTTAGAACTATTAAGCTTTAATTCCTTGAAGGTGTTTTGATGCTAACCTAATCAGTCTCTGTGCTGTGTATCTGCATTTGAGAATATTGTAATTCTAATCTTTAGACACCTTGTCAATGCACAACAAACCGAAAGTGATACAAGTTAATGTTGACAATTTTATATTGAGTGCACTGTGCTATTTGTAAGCTGGTGAAATATGCAAGAGTAACATACCATGACTGTTATTCCCCAGGGACCCATATCAAAACAAAGTAAGGATCATAGGAGGCTATTCCAGGGAGAACAATTCAATTATTTTTTAAAAAAATGAATAAATCGTAAGATCCTTGTATATGAAGAGTAGCAAAATTTTTTCAATTTGAATCATAATCTGTATTCACAGCGGGAGCATATGTAATGTTATATAAAACAACATTAAATTTGTTAGCTGACTCTAGATAATAGAAGCTTTTTCCATTTTTTATTATTTTTATTTAAGGAGACAGGACTGTTTCTTTTCTAACTCTAGAACTGTTTCCAAGGGATAGGACTGAATGTGCTTGACAACTTGGAAATGATCACTGTTATTGAGAAAATAATCTGTGGTGTGCCTTTGTATGTCTACTAAACTTATATTCATGCCGAGTTTTCAATGGAATTTAAATTCGTATTCTAGGCTCATGAACTTTAGATGGGTTTGACAAGGATGTGTATATTAATTTACACACACGCATATCTACAATATACAACCTTCTATACATATATGCTTGATGTTTTGGGATAGTCACTCATAGGTTATAGGCATCTAGGGAATTTTTTTCTCCTCTCATTTCTGAGTGTCCAAAAGGTGGTCCCGTGTTAAACTGTAAAAAAACGTTATCACTAATGGAACTGGGCAATAGATCATAGAATCAGACAATAGTATTTTGTTGCCAGGCAACCACCTACTGTGAACAGAAAACAAAACGGTGGCAGCTGCTTCTACATCATGATAGTCATACTGTAGCTGAAGTATTGAAACCCTCCAAAATGAGGCAGATTTACCAAGTAATTTGTCTAGAGTCAAATGGGTTCTGTTTCCCTCACTTCCTAAAGGAAGAGTTTAAGGAATTCTAACTGGAATGATATTGTTATATGTTAATGAATGGAATCTTTCTTATTCCCCTTGTTTACAAGATAGGCCTGTTACAAACTCAAAACAAGAAGCAGAATTGATGAGAATCCTTACATCCCATCACTTGTGATATTAATAAACACAGATTTTATATTATACCCAGGTGTTCCTAGACCCTTATGAGAACTCGCCTCATGCTTCATTAATCCTAGAATTATGTAATGTTAGATTTAAAATGGACCTTTATACAATTCCCCTCCACTTAACAGATGTGGAAACTGAGGCCTCTGGTGGTTTACAGATTTGTCAAGAGATTCATATTGCTAATTTGGTGGTGGACTCCCTAGTTTTCTACTATACTGGAGTTGCTATGAATAGGATAGACTTTCTCCTTACTTTTCTGAATTCAAGTGAAAACAAAGAAATCATAAACATTCATTTGACCATCAAGTTTCTGTGTTTCATTTACATAAGCTCCTGCCTCAAGTTTTCTGGCAATCAGAATTAGATTATCATCAGGAACCTTGTATTGTCTTCCTTAGAATGTAAACTCTTTGAGGTCAGCCACTATATCTTGCTTGCTTATATTCCTATTCCCAGTGCTAAGCACTGCACTTAGCATGTAGTAAGCACTTAATAAATGCTTCATCCATTTATCTATGAAATGAAACTCAGTTTTTGGCATTGAGATGGATTTTAGTCTTAAATGTACTGTGTTTTTACTTCTGATTTCCAAAAACTTTACTGAAATGTTGTTATCCAGCAGGCTGGGAAACTTTCCCTTCATTTTATAAATATTTACAGCTTTTTACAATCTTTAGCACCTATCATTTTGTAACTGTGATAAAGAGGAGATTTATCATCTGTGAATGGCAGCAAGAGCTCTAAGCATATTAACTTAAATCACACTTGTTCAATTCTTCCTATTATGAAATATAAAACAAATAGTATTCATATGATTAACTGAGATTTTTATCTAATAAAGCACATGAAGGTCACATGGTGTGATAGGAAGCATTTGTATTTGAAGTCAGAGGCTCTGGGTTCAAGTGTCACCTTTGTCATTCATTATTTGTGTGACCTTGGACAGTCCAGTTGAGTCTTCATTTCCGTATTTATAACATCGAGGGATTGTACTATAATTTCTAAGGATTCTGTGAGGTGTAGATCTGCAGTTTTGACTTTTGGAGGTGAATATATGACATTTGTTGTGTTTATTGTTCTCTTTGCCAAAGTTGTCTTCTGAAAGTTTTTTTTCCTTGTGTAAAGTTAAAAGAAAGTGAGCACTTTTAGAGGTGCTAATAGCTTATGGGATTTCTCAAAAATCTAATGGTAAAGAGTCTATCTTTGGGCAAGAGACCTAACCTCTCAAAGCCTCTGTTTCTTCATCTATCAATTGGAATAATAATATCCATCAGTGCTTGTCTGACTGGGCTATTGTAAGACTTAAAAGAGATGATAGATAGTACTTCACTGACCTGAAAGTGTCATATCAGTTATAGCATTCTATGATCATTTGGGTGGCAGACCACTTGTGGATCATCAGGTTTAGGGTTGGAGGGGATCTTAGACATTATGTAATGTCTCTTTCTCAACAAATGGGGAAACAGGCCCAGAGAGTGTCACATAGATTCTAAGTGGCAGAGCTAGGATCCCAGCAGAGGTCTTCCAACTTCAAATCCAGAGTTTCTTTCACCCTACTACATATCCATTATTAAGCCTTTAACTTTGGAAATAGATTAGCCTAAGTGATTCCTTGGAACTATGGAAAAGAACCAGTATTCCATCATTTATTATTTAAACTAAAGGTAGGCTTCATTCTCTAATGCTACTACTCTTATATTCAATAAAATTTTTTTAGAAGAATGGTCAGAGAAACAATGTAGCAATGGATCATATGGCTTATCACTCGAGCTGTTTTCACCTGCAAAGCATGCACTCTCTGCCGCTTTATAGGGGTGAACAAATTGATTTACAGCATGTTTAACCTAGTTTCAGAAGCCTGCTATTAACTTGTTCTAGCTAGAAGGATCTTCAAGGAGAAAATTTTGCAGATTTCAGGCCAATTTTACTGATTTTTTTGGGAAAACCTTTTTATTCCCAAACTAGTTGTAGTTTGTCTTGGGCAAGTGTTTGCTTTCTATCTTCTTTAGTGGACATACACACAGAGTCACATATTTTGACATCACTCCTTTTCTCATGGTTTGTTTCCCTTGGAAAATAAACCATCAGTGGATTGGCATTTGCATATAAGAAAGTTTTATAGAGTTCAACAGAGTGGAAGGAGGATTGGCCTCAGGAAGATGAAGTTCAAATTCCACTTGTGATGCAGGGGATCCTGGACAAGTATCTTAAACTGTCTGTGTCCCTAGCAGTGCTCCAAGATTACAAATCTCAGGGCAGTTACTGATCAGTCATATTCTCTTCTCATTAAATCATAGGATGGAAAAAAAAATTGTCACACACATGAAAGAAAAAACCCACCGTTTTCAGAGAAAGTAAAGAGAGACCCTAGTGACTTTTAAAATATGATATAGTTATGTTTTAAATCCCCCAAGCCAGCTTCTGATTTTGTAGTCTATAAACCCTCGCCCACACAGTTATGGTTGCTTTAAAAAAAAAAAGAAAAAAAGAAAATAGGATTATCAAATCTCTTAACCTTCATACCACCTAAGAGGGACAAATTCCTGCTATTCTTAATTTTGGACCCACATAGCTATGAGTTAAGGTCTGTGATCTATCTTTTAATTCCTAGCACAGGCTGAGGTAGTATTTGCTTGGAGGGACATAAGAAAATAATGCTGGCTATAAGAAACAAATAAAAACAAATAGCTAGCACATATGTCATGCCTTAAGGATTTGCAAATCACCTACAAATATTATTTCATTTGATCCTTACAACAACCTTGGGAAAAGTAGATGTTATTATTATCCCTACTTTAATGGGGTTAAATGACTTGCCTTTGGTCATATTGCTGTTAAATGTCTAAAGTATGATTTGAACTCAGGTCTTCTTGAATTCTGGTCTGGGGTTCTACCCTTTGTGCTACCTAAGTGGAATTACACAGCTGGAAGTACAAAGGAAGGATTAAAATGAATTATTCTATGGCCAAATTTTCTACCACTCTACCATATAGTCCCTGTCTCTGTTTGTCTCTATATAGTCACATGCACACACATAAAAAATTATATATATGTATATATATACACATACATATGTATGTATATATGCACACATATTTTTGTATATACATGTACACGATGTATACATATACACACCTATCTATGCAAATACACATACAGACATGTATACATATAGATTTATGCATATAGATTATGTTTTCAAAAGGGAAAATAGAACATTACTATGATACTTATCATCTGTGTAAATACTATAAATAATTATTAGGACATCTGGAGAGAAAGTTAATTGTGTCTCTTTTTTTGTCTCAGTTAATTTTTGGGAAAAATGGCAGCTCTAGCTAATATTATTTTAGAATATACTTCCTTTCTGCCATTGTAGAAACAGCTATAGAAGGATATTGATCTCTCCCAAACACAGCTATCTAAAGTATAAAGTAGCTATTTAATAACCCCTCAGCAGCATAACAAAGGTTATGGCAGTAAGTCCACCAAAATACTTTATTTAGTTGGAGCTGGAGGGTGAAGTTTGCTAGACCCAATGTAATTATCCAGACTGGAATATGGCCAAGGCACTGTGGTTAATATCCCAGACAGTGGGAGAAAAGTCGTGGATAAAACTTTTAATGACCATAAGGGAACCATGCCTTTATATCTTACTTGTAAGAATACAGGACCTTGGGGGCGGCTAGGTGGCGCAGTGATTAAGAATGCCAGGGATGACCTGGGATCGGATCCGGCCTCAGAAAATGAGCACCCACACGTAAATAATGACTGGCCATGTAACCTTGAGCAAGTTACTTAACCCCAATTGCTTTAAAAAAAAAAAAAAAAGAATACAGGAATTTGTGTAGCAAAAGAGACCTTATCCCAAAGGAACAGGGCATGGTCTCATCAGCCCTATCCCCATAGCTATACAACTTTTCAATGGAATGTTATCACTCAGGAAATAATCCCCAGAGATAAATGTTGCTGAAATAAGAATTTTTGTTTTATCTCATGGCACCTCTGAAAAAAGGCCTCAGAAATAGTGATGAGTAACACAAAATACAAGTAACTGAGAGTGGGAAAGCCCCGATTAGATCTTCCCTGAGAGAGCAGTGCTGACAGATGCACTCCTGTGGTGATGACTGGATCACTTGGAGGTGAAAGGCCTTGTTCCTAGGACTTACTCCTTGGCAGAATTTTAGAGTAGATAAAATTTGGGTGTCTTCTCCCACCTCTGCTTTCTGAAATCTTCCTAACTTTTGGACATTTTTTCCTCCTCTTCTCAGCACACAGCTTTTGAGTCCCATTCTTTTAGGGTATTCCTGGTAGCTGTCAATTCACTTTTGCTGAGATGTTGGTCAAATTGGCCTTAAGGTGTTACCTCTTCCAGGGGCATTTGTATTTTGCTTCTTGCTCATTTTTTCCCCTATTCCATGGCTTTTAAAAATGAACTCTCCTCCTGGGGCACAGGAGACAATGTCCCAAGCTTTTTGTGCTAAGAGCCAGGGGCCTGGTCACTGGCTTTGTGCACTGGGACCTCAGGTGCTAGTGGCTCACTCACTGCACTGGGGTAAAGCCAGCTTAGTTATGCCTGTTGTTGCCTGGTTTCCAGGGCTGGCAGTTTGCCTTCTGCACTGAGGTTAGAGGCCTCACAGCTGTTCTGCTGTGCCACTGTCCTGCTTAGTCGGGATTGAGGGGCCTCAGTTGCAGGTCTGTGCTGTGCTAAGAGATTCCTGCTGTCTTGCCTGGACACCATCTGGGCTGGGCTGCTCTCCCCTTTTACCCAAGTGAGACAGACCTTTCTTGAAGTTCTAATAAATTATCTTAAGCTGGAAAATTGTTTCACTCTGTTCTTTTGTGGGTTCTGTCCCTCCAGAAACCACTTGGAGATTTAATGTTTCTGTGGGGATGGACCTGGGGGGGTATTGGAGCCAAGATGGCGGAGTAAAAGCAGGAACTAACTTGATCTCGTCCCCAGTTACCTCCAATACCTGTGAAAAATGACTAAACAAATTTTAGAGCCACAGAACCCACAAAATGACAGAGTGAAATGAATCTCCAGCTGAAGTCCTCCTGGCAGGTCAACAGGATTTAATCTTTCTGAGGGAAATTGGGGAGAGGTCAGGCAACTTCCTGGCTTTTCTCTGACATCTTGGTCTACTTTCTGGCATTTGTATGTTGATAAGAAACTCCCTAAGAGTCTGGCTTGGTGGTGTAATTCTGAGTTGCAGTGGGCTAGGCTGATCAGGTGTCCTCACTGAGCCCAGAATCAATTTGTTGAGACCCCAGAGAAAGTTCAGTGGGAGCACCAGGCAGGCGGCAAAGGAATGGTGAATTGGCCCAAGTTGGAAATGGACCAGGTCAAAGCTCTCATATCAACCAGTGGTGAGATTGGGCATCTGAGTAGTTAATACACTTCTTAGATGAGAGAGGCCTAGTCTAGCAAGCAAAGAAGGAAGGAACATGCGCACGTGTGTGTACACACACACAGAAGGAAAGAAGAAAGGAAGGAGGGATGAAATGAAAAAGGATGAAATTCACTATGACCTAAAGGAAATAAGTACTAAATAGTGGAATTTCATTAAACCAGGTAGAGTTAGGGAAGGAAGTTGATGCTTTAACCAGCACCCAACTACTTGCAAGGCTCATATTATCCTCATTTTTCAGAAAGATAAAACAAGGTACAGGATTAATATTTTGCAGTAGTAAGTAACTTGGAACCTTTATTGTTCAAACTAAAAAACAGAGTTGTAGAATTTCACTTGTAATCAGACAAGCAGTCAGATAACACCATTCCACAGAACTGCCTGTGGTTGTGCTACAACTTGTAATCAGTATTTGCTAAGCTCATGATATTTGCCAGACTATCTAGAGTTAAATAGAACAATTCTGGGCATAAATAAAAGCAGGAAGAAAGATAAATCAAAGGATATAAATTATTCAGAGCCAAGTGATTAAGGAAGGAAAGTAATATTTTATAAGAAAGATTTGAATATACTAATAGAGTTTTGGAGCACGGTACCTAAGACACATATGGCCACTATGTGAGGAATAAATCATTACTAGCCACGTGGAGGTTTTAAAAGCCATTGTCTTCAGTTTGCTGGACTTTGAACAGTAGCGTTTCTTGGCAGATTCTTTGACACAGCTAGAAGAATCAGGGATGGATGTGCAGAGTGAAGCAAGAAGAAAATTTTTAAAAAATCATTAGAAAAGAAGCTTAGAATGCTTAAATAAAAGAGAAGCTGAAGGCTTTGGAAATTAAGAGTGATAGTGTCAGGTTTTATTGTCCCGTGTAAGAATATTAAAAGTCTGCCCCTTTTCTATTGCCGAAGATTTCTATAATCAAAGTAAGAGGAGTCTGCTGTGCACAGAGAGACTTTAGCAGAAATGGAATGATGGTGAGCAGGAAAGAGTGAGCTAACTGTAGCCCCCAAGAATTTGTGAGGCTTAATCAGAAAGAAAGAAAGAACAGAGTTAAGATCTTGGGGAACTAAGATTTTGAGACAGGAAGAAACAGTGAAAAGTGTGTAAGATGGTCCAGGAGATAAACTCTAGCCAGAAACATGACACTGGAAAAGAAGAAAGAATGCAATTAGAGGGCTTAAAATTTATGTTTAGTATGTTTATGAGAGCCTATAGGCTTAATTAATTGTAAATATACTAACAGGTATTTTACATAAATATTTTTTAAAATTAAAAAATACACTTTTTTTTTTCTCTTTGAGAAACAGAGTTGTTTCAGGAATCTTGTTTGGATAGGATTTGGACTTGATGACCTCTGAAGCATCTTTGAACTCTAAGATTTTTGATTCAGTAATAGAAATTGACCTGTATAGACAGGCTTAATTGGGCCTGAAGGAAAAGGAATAAACCAGATGTTTGACCAACTTTCTTCCTTTCTTCCCACCTTCCTCCCTTCTTTCTTTTCCTGTCTCCTTTCCTTTCTCCCTTTCTTCCTTTTTTCCTCTCTTCCTTTCTCCCTCTCTTCTTTCCTTCTTTCCGTTTTTAGGTTAAGGGTTATCTCAAAGACAGAGGGAAAGATAAGATATCTCAACAATGCAATAATCTCTGATATATTCTGATATGAACTCCAGAAATGTTAGTAGTCAGAGCTTTTTATACAGGTCCCATGGAAAACGACATATGCTGTTTGCCTCGATACTCCCTATTCCTATAGTAATTGAAGGAGAAAATATGCTATAATCAGAAAAAGGCTAGATTTGAAGCCTGAGGGTCTAAGTTCAAATCTGGTTGAAATATTTACTACCTGTGTGACTCTGAGAAAGCTGTATTACTTCACCTTCTTCATTTGTAAAATGAAAAGGTTGTGCTAGATGCCTCATAAACTCTTTTTTTCATTCTCGAGGTTATAATTATTCCCTTCTACCATCACATCCCTACCCCATCCGACCTTAGAATAAGAAATACACAAACATCCTCTAATCTACTTAACATCCCTCACTGAAGATCAGCAGACTTTTTTTTTTTATGGACATCCTGTATTTCCTTCTCTCCTTCAATGAGAATAGAACGTATACATTTATTTATTAACTATACCCCAGTATCAGAAGTATATCCCTTTTGATAAACCTCCTAATTTTCTAAGGGCTACTTTTCCTTTATCTAGGTACAAATGAAACTTCTGGGGGTCTTTCCCAAATGATCATCACATTCCCTCCTGTCTTTGTTTTTCTGGCCCAAAGCCCTAGATCAATTGTTTTCCCATCCCCACATCTGGTTTCTTAGTTCTGCTAACAATTCAGGGGGTGTTTTTGGTTCCCATTTCTGTGCAGGAAATCCTTGTGGTTATACTAACTTTTGGTTTTATAGCTCAGTCTCTTTATTTTTAAAATGTTATTGGCTCATTTATATATTTTGTTTTTATATTACAGACATTTCCAGATAACCCTCACACTGTGAGGCTTCTCCTGTAACAAAATAAAACAGTTAAGCAAGACTCACAATATAGTAATCTCATTTGAAAGTGCAGGAAGCATTCCACATCTGTAGCACCCAAACCTCTAACATTTTTTTTTAGCAGAAATCTGTTTTTTCATCTCCCAATCTATTGAATAAAAACAAAATTCCCTGTAATAAATATTCATAGCAAAACCAAACAAATTCTTTCATCAACTATATCCAAATATATGTATACATAAAACAAATATATAGTTATATAACAGATATTTAGTATATAATATATGTTATATGTAATAATATGGTGGCTTGGTGGTGCAATGTAAAGAGTGCTGGGTCTGGAGTCAAGAAGATTCATCTTCCTGAGTTCAAATACTACTTTAGACACTTCTTAGCTGTGTGACCCTGGACAAGTCACTTAACCCTGTTTGCCTCAATTTCCCCATCTGTAAAATGAACTGGAGAAGGAAATGGCAAATCACTTCAGTATCTTTGCCAAGAAAATTTGAAAGGGGTCATGAAAAATCAGACACGAATGAGAAAGGACTAAATAATAGCAGTAATATATAGCATATTTTGATACATATAACAAGTCTGTTATATATAGTTGTCATATCTGTTAATATGTATATATACCTATATGTAGATATGTGTATGTACACATGTGTGTATATATTCTCTTTAATCTATATATGTGTTGTAGGTTGTGTTCCATAGGATCTTAGTTCTGAGGTACTGCACATTTCTGCCTATGATTTGTCTTAGTACAAGGGTGCTGAGTCACCTGGTTTCCTGCAGATGTAGCATCTGTAGAACAGAAACTAAGAGGGATGCTACTGAGATTGCCTTGAGACAGTGGGGAAACTGCTTCTTGTTATCTTTCAGTAAAAACATATGAAGGTGGTGCTCTAGCAGAATTACAACTAGGGAGAAGTTCCCCCTTTTTTTTGCATGGAGATCTTAGGTGGTTTTTGTTTCAAGGATCATGGGGCTCACATCTACTGCCTCTGGTGGCAGAGAAGAGAGAGACTAGCTTGGCTCCCTCCTCTCTTACCCAAGACCCCAGCCTCAACATAGAGGTCAGGGAGAGGAGCAACAGCCTCATGGCCACCTAGAATTGAGACAGGCACAAAGGGATGGACAAGCAACTTCTTCATCCCCTGCCCTTCAGTCTCCATTGGTCTTTTGTGTTCCCATGGTCTAAATACCATTAGAGCTAGCCCTCACTTAAGATGTTCCAAAAGGTGCCTGAACAATGAAGTCACAAGTTTAGTAGAAATCCAGAGATTCCACTAGAAGTGTTCATCATGTTATATATGATACATGTGGAAGTATTCTAAAAATAAACAGTCAGGCAAATCAACACTAGCTCTACAGCTCTGTGGCTGAAAAAAAAAAGTATAGGTAGGAGAAACTTTTAGTGAGTTTTGAAAATGAGACCTTCTGATACCGGTAATAAATGTGTCCATGGTCCCAATGCTTGCTCTTGCGGTGGAATCAGGGTGGAGGTGAAGGGAGAACATTGTGTAGACGAGTCAGCATTTTTATAGGTGGATAGATATTTTTTATTTGTTTTTAAAACCTGATTTGTAAGGCTGCTTGCACCATGCCTCCCATAATGATGAAAGAATTGTGGGTGCCAGGCAGGAAGATCATGGATTAGGCAGCACTGTGTGAACTGACAATGGAAAAGAAATAAGCTTCTTTTAAATGGGCATAAGCTTTGAAGGCAAGTAATTAAGACACACTTCAACCTCATGGACAAATTAGGGTTCTAGTTAATACAAGGAAAAGATTGGAAAAAATAAATCACTTGCACACATATAATCACTTAGGAACAGTTTGTTTAGTAACAAAACACCAATTATCCCTTCTCTTTATGTGAGTTCCTCCTCTATTTCCTTTTTTTTTTCTTTATCTCTGGGGACTGATTGAGTTCAAGGTCCCTCTCTCTCTCTTTTTCTTTCTTTTTTTTAAAGGTAATACTGTATTCTCCTTTGAGAAAGTAGTGTCCATGTTAAAGCAGCTAATGGTTCTTTGTGACATCCTGCCCAGAAGGCTGGTCTTTTGCCCATTTCAATTGAATGCTTCTGTGAAGATGAAGACTACATTTCTTTCCTTATTACTCAGTAATGTGTTGTGGCACAGAGAGTAGAGTTTAAAATAGAAATTTCCCAGGCATTAGAACGGTTCCATCAGGAGATGGAGAATGATATAGGAGTGCTTCACTATTATATCTGGTAAAATAGCATATAAACTAATGGGAAATAACCCCTTTTTATATGGATGCCATATAATGCATTACCACTAAGATGTTTATATTTTCCCCATATGGTCATAAATGGCAAAATGCTGACATCCATATTTTCAGTCTTATCCATACACTATTGCCAAAGTGACTCCAGATGCTGAAGGAAAGATGTGTAATTTGGAAGAAAGAAAAAAGTCTAGGTATCACATACAATCAACTGTTTGATTATCCATAAGTATTCACCTTGTGAATGACTTGTGTACTCTCCCATTCCACTGCTCAACTTTATCAACCAGGGCCATACAGCTGTGGCCAAGCTAGAATTGTAATGGAGCCCATCCCACAGTGGTTCCATGTGTGAATCAATGTGTATGTGTGTGGTTGTGTACAGGAAGGTATACAAAGATACATTTATTCCAGATCCAAATAGAAATAATTTTTGGAGATTATCATTTTTGAGGCTATCTTTAGTTCTGGGTTATTTTGCTATGCCCCTTATCCTCTTTGACAATGTAGTTATGTGAGGGTTAATATATAAATGGTAGCCTTGGTTTATTAATAATGACATTAACATGAATTACATTATAACTATATTACTATAATTTCCTGTGGCACTACTGAGTTATTACAGGAAATGAGCTTTTAAAGCAAACCATTTTGCAGCAACTTTGTAATTATTCTATATGTATATGCACATCCTGGCTTCTTTAAAAAAATCATGTCCACATAACATATCTGACGATAAAAGCCTGGTTTTAGAGAGTCTTTAGTGGGAAGACCGGGCCAGTTACTGTGAAGGAAATCACCCACTGTTGTGTCAATAAATAGGTCATGGTTTTATCTTTTGTTAATATATTATATTTGTTTCTATATATGCTCATATAAAATAATTTTAAAAATACCTTTAAGGAAGTAATTTCTAAACTGAGACAGTTTGGGAACTGCCTTGAAAATGGTAGTAGATACTTCTGGCAAATAGATGTCTTCTTGTTTTGAACCTTGCTTGAGTTGGTTGTTGACAAAAATTATTTCTTTTGGGAACTTGTATGTGCATGGGAGAACCCCAGTTGGAGGGGAGCCTTTAAGGCAACATTTTCTCTACTGAATCAGAATGACTTTTTATAGACAACACACAATCAACACAGCAGTATCTTGTATACTCTGTGTCATTCAGTCAGTTGTGTGACTGTAAATCAATCAAGCAAGATGTGGTCTGCCTGCTTGTTTCTTTCTCACATTAGTCATCAAGGATTCCCTCAATGAATAAGCAAATTATTTTCATACAGTTTTTGTATAGACAGGAGGGTAGGCATATGGGGTCAGTAGGTACTGATAATTTCTTATCACTTATTTAAAAAAAATAACAATAAGGCTTAAGATTTGTTTTAGGCTTTTGATGTTCTTTCCTCTATCCTGAGAATAAAATCTTCAGGGTGGAACAGAAATAGGGTTTAAGAAGAAATAAATAAAAGGATTGTCAAGTAGCTTTAACAGTCTAGTTTGTGTTAGTGAGAATTTGTAGTAGTCCTATCACTTTTTCATTACTTTCTTTATTAATACTTGTTAGATATCTTGTATCCTAATCAATTATTCCTCACCATATATTTTCCTTTTCAATTCATCTTTTTCCAGTTTGCTTTTATGTTGCTATAGTAATCTGTAGTAGTGCCTTAACTCTTAATGAAAATCTATCTACCACATTATCAGAGAGAAAGAGTTTTCAGGTTTGATCCAAAAAGTTTATTTAATCTTACTTAACTGCTGAATTTCCTTCAATAATTTATATCTCTAGCCAGGAATATATTAGCAAAATGGAGTGAAGATTTGAAATAATTCTCTCAAAAAACCAAGAAATAAAATACCATGTAGATGAAATATGGAATGTTCTCATAATGATTCTGTGCAAATAGAGAAATAGACATATGGGTTAGTAATCATTATCTTCTTAGTAATTATTTTATAATAATTACTTTCAACTAGAATAAGACCTATGATATTTTCCCAAGGCTTTTGGATCTTTGAGATTCTTGAGAAATGATTCCTTAATGCCCTCAAAATTGCATATCCTTCAGAATGGACATTTAATATGTATATTTGGCATAATTAAACTGTTTTCCCCATCTTTGTTTAGTTCCATTTTCATTTACTTATGCAGTATATCATAGACTGGGATGTTAGAATACAAATGTAGTTGTTACTCTCTCTTTGGTGGAAAAAAATGTTTGTCAGCATTTTGTCTGTTTGTTGTCCTTCCAGTTTCATCCTTCAGTGCCCTGAGAGTGATCTGGCTCAGCTGGGTCTCTTACTGTAAAAACTTGTTTTTACCTCCACTGATTCTTGCTTATTTTGTGGAGGTAATGATACTTTTAATTTTCCAATATTTTCCTTAGCATTTTAAAAATGAGTAGAAGTGCTATACTGATGTTCCTTTGGCTGCCATATCTCTACATGAGGGAAAGAGATTGAGTATATGTTGATTGAGACCATTTCTAGTTTTTTTTGCTCTTTTCATCTTGTTGATTGATTTAGATCTGTTAAATTTCTATCGGAAATGGTAAAAGCCTCTGTAGATATCTGTTCTTTTATCCATTTCCCATTTTTTTTTTACCTCAACAGATTCTTTAAGTAGATCAAGCTGGAGTTGCCTCATTTCCCATAGCATATTCTCATTTTTATTCTTTCCTTCAATTTAATATTAATCTTGATCTTTATTCTAACAGGTCAGTGTTTTGAATGAACAAAGACAGCTGTTTCAGCAATAACTCCTATATTGGTAAGGAGTCTTTTTTGTCATTTAAATGATACTGTTTGGTTATTATTATATTCAGCAACACCAAATTCTCTTCTTGAGGAAAATATTCAGAATATATAGACTTAATTCTTTAAGCCTTTGGTCTTTATCATTTTTTGTTCTTGATTTATGATTTCATATTTTCCTACATATTTACCCTGTTCTTTACTTTGAAGCATCAAGTACTAACATATGCTTTGATTTAATCTGGAGAGTTTTATTATGTTTGTCATAATATATCTTACATCTTTATCCTAAGTATAGATGTTGGCTCATAAGTTGTAATTTTATTCAGTGTTTTCCTCCCAAATGTTCATTATGAGTTCTTCCATTCAAACTGCCCAAGTGCCATGAAATGATAGCACTTTTTGCCTTTGAACATTCTATAAAACCAATTTTGCCCAATGTATTTGCTTTTCCAAACGGAGAACCTGTGTGTTATCCTCCTCTTTAGCTGCACCTTTATTTTGTATCTTGGTTTCAGTTATAGAAAGGATATTGAGATTGATACAAAGATCACTTTCACTAGTACTGTGTTTACTTATTGGTAACTGGACAAAGAAGGATCTCATATTCAAAATTGTTATTTAGTAATTGAGTCATGTCCAGCTCTTTGGCAAAGACACTGGAAAGGTTTGCTGTTTCCTTCTCTAGACATTCAGAATACCAATGGCTAAGTTTATACTTATAGATGATCTGGGAATCTGAATATTCGTTTTCAGTGTTCTGCATAGGACTTAGGACAATTTTATGCTTTCCTTGGGTTTGTGGTGTGGATCAGGAGGTCTACTTATTCTTATCCTGCTATTTTGTTGTTGGGCATCTAAAAGCTTAGCCATGGTGCAAAAGGCTCAGAGCTCTCTGGGAGAACTCCTACCTCTAGACAGAATAGTAAAAGGCTTATATCCTTTACTTGTGCCATTTTTGATAATACATTATCTATTAATATTTCAATTTTCCAAAGAATCATCTAGAAGTTTCCAGAAGGTTTGCTGGGCCTCAGAACTTTGCCTTTGAAGATTTCCATTATTTACATGACCAGTTCTATAGATTCATTGATATGTGCTGTGTCTTCCACGTACCATCATTTGATTCTCCTCATTGCATCATTTGATCATTTTAAAGAAAAAAAATTGCTTTGCTCAACTATTTTGAGAAATTTTTATCGTACAGATCTTTTTGGACTTCCTACATTAAGTCTCTCATAGCCGCATGAGTGAAGGATTGTATTGACCTTGCATTTCAAACAGCACCAGTGGTCATTTTTTTCTACAATATTTTGCTAGAATGTGTTACCAATTGGCCAGCACACTGGTAAAGACCCTTTCTGGTTTTTTTCTATGTTAGTCCTTAAGAAGTAGAAGTGATCTATTTCTAGGACCATATTTGAAGACTTTCCAGCAAGTTAGAACTTGACAAATTTTATAGTGAGTTTGTACAGTCTTTGAGAACCAAGGGTCAGCACTATGCAATGATAAAGCTTTGGAATGGAGCTTTGTATAGGTGAACTCATTTTTACCTTTATAGTAATTTTGCGAGGTAAGAATTACATATATTATTATCATCCAATTTACAGATGACGAATCTGAGATTCATAGAGTGATTTGCTCAAGATTTTATAACCATTCAGTGACAGCGACAATATTAGAACCAATAGGCCTACTCTCATTACGGTGCTTTTTTCTCCCTATGCTATGCCGCTGGAAATATGTTGTATGTGTCTTGCACCCTATTTTTCTTTTTAAAATAAAATTTTATTCATCTTTTGTTTTTATATCACCTAAAGTTTCCCCGGCATCCATCTTTCTTTGCCCTTCTTGAAAATGATGCCATATGATGAAGAATATTTTTTAAAAGAAAAAGTGGTGAAAAAAAAACAATCAGCAAAATCAATCAGTACATTAAAAAATCCAATATTTTACATCCATTACATACATCTATTTCTTCAAAGGAATGGGGGTATATGGGTTGTCTTCTTTTGTCTCTTTTTTAGGCCCATAGTTATTTATTTATTTTTGTAATTTTGCATCATTTATTTTTGATTGTTTTATTGTTTTTTCCATTCAAATTGTTGTGGTTGTGCATGTTGTTTTCTTTTTCTTTTTCTTTTTTTTTAAAGCAATTGGGGTTAAGTAACTTGCTCAAGGTTACACGGCTAGTCATTATTTATGTGGGGGTGCTCATTTTCTGAGGCCGGATCTGATCTCGGGTCATCCAAACTCCAAGGCCGGCGCTCTTACTCACTGCGCCACCTAGCCGCCCCGTTAGGGCAATTGGGGTTAAGTAACTTGCCCAAGGTTACACGGCTAGGTTTTTGTTTGTGCGGATTAAGTGTCGGAGGCCGGCTCCGAACTCAGGTCCTTCTGATTCCAGGGCCGGCGCTCTATTCACTGCGCCACCTAGCCGCCCCAGTGCATGTTGTTTTCTTGACTCTGCATATTGAACTCTGTATCAGTTCATGTAAGTCTTTCCATGCTTTTGCATTCATCATATTTGTCATTCTCACAGCACAGTAATATCCCGTTACTTTGTTTCTTGTTGTTAGCAGAAAGTGCTACTATAAATATTCTGGAATATATGGGGACTTTCTTATCAGTTACCTCTTTCAGGTGTATGCAGGGTAGTGGGTTCTTTGGGTCAAAGGTTACGTTGCTTTTTAAAATTATTGTACTAATTCACAATTCCACCAACAATCCATTTAGCACACCACTTTTCTGTTTTTCTGAGGAGTAGAGGGAGATATGGGGGTAAGAAAGGAAACAAACAAATAATAGCCGTGTTCCAAGTTAAAAAAAGGGCTGGAATTTTCTTCTGAGTTCTGTCCTCTTAGTTGTGTTATAATTTTCAACAGGTAATCAAAGATTAAACTATTAATGATGTATAACTTGTATCTCCTCCAATGAATACTAAGCCTCTCCTCACCAAACCAAACAACCCTCTCCAAACCCAAAAGAAACAAACAAAAAAACCCAACAAATAAAACTAACAAAAACCAAAAAACACCCACAACAACAAGAAGCAAAACCAAATCGATGTAAAGCAAACATCCCCTTTTATCACCTTTATCACCATCAAGTCTTCATTTATCTCTCTGAACCAGTTTCCTTCTCAGTCCCCTCTTTTCCTAGCTTTTATTCCAGGAATCTGAAACATTCAAGCCTTGAAGAAAAAGGTACAGTTTGGGTGCACAGTATTGCCACTGCTTTGGAAAAGATAGACAGAGTTCTGACTTCTGTTTCTTCATCCTGTGTAAATCCAGGGTTTAAAGTAGCATTCTATAGATTCACCATGGAATTTCATTATAAAATCCTATTTTGAAGGCACAGTTAACTTTGATATTTTTTTCCTTTTTAGGAATGTTTTAGTTTGGAGGTTATGGTTATGAGGCGAAACCCATCAAGTTCACTCCTCCCTCCGCGCCCCCCCCCCCAGCCCAAAACAAAAAGAATGGAATCCTTTGGTATGAAGCTGTTAATCAAACACTTATTGGGGACAACCTGATAGCAAAACCTGTGTTGAAACATGTTGGGTTAAGTTAAAAAAAGGGAAAGAGAAGAAGAAAGTGCCTTTGTCATTTCTCAAAAACCACCAGGATGTAAAGATGGATTAACTGTACCTTTTCTGCTATTGTATCCAGGTGGCCCAGAGGTTATATAAGGAAACAGCTAACGAATTTTAAATACTCCCTGCCCAGATACATAGTACCAAAGCAATTCCTAAGCTTTATAAAGAACAATGTCCTGTCTCCCAATGAATGCATGGAACCCAAACAAAAGGGAAGCTATCTCCAACCAGCTTTATGACCTTGGGAAATCCCTTTAAATTTAACAAGCATTTTATTAAAGTGCCTAGTAGAGTATGTGCAACACCTGGCTAGGTGCTGTATGTGCAAAGACACAAAAGAAGTAGTCCCCAAAATGAAACAATTTGTTTTGCCACTGTGTCCTTCCCCCTCCCCCTCCTTGTCCAATAGGGAAGTATCTTAGATTATCACTAAGGTTCCTCCAAGTTCTAAGATCCTATTCCCTGGTGCACTATGAGTAAATGGATTTTTAAAAGCATTTATTAAGCTCATTATGTCTCTAGGCACTTGGCTAAGTGCTGGGGTACAAATAGAAAATGTGAGACAATCAATTCTGAAGGAACTCACTCTAATTGGGGCAGACAACATAGCAATCAATCAGTAAACATTTATTAATTGCCTACTATGTGTGAGGTACTGTGATAAGTGCACAAGGTACAAAAAGAGACAAAAGTAGTCCCTGTCCTCAAGAAACTTATGGGGGAGATAGCACACAAACCAATCTATACAAAACAAGCTATATATAGAATAAATAGGAAATAATTAAATGAGGGAAACACTAGAATTAAGAGGGATGAGGGAAGGCTCCTTGTAGAGGATGAGATTTTAGTTGGGACTTAAAGGAAGCCAAGCAGGTCAGTAGTCAGAGCAGAAGAGGGAGAACATTCCAGGTATGGGGGACAGCTAGAGAAAATACTGCAGCTGAGAGATGGAGTGTCTTGTTCATGGAAGAGCTAGAAGGCCAGTGTCACTTGATTGAAGAGTATTTGATAGGGAGTAAAGTGTAGAAAGACTGGAAAGGTAAGAAGGAGCTATTTTATAAAGGACTTTGAATACCTAACAGAGCATTTTGTATTTGTTCCTAGAGGCAATAGGGAGTCACTAAAGTTTATTGAGTAGAGGAAAGACTTGCATTTTAGGAAAACATAAAAGAAAATTTAGCTGCAGGGCAGATGGAAAGGCCTAAAGTTCTTAAGGATGTAGTGGCCAGACACATGGCAAAGCCAGGGATGATAGCACTAGGGCTCTGGAAGACTTGAAGAGAAGGGCGATGTTAAGTCCTGGATGATTTTAGAGTGTTGTTCGGGGGAGCTGATAAGTCTTAGTGGTTCTCCATTTCACCAGAAAGAATAATTAGACTCCTATCTCACTTATGAACAGTCAGGAAGTTTGAATGGGTTGTGGCCAGCAGGGGCTGGAGAGAAGGTAAGGGAAGACTAGGTTTTGGGGTGGCTGGTGTTAAAAAAGTGGATGAGGAGGTTACCTTATTCTTAGAGAAACTATTTGAGAAGGTAGGAGTTAAAACAGGGAGCTTGGTAGTTCTGATCTCTTCTTCACTTTTACATGGTACTTAATAAGTCCATAAAGAACAAAACTGGATATGGGGAGAAGGAAAGAAGTAGGAAGAACAAGAAACGTAAGGAGTGTGATCTACTTAAAAGAAATATTAGGAATCTGTATAAAAGATGCCATAATTAAATAGAAATAACAGTTGTTGCAGTTGCTCTAATACTAGAAAAAAATCAATCAACAATGATGAGAAACCTTCAATATCAAATCATAAGATATAACTTTAAGTGAACTGGATAAAGTAAAATACTTTTGTAGGAAAGAAAAGAGAGGAGGAAGGAGAGGAATATACCCTCCCAGTTATGGTTTGACCTTCTTAAGGCAGAGTCCTAGGGTGGAGAGGAGCACTGATTTGATACCTGTCTCCAGTTCTGTAGGCACACTGAGGTACCCAAATCTGGCACAAATTTTCTTTCAACACACCCATTACTCCACACATTCCATTCTGCAAAATGAAGAGTAGAGTAGGGTCCTAACTAAGTGGCTGAATGGTGATTGGTGTGTTCTCATGCTCATGCTCCCTTTACTTGAATTTTTCTGAGTCTTTGTCACTTGCTGTTCAATTTCTGAAAAGCAAATAGCTTTGAATCAGCATACTATGGAGGTGGTAGTGTGGGGAATCACCTGTTTTGATTATCTTTGCTGGGTATGTGACTTTGGGGGCATTCACGGGGGTTCTGTCTCATAGGAGTGAGGAGGAAATATACTTCATAGGTTAGAAAGTTTATTTGTAATAGTAGTTTAAATGAGTGTGAGTAGGAATATGGAGAAGAGACAAGAAGAGTCCTGGGCTAAATTTTTGGAGACTTGGTTTCAAATAGAAGGTGCTGCTATTCAGTAACTGAATGACCTTATGACAATTATTTCAGCACTCTGGGCTTTAGGTCTCTTTGAGTCCTGTGACTTTCATTGAAAACTAGGAAAAGATCTTAAATAATAATGGTTGGCATAATTCAAAGTGTTGTTTTATGCAGGACTTTAATGAATGTTACTAAAGCAGAAGAAACTGCCCAGTGATTATGGGGAATAAAATTGAAGAGCTCAAAGTGAAATGTGCAAACATGAAGACAAAAAAAGTATGTGTGGACCAAAAGAAACATGCATGCAGCATAAGAACAACAGAATTGGTAGGAAATTGCCCTGAAACTCAGGTGTTTTGTAGGCATAAGAAACATGGAAAAGGGCTTAGGCAAGTGAAAAGAGAAAAGATTAAATTAGATAGCGGATGTCAAAGTGCTTTGAAGAATTAAAAGCACTATAGAAGCATAATTAATTCTTATGATATTAGACCAGAGCTGGCTGTGGAAGGAAAGCAGATACTTCAAGGCTATATTTGGCTACAAAGTAGGCAAGGGATGGTACCTTTTTGCAAAGTTCTGGAGATGCCTTTTATTTGGAGTGCAGCAGTGGTGTTCCTATTTAGGGTGGAAATGTATGCTAGGAAGGTGGACATCTGTTCAATTAGAGAAATAGCAGCAGAAATAAAGGAGCAAGAGGGTTGTTTTTGCAAAAAAACAAAAACAGAAAAAGTACCAATATATAAAAAGCATGAAGTTCTTAGTATTGTGACTCCCTCCACCAAAGCTGATTGCATACCCATTTGTCACTTAGTAGTACCCAAGTCTTAGAGAGTTGCTGGACATGCAGAGAAATTATGAGTCATGAAATCAGTTGATTCACAACCAGATAGTATCAAAGGCAGAATTGGAACTCTGTCTTTCTGACTCCAAGACCAACACTGTGTCCACAATGCCATACTACCTTTATGGAAGAAAAAAAAAAAACTTAGAAGCAGTGGTAAAATTTCAAGCCCATTGTGACATATAAAACAAAATAAAACTGGACATTTCAAAGCTCATTGTGGGGACGGATTTTGTCTATATTGGTCCAAGAGAAAGCTCAGATTGTTGTTTAGGCCTCTTCTGTCTCTTTAATTCACTAATGCCACATAGAAGTGGAGGAGGTGGAAAGATTGAGTAGTCCTTGTGGTTCCATTGGATTTGGCAGCAAATATAAAGAGCAATGTGGGTTCCTGCTGACAGTGTCTCTACTGTCTGTGTTTTCCTTAGTCTGCCAGGGGGTACCTGGTTAAGAGCCATGATAACCAGACTTGTGTTTGTCAAATGTCCAGCTATATATGGCAGACATTGCTTTACTTTAAGTACTTCAGTGGACACTGAATTCATCTTTTCCCATTGATGTTTTAATGAGTTGGTTATAGAATATGTGTTTCATTGGTTCCTTAGTCACCTTTATTGGGGACTGATTCATTACCCAATGGCTGTAATAACTGGAAACTTTCTTTTAATGCTTAACCAAAGCTTTTATTTCCTTGTCTTGAGGCTACTGAACTTGACCTATTTGACAAGTACCATAGCTCTGGTGATGTGATTGACTGCCTAGTAAAATGAGCTGGATAAAGTTTGGCTCCCTGCATCCTCAGGGCAGGGATTCTTGACTTGAAGCTGCCAACACCAAGAAAAAGAGGTGGCTAAAAATTCGATCCAGTAATCTGTCCATGAATTGGCTTTGGAACCCAATGGTGACATCTGCTCCACAGTGTTATTTATAAGTGCTACTACAAAACCCTAAATGTTCCAAATCTATGCTCTTGTCTCTTCAGTCTTAAAATCTTAGCATGAAATATTTAGTACCCTAGGAAAGCTAAATTAGTGGTGAGTCAAAGTAATTAAGGCAAAGTAAATAATCTCCAAGGTTCTCATTCCCCGTGAAACTAATTTCATATCGTATCCTTCATGTGTTAAAAATAGTTTCCCGCTAATTCAAGATGCCTGTGTACTGTGTTGGTGAAGTGCACTTCAGTTCTATTGAAAGGCTGCAGATTAGGGAATTATTTTCAATGGGGTGGATTTTTAAAATTATTTTTTAAGAGAAATATTCATTTTGGCACCATGAGAGTGTGAATTTTTCTGAGTGAACTGAGCATCGGAAACAGCTGCACCAAGGCAGATGATGGGCCAACTTCCTTGTGATAACTTGCAGCTGGAATATCCTTTTTATCTTTTCTATGGAGACAGATCCTATCCTTCTAGCATAAGACTAAATTATTTTCATTCTTTTTTCAGGGTTCTTTGTTGACATCGTGTCTACCTAGCCTTCTATCCAAAAAACTGAAATAGGCCTGCCTGTTTCTTCCGAGAAATGGGAATGTTAGGACTCAGACATAAACTGTTCTGTTTTGGTGCCCTGAACACCATTGACAGAAAATTTATAAAGGAAGATTTTTCAAGCCCTTTGGTTTGTAGATGTAGCAACTAAAGTTTTATTTTCAGTATTTTGGTCATGCAAATTAGCACTGGCCTAGGAGTCTAGGCACTGAAAAAAAAAATACGAGGTCAGTCTACACGTCTAACTGTAAGAAAACAGGTTAAAATAAAAATGAAAGGGACAAATGACATCTATATCATTGTTATTCTGGCCAATAGTATCCATTGCCATGGGATTTCTCATTGCTGTGATGTTGTTTTGCATGGTGAAAATTTAGCAACATGAGAGAATTTTTATAATCTCTTTGTAAGTTCAACCAACCCCATCCAAATATGGCAAATGTGTATTCTTAGTAATGGAGTGTTACTGATAGGCAGATGTTTGGAGAGGAATATTTAACATTGAAAGCTTCAATTTAGCCTATAGCTGTAATAGGAGATCATTATCACCTTTGTTGCTTACCTTCAAATTCCCTCAGTTATTGTCCTCTCTCCAGAGAGGTGACTAAACCACAGAGGACATTTCTGGGCTTGTTCCTCCAGTGCAATGTAGTGTTAATAATGTTTTGAAACAGTAAGATGGAAGCAGAGATGGAAACGAAGGCTAATATACATTGTCCTATATTTTTTTGAAGAAAGCAGTTTAATAGAAGAATCTATCTAATAAAGAGGATTTAAATCCTATCATATATATGTTAAATACATATATGTATATATACACACAGAGAGAAACATATATGCATGTATATGTATAACAATACACATAGGGTGCCCCAAAAGTTTTAGTGTACTAAGTGTATTTATTTCTCCCCAAACTCTTTTTTTAGTGTATTGGTTTGTCTTTTTACCAAAGATGGAAAGGGAAACCATAACGCCCAATATATACTTAGTTTTATTGAATGCATTTCAAGTATTTATGAATTGCAGAAATAACTTTGAGAGAACATTAAAAAAAACAACAAAGATTTTTTGTTTGTTTGCTTTTTTTTTTTTTTTTGCTTTTTGGAGGGCAATTGGGGTTAAGTAACTTGCCCAAGGTTACACAGCTAGGTTTTTGTTTGTGTGTGTTAAGTGGCTGAGGCCGGAACCAAACTCAGGTCCTTCTGGCTCCAGGGCCGACACTCTACTCACTGCGCCACCTAGCCGCCCCTTGTTTGCTTTTTTAAAGAAGCCTTCCTGGGACTGTATGGGATGATTTGCTTGTGTATGGTACTGACATTAGCTTTTGAGATTCTTTAGGGGAATTTGTTTGTGGTCTACTATTAATTTATTGGATTAATTCATTATTAGCATCTCAGGGCTAAGATAATCAGATTTTTATAGACTTATTTTTTTTAATTATGCTTTTACCTTGCGTCCTTCCAGAGACACAACTTTTCCCCCTCTTCTGTTTGAAGATTTGTAGAGAGGTTACCATTCATAAATCAATCAGAAATAAGCAAGAGAGACCAGAGCCTAAGCCACTTAGATTCTTTTTTTTTTAAACAAATGCTTTATTAACTTCTGTTTTACATCATTCATTTCCTCCAGATTTTGAGTTACAATCATTTTACCCCCATTATTCCCCTACCCAACCTCCCAGAATAGCAGTCCCACGAGACATCGCTTCCTCCAATCTGCTCTCTCCCATACCTTCTCCCATACCCCCTTCGACTTTTCCATTAGAGGAAGGTGAATCTTTGTGTCCCAATGCCTGCACATCTTATCTCCCTATTACAAGCAAAAGAATATTAATAATAGTATTTATATATATTTGAAACGTTTAATGTTAAGACCTCGAATTTCAGATCCATTTCCTTCCTCCCTTGTCACCCATTCCCTCTTGGGAGATAAGTAATTCAGTATATGTTGTACATGTCTAGCTATGCAAAACATTATCATAGTAGATATATTGTACAAGGCTGCTTATAATTCCCTCCCACTCATCCCACCCCCCACCTGGTCCATTCCCTACATGATCCTGTCCCTCTTCTATAGTGGGTACTTCCAACCTCCCCTCCCCCCAAGGATGCCCCCCCATCAATCATCCCTCCTCTCATCCCCCTTCCCCCTATTCTGCTGCAGGTTGAGATATCCCATTTAGTATGTATGTCATTCTCTCCCTGAACCAAATTCAATGAGAATGTGGATTTGCCTTTTTTTTCCCCCTTCCTATTCTCCCCCTCCCTTGCAACCACTTCCCCTTGCTTCTTCTACATGAGATAGTTTACCCTACCCTGTCTTTCCCCATCTCCTCTTGCCACTTTCCTCTCTCACCTCATAATTTCATCCCTTGAGTATTCTCCCTTCCCAACAAATTCAACCTATGCCCTCTATCCATATATAACTGTAACCATATACACACACATTCACATATGTATTCATATGACCACACACCCTTCTTCCATTATTTTCATAGTGAGAAAGATTTCATCAGTCACAGTTATTGTTTTCCATATAGGAATGTAAATAGTTCAACTTTGATAAGTTCCTTTTGATTTCTTTTCCCTGATTACCTTCTCAGGCATCTCTTCCTTCTTGTGTCTGGATGTCAAATTTTCTATTCAATTCTGGTTTTTTCCTCAAGAATGCTTGAAAGTCCTCTATTCCACTGAATGACCATATGTTCCCCTGAAACAAAATACTCAGTTTTGCTGGGTAGGTGACCCTTGGGTTCATTCCCAGTTCTTTTGCCCTCTGGAATATCATATTCCATGCCCTTCAATCCCTCAGTGTAGAAGCTGCCAGGTCCTGGGCTATTCTGATTGTGTTTCCACAATATTGAAATTGTTTCTTCCTGGCTGCTTGTAGTATTTTCTCCTTGATCTGGGGATTCTGGAACCTGGCTATAATATTCCTGGGAGTTTTCTTTTTGGGATCTTTTTCAGGAGGTGATCGGTGGATTCTTTCAACCTCTATTTTGCCCTCTGGATCTAAAACATCAGGGCTGTTTTCCTTGAGAATTTCTTGAAGGGTGATTTCTAGGTTCTTTCTTTGATCATGGCTTTCAGGCAGTCCAATAATTTTTAAATTGTCTCTCCTGGATCTATTTTCCAGGTCAGTGGTTTTTCCCATGAGATATTTCACATTGCCTTCTAATCTTTCATTTGTTTGGATCTGCTTAACAGCATCTTGATTTCTCATAAAGTCACTAGCTTCCATTTGCTCCAGTCTAACTCTGAAGGAATGAATCTCCTCAGTGAACTTTTGAGATTCTTTTTCCATCTGGCAAATTCGACTTTTTAAGGCATTCTTCTCCTCATTGCCCTTTTGGGCCTCCTTTGCCATTTGAGTTAGTCTATTTTTTAAGGTGTTGTTTTCCTCAGTCAGGCTGTTGACCCTCATTTCATACTTTTCCTGCATCCTTCTCATTTCTCTTTCCAATTTTTCCTCCACTTCTCTTATTTGATTTTTAAAGTCCTTCTTAAGGTCCTCTATGGCCTGCAACCCGCTCATGTTTTCCCCTGGGGCTTTTGGAGCAGGACTTCTGACCTCACAGTCCTTTTCCCACTCTATGCCCCCAAAATAGGAGTCTAGGGTTGCATTTTTCTGTTTCCTTTGCCTTGGCATGTTGCCACTTAATTGCTTGACTTTTGGGCTTGTTGCCACACTATGGCTTTAAGGCCAGCTAGAGGAATTTTCGTCCCGAACGTGTGGGGGGCAACTTCCGTTTCTGGCAAGCTGTAAACCCACCCACAACTTCCACCCTAGATCACAATCCAGATCCAGGGAGGTTAAAGCAAGAGCGATTACCCCCCAAGACTGATAGCTGGATCTCCCTACAGTTTGCAGGCCAGGAGCTGGAGCTGCCTCTGAAAACTACAAAATGGCGTGTCTCCTCAGTGGCTTCTAGCCCCCAGGGGAGGGAGCCGACGCATTCCCCCAAATACAGGTCCCAAAGTCCATAGGACACTAACCTCTTACTTTGTCCTAGGCATGTCTATGTTCATAATTCTGGAGTCGCCACGGCTGCTGGTGTTCTGGAGTTCCTCCAGCTGGCTTCTGGCCCTGCCGCCCTGGGGCTAAAACCTCGGCTCATGCAGACCTGGGCTCTGCTCGGCTCCGCTTCTTGAGCTCTGCGCGTTGCGCGCTGCCAGCTCCCAGCTCCCAGACCGCTGCGCTGGTCCTTCCTGCAGGGCTGCTGGGCTGTCCTCAGCGGGAGGTTAGCTTCTCTGTGTCGTTCTATGGGTGCTGGGGCTCCAGAAGTTGTTCAGAGTCCCCTTTTACATAGTTTGGGGGGAATGTGGGGGCAGAGTGGCTTGGATGAGCTGTTTCTACTCCGCCATCTTGGCTCTGCCCCCAAGCCATTCTCGCCACTTAGATTCTTAAGGGAGCGCTCTGCCTACTCAAGAGTGGTAGTTTTATTGGCTTTACCTTTTATTCCATATCTCCCAACTCTGATTTCAAAGGGTCACAGACTGTCAGTTTGTGATGCTGAAATCTGAAAGTACATATTATGATAGCCTCTCAAGAGTGGTATGCTACATACTGTAGCTGTTACTTTTGGATAAAAATACTAGTTTTTTGGTTGTGGGCTTTTTTTTTCCTTGTCGGGGAGGGGGGGGGAGGATAACAAAAGAAGTATTAGAAATAATTGAAAAAAATCACATGAAGAAAGGAAGGTAAAGTGGAGTTAAAGCATCTTAGTCCCAGGTTGATATTGTTTCTTGAAAGCGGGCCATTTCGGCAGCTTTCCTGCACTGTATGTGGTATAAAGAACAAACCTTTCCTTTTTTTTTTTCTGAGAAGAGCCACGATGTTATCTCGGTAATTGAAAATAATCTTCTAAAGTTACTCTTTAACTAGAGTTACACAATCCCCTTTCAAATCAGCCCTAATCTTTCCTTACATTTCACAGTAAATGTTGCTGTCTGCACAGCCCTTGCTAACAAGATCAAGTGTAATTCTTTTCGTGATTTGAAATAAAGTATTTCTTTTGTAATTAGAGTGGCTTCTGGTTGTGTAGTGACGGGGGAGGGGGGGTTGGGGGGGTGTTTTTTCTATAGGTTTTTGAGGGTGCTTCGGGGTGAAATAGGATAAGAATCTATACTCAAGCAAAATTTTCAAACATAAATCATATTCTTTGCTTTTCAATATATTTCTTTTTTATGTTTGGAAATATTTTCTTTCAGGAAATGTATCTATTTTCTAGGTGAAGAATGTTGGGAGTTTCAGATTTTGCTCTCAGCACAATACTGGAAATGGTGAAGTGGGCTTGGGATATGTTAACATCAGTCCTTGTGTCTCCATCTCCCTCTCTGTAGAATTAGAATCCTTCTGTGCACTTACGTTGCATCAGGGATAGAAACATTTTCTGATAGTAAGAGTTAAAAACTGGAATCAATCAAAAGGGAATGTTGTTGAATTTCCATTTCTGTTGTTTGTTCTTAGTTCTTGAAGAGGACTGTGACATCAGTGAGGTGATGCCACGGCAAGAAAGTGAATTGGATTTAAGTGAGGGAGGGCTGCTTGAAGTCATAAGCCTCACTTTCTCCTCCAGAGTTATCTGGGTCCAGTGGTGAGATACAGATCAGGAAGACTGGACATGACCCCAGATGCAATGGGAAACATTGGTCTTTTTTAAGCTAAGGTCTTTCCCAGGTCTCAGTCTGACTAAGGCAATGCCCATTTTAGTGATTAGGGGTAGGAAAGAAATGAGACAGAATAGCCTCTTTACCTAGTTTTTTTTTTAAATCAATCTGGGAGGGGAAGACCTTCAGGGTTTATGCTAAAACAGTAGGACTCCTCCAAAATTCTTATCTACTTCCTAGGATCATAGATTTAGAGCTGGGACATAGAGATCAGTTAATCCAGCCTTTTTTTTTTTTTTTTTAGATGAAGAATCTGGGACCAGGATAACGAAGTAGTTGGTCTAAGGTAATGCCAAGGTAGTAGGAGAGCTAGAATTCTCAACCTGTTTTCTCATCTTAGAATAGGAATAATGCTATTTGAATGGCTGACCTCATAGGAATGTTGTAGTGTGCATGCACTTTGTAACCTTAAAATACTTTATAAATGTGAATTGCTGTTCTCAGCATCAGAGATTGCAGGGGT